>CAJQUN010000052.1:0-586974 GCA_907163345.1 Haberlea rhodopensis
AATAAAAAAATAAAAAGAAAGGAGAAACTAACTTCCCCTTGGGTTGCCTCCCAAGCAGCGTCTCTGTTTAACGTCGGTGCCCGACTCCAATGCTCGTGCTCATGGTGGGTCATGTTTGGTGTCAATGCCACATTTTCCCACCTCAGTATCCTTCTGACAGCTCGAAGGCGATGCCTATTCGCCTTATACTTCTTGGAGGTCCTCAACCTTTTTCGCATCCCCTCGTTTTCTATTGATGTATCGTGAGGTTCAGGATGAAGTTTTCAGCTCAACATCAGGTACCTGAAATTCAAAATTGAGATTTTTAAAAGGAGAATTGGTAAAGCAGTAGTAATACATGAAGTATCAGTCAAAATTTCTCCCATACTTCGTTCGTCAATAGGTCGATCAGTAGTTACCCCATGTTCATGCTCAGTGACAGTATGTGATTTTTCTAGTGATACGTGATGTGTGATGCCAATAGTATAATCAGTAGTTGGATGAACGGGATCATGAGTATTGAACTTAGCTACCTCATCATTAAACTCCATAGTAAAAGCACCACCACTTACATCTATTATGCACTTGGAAGTTTTCAAAAATGGTCTCCCTAACAGAATAGGGCTGCTTTTATTATCATTTTCCATGTCAAGTACGTATAGAAGTCAGCAGGAAAGACCAATTTATCGATTTTCAATAGAACGTCCTCAAGTATTCCCCTAGGATGCACAGTAGACCTATTTGCTAATTGAATAGCAATTTCAGATTTTTAAGAGGTCCTAGGTCTAAGAGGGTGTAGATTGAATAATGCATAACATTACTGATGCTCCTAAGTCTAGCATGGCCTTATCAATTCTATTATTTCCAATCATGCATGGGACAGTGAACATACCAGGGATCAGTGCATTTGTAGGGGTTTCCTTCTCCTCATCGTCAGAGAAAAAATCGTCAAACATGTCCATTTCATCACAGTATTCGACCTTCGGTTCCTTTTTTCTCTTCAAAGGGTTCATGATCATATTCAACATAGGGGGTTGTTGGAGACATACCTTGTGGAGATGCATGATGTGCAAGCTCATCTTCTTCTAGTGGCACATGTGTCTCCTCTTCTAGCTTGGGTGGCATCAGTATCACCTCCCCCGGGGTTCCTACCTCTTCATCACTCCTTGAGGCGATTGCAACCATGTTCTCTCGTGGTGCCTCATCTCGTCCGGGAGGGTATAAAGTCGGTGGGGTGGGTTGTGCTGCTATCTGATCGGCTGATTTAATAAGTTGCTCGATTTGGTTACCCAAATTCTGAGTGCTAGCCCTGAATTCCTTTTGAAATTGCAAAGTATTGTCATTAAGTGTTAAAACAAGATTCTCTCAAGAGACTCACCAGGGGTATGGTATTGAGGTTGTTGCTGCCATGACGAATATTGTGGTATGTATGGCGGTAGATAGGACTGCATGTAAGGTGGAGGTGGGCTCATCCATTGATTGTCATAGTTGAGATTGGGATGATCACTCCAACTTGAGTTGTATGCACTTTCTCCACTCCCTACGCCAAGTTGGTGCACAAGATACTCCAATTCGTCTAGTCGCCTATAGTCCTCCATGATAAGATCCGATTTTGAGAAATCAACCTGTAAGCACTAACAAACAAGAGTAGCGGTGGGGGGAAAGAAAGAAAGAAAAAGAAAGAGAAAGAAATAAAACACAAATATTAACACAAAATATACAACGCCTCCCCGGCAACGGCGCCAAAATTTGGTGTGCTCTTATCGTGTACGCCCAAATTAACCCCACTCAATCCTCAAGATTGATAACAATAATAATGTAGTAGTGTGAGTAGGGATCGATCCCACGAGGAGGTGTGAATTCTTGTGTTAATGAAAATCAAAACAAAACAATAAATTAAAGATGGGGTTGTGAGTGATTGAATTATACTACTTAAATTAAAATAAAGATTAAACTAATGAAAGCGATTCTTGGTATCAGTCGACTCTTCCTTGGAATTATCATCTATTTCATCGATTCACAAAAGACTCAATTTTTTCATATGAATATTCATCGTTGGACGTTTAATCCAATAATCAAAGTCCTATATCACCTTACGTTTAGTTAAGTAGCCCAAGCGTTCTAGTTTAACCCTTACAAACAATCAATCAAAATACAAGCGATTAAGATTTAAATCGATGATAACATATGAACTAGTGAGATCGATGAAGCTAAACAACATAATCCAAGCGTCTATGTTTAATCTAGTCAAGTGTTCCTCCTAAGAATTTAACAAACTCACAAGCGGAAATTCATCAATCTTAGTTGCTTCGTAAATTAGAGGGATCAAACGATTCCGTATTTTATATCTAATTTAGCGTTAGATTTCATGCAAGTTACTAGGTTGTCAATCCAATAAACAAACACAACAATCATATCAATAAAATCAGAAAAACTCTTGATATTCAATAAAATTGATAATTAAAGCGTATGAATCTCCCCAAGATAAATAATTCCAAGGATTTGTCTTCCTCAACCAAGAATTAAAAACTAGCTAGACATAATCTAATAAAAACAATAAATAAAAGCAAGGGAAAGAATACTAATGATCTCCGCTCGTCGAGGTGTCAATCCCGCCTTCGCTTCGATCTTCGTAGTCGTCTTCAACAAAATTGAAAGAAAAATATAAAAACTATCATAAACTACTTTACCCTTAACTATCTAGATGTTTAAAGGTCTGATTTTGTGGATATAGAGGCTAGGAGGCTTGGGAACTAGGTTAGAGTCCATGTAGAAGGAAAGAAATCAAGAATTTTAACTTTCCAAAATCCTATTGGCGTAATTACGCCTAAAATGGCGTAACTACGCCTAAATTCCCATAGCACTGGCGTAGGTACGCCTGAAATGGCGTCTTTACGCCTGATTTTCCATTTTTCTGGCGAGTTTCGTATTTTGGCCATAACTTTCTCATACAAACTCCGAATTCGATGAATCAGCTGTCCACGCGAAGATAACTGAAAGTTCTACAACCTCATGCTGACCACATTCCCAAAACTTGGCTGGAATATATAGAAATTGGAGGAGAAAGGAGCAACAAGTGTCTTTGATTCCGATTTTTTCCTCTTTCTTCAACTTTACTCATTCTTTCATCATCTTAGCTTGATTTCTTCACCTTTTCCTACATTTACACAAATATACGATTAGGGTAGCATATGTATCAATTTATCCATCAAAATATACCAAATCGTAGACAATTAAGCATACTAGATGTGTCTATTTCTAGTCACATCAGTAAGCTAAGGTGCCAACGCGCTGCAAAATCTCGTACGGTCCAACATACCTCGGAGACAGTTTTCCGCGCATCCCAAATCGCATAACACCTCTGAAAGGCGAGATCTTCAAGAAGACCTTATCTCCCAATTGAAACTCCAACGGTCTCCGCCGTTTATTCGCATAAGCTGCCTGTCTGTCCTGGGCTGCTTTCATTTTCTGCCTTATCATCTTTATCTTCTCTTCCATTTCTCTAACCAGTTTCGGTCCTCCGACCGATTTACGGTCCAAGTCATCCCAACACAAGGGTGATCTACAATGTCTGCCATAAAGGGCCTCAAAAGGAGCCATCTGAATGCTTGCCTGGTAGTTATTATTATAAGAAAACTCTACCAAGGCTACTGAATCCTGCCAAGAAACATCGAACTCCAATACACAAGCCCTCAACATATCCTCGAGCGTTTGGATAGTACGCTCGGTCTGGCCATCCGTCTGAGGATGGTATGTGGTGCTCAATCTAACTTCAGTTCCCAAGGCTGACTGAAGACCCTCCCAAAAATGAGATGTGAATCGTGGGTCTCGATCCGACACTATGGAAATGGGGATCCCGTGCAATCTTACCACATCTCGAATATACAACTGCGCCATCCTCAAATAGGTGAAGGTCATGCTATAAGGAATGAAGTGAGCCACTTTGGTCAATCTGTCCACAATCACCCAAATGGCATCAAAACCCGAGGCACTCCTCGGCAAATGAGTCACGAAGTCCATGGAAATATGTTCCCACTTCCACTTTGGTATCTCCAAGCTTCTTAACTCGCCGCCAGGTCTCTGCCTCTCTGCCTTGACCTGCTGGCAGATCAAGCATCTCTTAACAAAGGCGACGACATCACACTTCATTCTTTTCCACCAAAACTGATCACGTAGGTCCTTATACATCTTCTTCCCGCCTGGGTGGATACTAAGTCTGCTACTATGAGCTCGCTCCAAGATTCCTCTACGCAACTCCGGCGTACTCGGAACCACCCAACGGTTACCCAATCTCAAGGATCCGTCCTCGGCCACTCTGAATTTCGATGGCTGACCAAGATGTAATAAAGATAACCATCTCTGAATCTCATATCTGACTTCTGAGCTCTCCTGATATTCTCGTAGATATCTGGCTCAGCTAATAATGTCGATACATACACAGGTGATGCATCTATGTCGAATCATAGCCCAGATGGCAATAGGAGGTCATCATGGCTGACAAATGGATGACGTCCTCAGCAGTACTCCTCACTTTTCGGCTCAAAGCGTCTGCTGTCAAGTTAGCTTTTCCGGGATGGTACTCAATCTCACAATCATAGTCCTTGAGTAAGGCCATCCACCTTCTTTGCCTCATGTTCAGCTCCGCCTGAGTGAATAAAAACTTCAGGCCTTATGGTCTGTGTAAATGGTAAATGACGTACCATACAAATAATGCCTCCAAATCTTCAGGGCGAAGATGATAGCCGCCAATTCCAAGTCATGGACTGGGTATCTAGTCTCATGCGGCTTCAACTGCCTCGATGCATAAGCCACACATGCTTATCTTGCATCAATACACACCCAAGGCCCTGAAGCGATGCATCAGTATAAAGAACAAACCTAGTGTTCTCCGAAGGAATCACCAACACAGGCGCCGTCGTCAACCGGGTGTTTCAACTCCTGAAAGCTCTCCTCACAAGCTTCTGACCAAAAGAATGGTACTCCCTTCTGGGTCAACTGTGTCAATGGCTTGGCGATCTTTGAAAATCCCTCGATGAAACGTCGATAATAACCAGCCAAACAAGAAGTTCCATATCTCGGGCACAGAAGTGGGTGCAGCCCACTCCATCACAACCTCAATCTTCCTGGGATCCCCCGATATCCCACTGCTAGATATGACATGTCCCAGAAATACTACACTGCTCAACCAAAACTCACACTTGCTGATCTTGGCATACAACTGGTGATCTCTGAGAATCTGGAGTATTGTCCTCAAGTGTTTCGCATGCTCTTCCTCACTCCAAGAATAAATTAGTATGTCGTCAATAAATACAATGACGAACTGATCAAGATATGCCTGAAAACTCTGTTCATCAAACTCATAAAGACCGATGGGGCATTCGTCACACCGAACGGCATCACTAGGAACTCATAGTGCCCCATATCGAGTCCGAAATGCTGTCTTTTGTACATCTTCCTCCCTGACCCGTCTTCCTCCCTGACCCGAATCTGGTGGTACCCGGATCTCAAATCAATCTTGCTATATAGTCTGGTACCTTGCAACTGATCAAACAAATCATCAATCCTTGGGAGAGGATATTTGTTCTTCACTGTGGCCTTATTCAGTTGCCGGTAATCGATGCACAACTGCATCGAACCATCCTTCTTCTTTACAATACGCTAGGGCGTATATATCCTTTATCAAGGAGCTCCTGCAACTGCTCCTTTAGTTCTCTTAACTCTGCCGGTGCCATCCGGTAAGGGGCACGAGAAATAGCGGATGTCCCCGGTAATAACTCAATCCCAAACTCGACTTCCATTGCCGGTGGGAATCCGGGAATCTCCTCCGGGAATACATCAGCAAACTCTGCTACCACTGGTACATCCTCAACTCTCAACTCTGTATTCTTTCCTGACGTGTCCACGGCATAGATGAGATAGCCCGTGTGACCACGCTCCAACAACTGAGACATTTTGATTGCCGAAATCAACGGAATCTTCGCACGAGAACTGTTGCCATAAAAAGTCCACTGTATCCCCAAATCAGATCTGAACCTCACTGTTCTCTATCGATAATTTACCACTGTCTGGTATCTGTTCAAAATGTCAATACCCACAATGCAGTCAAAGTCTGACATGCCTAATACAATCAATCTGCCTTCAACTCGTTGCCCTCAAAATAAATGAGGCAATCAGCAGGGAACTGATCGGCAATAACATTTCTTCCAGTGGGTGTCGAGACCATGAGAGGCTTGGGTAACGAAGACGTGCGCATATGGTGTCTCTCCACAAAACCAACAGATACAAAAGAGTGGGAGGCACATGTATCTATCAAAATAAAAGCAGGGTACGTAAATAAATGGCACGTACCGGCAATCACCTCCTCTGTGGCTTCTTGTGCCTGCTCTCTGGTCAGTGCATACACCTGTCCCTGGGACGGTCCCACGGTCTGACCTCCCGATGGTCGAGGCATAGTCTGCTGCCTCTGATGCACCGTCCTATCCTCAAATCTCGGCATGTTCCCTTGAAAACCTGATTGTCCTCCCCGTGTGGGGCAATACCGAGAGACGTGGCCCATCTTGCCACAACTATAACAAGCAGGCAATTACTCGAATAGTGTGGTCCACCACAATTGTCGCACCTCATCTCCCCCGATCTATTTCCTTGCATAGATCCTCGGTTGGTCGGCCAATTGTTCTTCCTGTTTTCTTGCTTCCGGCCAAAAGATTTCTTTCCACTGAACCGTTGAGGATGAAAGAAGCACCACGAGGCTTAAATGACTCTCCTCGGGGCCTCAAGTTATCAGTAGCTTTCCTCTGTTGTGGCACCTGTGGGGGTACAGCACTAGGATAAGCCCCAACTCCAATCTCCGCAAGCTCTGCTCTCGTGAGAGCATCATCGAAAGAAGTGGGGTTGTTGGTGATAACCCGGTCAAAAAGCTCTGGTCGTAACCCCTTCAGAAAGTGTCTCATCTTTGCATTTCCGCTTGTGGCAATATGCGGAACATAACGCAGTAATGAAGAGTAGTGCATAGCATAGTCTGACACTTACATACCTCCTTGCTTTAAGTTTGTGAACTCATCTTCCTTTATCTGCCTCGCAGCCGCAGAGAAATACCGGTTCAGAAATCGGGGTTCTAAAAAGAGTACAATCAATCAATACACCCTGAGCCCTTAGTTCCATCACTGTAGTCTTCCACCACATGGAAGGTTTCTTCGCTAGCTGGAACTGCACCAATCTCAGCCATGTCGTCCTTGCACAAGGAGCGGACACAAAAATCTGTTCCAATCTTTCAAGCCATTCCTCAGCCTCTTCCCCTGACTCTGTCCCCTCAAACATAGGTGGGTGGAAGGTCAGAAACTGAGTCAAACTGATCTCACCAGGTAGTAGCAACTGAGCCACTGGTTCCACACCTACAGCTGGTGGAGGTAAAGGGTTTGTCTGACCGATGCTCGCATTAACACTGCCAACGTCACCCACCTCTTCATTGAGGTTTCCCAAGTTCATAGCCGACATGCTGTAACACAAGGGTTAACAACAATTCCAAAACATATATATATGTTATGCCGTTAGATAACAGGAATGATAATAAGCATGTTAGTACAACAGTATATACATCAATATGCAACACATGCATAAACATGCTCCAAATGTAAACACCTAACCAATCATGATAAGGCTACCCTTCACTCGTTCCCGGGTTCTTTAACCTGGCTCTGATACCACTAATGTAAGGACCCTAGTTCCTTAAATACGGATTAAAGGCATAATTAGAGCTAACATAAATTATCAGAGTAAAATGATCGTGTTGAGACTATGAGCCTTAAGAATTACATGCCAAAATAAGGACTATCAAGTGGATTAATTACATCCCCAATCAAATGAATGTTTTCACTATAGCTTTACACTACTCCTAGAGTAGACACTATACAAAAGTAATCATGTCCTTCATCTATCAAAAGTGTTCTTCACAGGCTCACCGCCTCAACCCGCTTTAGCCCCTTTTTATCATGCCAAAATGTACCTACAAGGACAACCCCCAAAATATGAGCATATAATAATTCATATACAACACAATATGAATGTAAGGCGTAAATGCATAAACCGTAATAAAACACTTCATGTTTTTCCCATGCATTTTAAACGCTCCCTTTTTGGTTGTCCCTGTACCATAACTCATGAGCATAATCAATAGATTATTTACTGGTTTACACGTCATGACATAACACCATTCCATATTCATCAATTACCAATCCCTAGTCTGTTCATCACAATGTATTTTAATGCCCCTCGTTTCACATATGGGCGGCATAGAATAACCTTGCTTTAATGGACATGCGGCGCTCCCACCCCTCGCTTCACATTTTAGCAGCAAATATCTTTTCCTCGCCTCATATGACAACCACGCTTCAATGTGACATGCGGCGCTCCCACCCCTCGCTTCACATTGAGCGGCACCAAACAAATAGCGGCAAACATTAAAATCATCAGATGATGACCATGACTCATGGGATATGCACCAACAATCATCATATGCATATATAGTCATCATGCATAAATTCAACATGTATTTGCATCCACAATGCACATTTCCACATATACTCGCATCCACAATGCATAATCAATGAATATAATAGATACATGTACCGTTGGGTGCCCGTACGTCCTCTACGTACCTTTCCAAAAAGTAGGATGTGGTAGGACTTCACTTCCTTGGCTGTGTTGCCACCTGGGATGGTTCTACACATTCACACAAACCGATATTAGAACCAAATAATTGTCCAATACCAAAAATCCCACAAAAATAATCAAAAACACCCATTTTGGTGTCTCGCGATCGATCGCCATATAGCCCCAATCAATCGCGAGACTACACTGTCTCGTTCAACAAAAAATTTCAATCCGCGATCGATCGCCGAGTTTGCGCCGATCGATCGTGACCTCGCCGATCGATCGCGGAAGGCTACTGCCTTCTCCCCTGTAGCTCGCGATCGATCGGGAGAATGTCCCGATCGATCGCCGAGACCTGTACACCCGATTTTCGGGCACTATTCACCCTTCTTCTTCCCCAACTCAAACAAACTCAAATATTAATACATCAACAATACAAAACCACTAAAAACATTCAATAAACATCCTCATACATCCATAAATCTAACATTCAACCAAAATAATATCAACCCCAACAAACCCATTTCAAAACTCCAATATATCAATCCAAAACCAAGTAAACCCATACAAAAACATCAAGGAATGATATATTCCCTTCCTAGGTCTCAAATCTTACCAAGAATCACACCAATGGAGTTTTTGCAAAGATTTCTCTTCTACCTTGAAGCAAAAATCGAAATTGGGGGAAGGGTTAGGGTTGGGAGAGTGTTTGGGGAGTTAAAGAGTGAATGGTAAAGTGGGGTGATAAAGTGGGGTAATAGTTATATAGGTCAAATAGAATTGTACCCCAACAATTAACATGATGTACAAAATACCCCAACATGGTATTTTAAAAGCATTTTACCAAAATGCATCAAAACCTCAATTAAACTCATGCTTTCCAATTAATTGCCACCTTAACAAATAAATAATGCTAATACTCAATTCTCCCAACATGCACAATATACATCCCGAAATGCATCCCCGGTCACGCCTACCATGTGACAAAGCATTTCAATATGATAAATAATTCAGCACATAAATTAATTATCACCATAATTAATCATATAAACATAATTAATGCTCAAATTGCAATTAATTATTTCGGGGATATCACAGAAAGTCAATCATTTTCATTAATCTTGGGATTTATATATGATGTGATCTTAAAATTTCTTAAGTTCGGTAGAATAAGTACAATAATAAATATATGAGAGACACCACAATTTTTACGTGAAAATCCTGCAAAATGAAAAAACGGGACCTTGTTCAGTATAAATTTTCCACTATGGACGTTGATTTGCTACAGGACTTTGACACAATATTTGAATAATGAATTTAAACAAAACACGAGAATAGAAAGACCGAACAGACAATATAGTATGCTCTCATTGGAGTCTTTTCTTGCCACGGAAAATCCAACATTTTACGATGGCATCACAGACTTGTATTTATAGTGTGGAATTTGAAGAAGTTGATGCGCGTCATATCCGAAACATGATCTCATCTGATCGTGGAATTATTGGCTCAAGACGTGTACGAGAAATTCGGGCGTCATCAATGCACGTCTGCACCTATTGATTGTCAGTTATGTCCGGGTCTTCCGCTACAGTTTGACCAATAAATCGAGCAGGTATTGACAATGCTCGGGTAACCTGTCTTCGAGGTATTTCTTGCTTGGCACTTGTATGGGATTTTAACCGAAAAGACCGATTCATCTTATAACATCACCCCATCCCCTGAAGTAAAGCAAGACGAGAGCATTGAATTCTTGGTTTATTGTCTTAAGCTAAAATCCGGGTTCTGACCTATTCGGGAGTTTTTTCCCGCTCTTTTTTCCCTGCTCAATATTCAAAAGTATTTATATTTTCTAATTATTCTATGAGGGTTCCCACACACACAGCTGACACGAGATCCAAGGCCACCGTAGGATTTAATGTGAGCGTTCTAGACATTGGAGTGTCATATTGTTTCAGCAATGCTGTTGAATTGCCCTTGACAATAGAAGATTTTACTGTCGATTTTTTTTTTGATCATACTGCCGAAGTTTTTTGGTTATCAAAGAAGTGGGTTTTCTGATTTGACTTTGAAAGTCAATCATTTTCATTAATCTTGGGATTTTATATATGATGTGATCTCAAAATTTCTTAAGTTCGGTAGAATAAGTACAATAATAAATATATGAGAGGCACCACAATTTTTACGTGAAAATCCTGCAAAATGAACAAAACGAGACCTTGTTCAGTATAAATTTTCCACTATGGACGTTGATTTGCTACAGGACTTTGACACAATATTTGAATAATGAATTTAAACAAAACACGAGAATAAAAAGACCGAACAGACAATATAGTATGCTCTCATTGGAGTCTTTTCTTGCCCTGGAAAATCCAACATTTTACGATGGCATCATAGACTTGTATTTATAGTGTGGAATCTGGAAGTTGATGCGCGTCATATCCGAAACACGATCTCATCTGATCGTGGAATTATTGGCTCAAGACGTGTACGAGAAATTCGGGAGTCATCAATGCACGTCTGCACCTATTGATTGTCAGTTATGTTCAGGTCTTCCGCTACAGTTTGACCAATAAATCGAGCAGGTATTGACAATGTTCGGGTAACCTGTCTTCGGGGTATTTCTTGCTCGGCACTTGTATGGGATTTTAACTGAAGAGACTGATTCATCTTATAACATCACCCCATCCCCTGAAGTAAAGCAAGACGAGAGCATTGAATTCTTGGTTTATTGTCTTAACCTAAAATCCGGGTTCTGACCTGTTCGGGAGTTTTTTCCCGCTCTTTTTTCCCTGCTCAATATTCAAAAGTATTTATATTTTTCTAATTATTCTATGAGGGTTCCCACACACAGCTGACACGAGATCCAAGGCCACCGTAGGATTTAATGTGAGCGTTCTTAGACATTGGAGTGTCATATTGTTTCAGCAATGCTGTTGAATTGCCTTGACAATAGAAGATTTTACTGTCCATTTTTTTTTTTTGATCATACTGCCGAAGTTTTTTGGTTATCAAAGAAGTGGGTTTTCTGATTTGACTTTGAAAGTCAAACATTTTCATTAATCTTGGGATTTATATATGATGTGATCTCAAAATTTCTTAAGTTCGGTAGAATAAGTACAATAATAAATATATGAGAGACACCACAATTTTTACGTGAAAATCCTGCAAAATGAAAAAAACGGGACCTTGTTCAGTATAAATTTTCCACTATGGACGTTGATTTGCTACAGGACTTTGACACAATATTTGAATAATGAATTTAAACAAAACACGAGAATAAAAAGACCGAACATACAATATAGTATGCTCTCATTGGAGTCTTTTTTTGCCACGGAAAATCCAACATTTTACGATGGCATCACAGACTTGTATTTATAGTGTGGAATTTGAAGAAGTTGATGCGCGTCATATCCGAAACATGATCTCATCTGATCGTGGAATTATTGGCTCAAGACGTGTACGAGAAATTCGGGCGTCATCAATGCACGTCTGCACCTATTGATTGTCAGTTATGTTCGGGTCTTCCGCTACAGTTTGACCAATAAATCGAGCAGGTATTGACAATGCTCGGGTAACCTGTCTTCGGGGTATTTCTTGCTCGGCGCTTGTATGGGATTTTAATCGAAGAGACCGATTCATCTTATAACATCACCTCATCCCCTGAAGTAAAGCAAGACGAGAGCATTGAATTCTTGGTTTATTGTCTTAAGCTAAAATCCCGGTTCTGACTGTTCGGGAGTTTTTTCCCGCTCATTTTTCCCTGCTCAATATTCAAAAGTATTTATATTTTTCTAATTATTCTATGAGGGTTCCCACACACACAGCTGACACGAGATCCAAGGCCACCGTAGGATTTACTGTGAGCGTTCTAGACATTGGAGTGTCATATTGTTTCAGCAATGCTGTTGAATTGCCCATGACAATAGAAGATTTTACTGCCGATGTTTTTTTTTTATCATACTGCCGAAGTTTTTTGGTTATCAAAGAAGTGGGTTTTCTGATTTAACTTTGAAAGTCAATCATTTTCATTAATCTTGGGATTTAATTTTCACGTGAAAATCCTGCAAAATGAAAAACATGGGACCTTGTTCAGTATAAATTTTTCACTATGGACGTTGATTTGCTACAGGACATTGACACAATATTTAAACAATGAATTTAAATAAAACACAAGAATAAAAAGACCGAACAGACAATATAGTATGCTCTCCTTGGAGTCTTTTCTTGCCCAGAAATTCCAATATTTTACAATGGCACCACAGACTTGTATTTATAGTGTGGAATCTGGAAGTTGATGCGCGTCATATCGGGAACACGATCTCATACGATCGTGGAATTATTGGCTCAAGACGTGTACGAGAAATCCGCGGGTCATCAATGCACGTCTGCACCTATTGATTGTCAGTTATGTCTGGGTCTTCCGCTACAGTTTGACCAATAAATCGAGCAGGTATTGATAATGCTCGGGTAACCTGTCTTTGGGGTATATCTTGCTCGGCACTTGTATGGGATTTTACCCGAAGAGACTGATTCATCCTATAACATCATCCCATCCCCTGAAGTAAAGCAAGACAAGTGCATTGAAGTCTTGGTTTATCGTCTTAGGGTAAAAACTGGGTTCTGACCTGTTCAGGAGATTTTTCCTGCTCCTTTTTCCCCGCTCAATATTCAAAAGTATTTCGCGACGTTTGGTTTCCCGAAGTCTATATGTGATCATTCATCGGAATTATATTCGACGATGTTGATTAAACGTCGGTTCGACTGGTCCCCCTATAAATATGCGATCATAGCTCGTCATTTCTCACATTTGCTTCAATATGCTTCCGAGCTAACATCAGACAAACGAGCAACTTCTCTTCAGAATTCTCAAGCACGCATTTAGCATGTATGCCTGCTTCCTCAGATGATTCCTCCATGCGAGAAATCGATCGATATGGCACGTATATTGGATAAAGAACTTACAACCTTCCTCCTCTGCCTTCTTCCTCCTCGGATAGCAAGGAGACATTAAGCTCTTCTAGTTCTTCGGCCCTTCGGAGGGAGAACGAACAAGATGATGTTGAAGTCTCATAGTTCGAAAATTTTGAATCGTCGTACAAGCCAACCCCTCTCCCGAATCTGAGCCAAATGTGAGATCTCTGAGGATACATCTATTATTGTTCCCTCCTCATGATCGCGCCCCACTTACCCCCAGATGGTTATTGTCCTTTCTTCTTAGACCAATTTCGAGGGGGTCTACATTTTCCTGTTCCTACCTTCTTCCTCAAAATTGCTAAATATTTTGTTGTTTCCCTTAGTCAACTATTCTCTACTAGTTATAGATTGTTGGCTGGTTTTTTCATTGTGCTTTCTTTTTCATGATTCACCCCTACTCCTGAGCTCTTTCATTGTTTCTTTCAATTGAATAAGAAAGAGGTCGGCCTCTTCTAATTTTCCTCACAAGCAAGGGTTGGTTTCCTAAAAAACTACCCCTCTTCGATAAAAAAAACTGAAAAAGTTCCATGTTTTGCTCGCCCATCCCAGCCTTGGGATTGCCCCATGGTGTGGAGAGAGAGCCTCCCGAGGGCCAAGTCAATCAAGGGTCACCTTGATAGAGAATTGTACTTGTCTGTTTGCCGTAAACTTGACGACTAGTGATATAATCTGGAAGAGCTGATTGACGACAAACTATTTTACATGTTCTTGCTGAGCTCGATTGGTGCATCATTGCACATGCCCCTTGGTGAGCGACCTGAACATTTTTCTCCTATTGTAAATTTTGATTATTTTGCTCGGACTAATCCCGTGGTTCATTTAATGCAGAGGAAAAAATGATGAAGGCAATGATGGCCGAAAACTTGAAGGTGAAGGCCCAGAAGGGTCAAGCTTCTGGGCAGCTCTCAGAGTCCAATGATCCAACACCTTCTTCTGCTGAACCAATTTCAACGGTGCCCCCTGTTTCCCATTGTTGATATCACCGATAAACTGGAAGGAAAATCTTTGGTACTAGGCCACGTAAGAGAAAAGCACCTGACGGCCAGGGTACCTCCTCAAAAACTAACTCTGCCAAAGAAGCCACGACTTCAACTCCCCCCTCTGAACCTCGAGCTTAATCCCAACTTGCTCCTACTGCCCCGAGTAACCTTTGATTTGCCCCGAAGCATCATATGCCTTCATATGATTAATCTCTGAATGTCTCTTTTCTGATAAAACATGACCCCCAAGGTTTCCCAATCTATCCTTTCCTTTTCTCCCAACAATCCAGACCGAAAGCATCTTGGGAAGCTGGCTTTCAGCAACCTAGTGAATGACTTTTCCACTTCTTTCATGAAGGTACATTTATTTTATCAAAATATTTCTAACTATCTATGTTCGGGTGATTCACCTTTACATTTTTGTGCAAGCCCACATGATGGCTGGTGGGCTCCTGACTCGATTACACTCTATTCGTTCAGAGTTTACTGCTCGGCGTCGGGAGACTGACCAACTCCAAAACACATGTGAGGACTTGCGGAAGAACGTCGGCCTACTCGAGAGGCAATACATATCTATCAAGAATGCTCGGGATGAGGCCCAGAAGGCTTTGGAAGACGAAGGTCAACTGATCTCGAGGAAGCCAAGAAAACCCTATCCAAGCAATTCGAACAAGAGAAATCAAATTTTGATGCTCGGGTAGAGGAAATCTGGTTGAATAAGGAGGCTGACTTCTTGAAGTCCGAGGAGTACAATAACATGGTGTCTGACCGTGCCACCAAGTTCCCCACCCCCACCCTGAGGTATTTGAGCCATAGTGTAATGTTGTATTCATCTATGTAATGTTTTCTTTGGTCGTAATGAATATTTTTGTATGCAAGTTCAACTGACCAAACATCCGATCCTCAGTACATTTTATTTTTATGCTAAAAAAATAAAATCCTGAACAAACTCGAACACCCCAAACACAATCACTTAGGCAATTTTAGGTTTAAACATGTACCACACATCTAGATCGCATGATTTAACTAAATAAAATTCTGAACAAGCTCGAACCTCCCGAGCACAATCACTTAGGCAATTTTAGATTTAAACATTGACCAAACATCCCGATCACATGAGTAAACTAATAAAATTCTGAACAAGCTCGAACCTCTCGAGCACAATCACTTAGGCAATTTTTTAGGTTTAAACATAGACCAAATATCTCGATCTCATGAGTAAACTAATAAAATTATGAACAAGCTCGAACCTCCCGAGCATAATCACTTAGGTAATTTTAGGCTTAAACATGGATCAAACATCCCGATTCCATTTGTAAACTAATAAAATTCCGAACAAGCTCAACCTCCCGAGCACAATCACTTAGGCAAATTTAGGTTTAAACATGGACCAAACATCCCGATCCCATGAATAAACTGATAAAATTTTGAACAAGCTCGGACATCCCGAGTACAATCACTTAGGCAATTTTAGGTTTAAACATGGACCAAACATCCCGATCTCGTGAGTAAACTAATAAAATTTCGACCAAGAACCTCTCGTGCACAATCACTTAGGCAATTTATGGTTTAAACATGGACCAAACATCCCGATCTCATGAGTAAACTAATAAAATGCCAAACAAGCTCAAACATCCCGAGCACAATCACTTAGGTAATTTTAGGTTTAAACATGGACCAAACATCCATACACCATCAAACCATTGAAGAGGAGACGCATCGGAAGAGACGGGACGACGGAGCAACGCAAGGAGTCAACGACTCTCGTTATTTTTGTATTTCTAACTCTAGTTCTATATTTTCATTAGATTTTAATGTTTATATTGTTGCAAACAAGTTTATGCATTGTTATTTGATGGAGATTGTTGGCTAAGTTTGTTGTCAATACTTAGGGGAGCCCATGTTTTGAACCTACAATTTTAATTGAGTTTTGATTGATTCTTACAATTCTTTGCGTTTAATTTATTATTGTTCATGCTTTCAATGGATTAATATCATTGATTGATTATTTATTGCGATTGAATTGATCATATGAGATTACAATACGATATAGTAAATTAAACCATGGATTTTAGACTAAGATCGAAAGATAAAGTCAAATACATGTGTGATAGCAATAGATTTACCAAAATCGATGGCTAGAAATTTTCATAATTCAACATACAATATTGAGTGTTAAATAAGTGCATGATATTTGCCTTGTTGCATCTTAGTATTAGACTTGTTGTAACCGGACCAAGGTATAACAAGTGCATTAGGAAAACTCGTCACCTTAGAACGTTTGAATTAATTCTTGACTATAGGCGAATTGTGGGGGATTACATGGGTGAATCGAAAGTCTTGATAATTGTCTCTATTGATTCTAATCTTATTCGTTCTTTTTTGTTGTGTTGATTATTGAGTTAATTAGTCAATTTAGTTAATTAATCACAATCGTTATTGTAGACTAAATATAGTTAAATTAATTGAGTTTGGTAATTATTTCCTAGTCCTCGTGGGTTCGGCACTCATACTTTTAATATCATTATACTAAAACTTGACACCGTGCACTTGCGGTACACAATCGCTACATTGGAAAATACTGTTTAAATAAATAGCGATCAATACGGCGCTAAGAAATCCGATTTTGTATGGAAATCAGAAAATGAGAAATGTGGTATATTGTCTGAGGACATGAATGATGGACAGTAATGTGATGCTGATTTGTTACAACAGTCTATGTGATGATCGGGTACGGTTACCTTATTATTATGAGACTACAAATATATGTGAATACACATGCGTTGATATTGAATTTTTATAGTGATATATGAAAATAGAATACTTGATATTGCCGTTGTGCGTACAAGTATATTGGGATGCTACAGTTATATCGAATAACGATGGATTAGAATATTTGCCATTGTCATATCGGGCGCTAGATCAGGATATTTGACGATGTCATATCGTAGCGCGGGTCACTGGTATGTCGAAGCGAGGGATATCATTGAGCCGCCGATGATTAGAAGCAAGGGATGTTATTGAGTCGCTGATATGACGTAGTAGTGATTGTAGAGATTGTGGGATGTTATATGTTGATTTGAGTATATTGAGATTATTGTGATGATACAGATATATTGAGCAGCGATGGATCAGAATATTTATCGTTGTTTTTATCGAGCGATGAATCAGGATATTTGTCGTTGTTATGTCGTAACGCGGGTTGCTGATATATCGAAGCGAGGGATATCCATAGAGCGGCCGATAATTCGAAGCGAGTGATATTATTGTGCCGCTGATGTACAGAGTACTTGCCTCTGTTACACAAAGCGAGGGGTATCATGAATGCCGCTGATATGTCGTAGCGATGATGTATTGTGTACCGCTGTTGGGCGATGATTATTGTGTACCGCTTTTGGGCGATGATTATTGTGTACCGCCATTGGGCGATGAGTATTGTATATCGCCGTTAGGCTATGATTATTTTGCACCGCCGTAGTTACCGCTATTGTGTAACAATGAATAAGCCACTATTATATTAACAATGTATATTGATGATGTGCTGATTGCAGATGGCAATGAAAGTTGTGTTGTACACACATATATTATTGTCCTTGGGTATATGGTATCGAGATAAATCATTTCATTTGGTTTAACATATTAATATATGTTGATTTGAGTCATTTTTTTTTACTTATATTGATTTATGAGAATCAAATATGCATGTAAAGGAATTGAAAATGAAATTGAAGTGAGACATAGTATTGTTATGTTCATTTTGTTATTGTTGCAGTAACGAAACAAGGCGAGGTGTAGCCGTTGTGATACCCGGGAATTATTGGTGTTAATCCCGGTGTAGTAATAATCCTTAATGAATTTTAATTGTGGCAATTATGTATTAATTGCGATTTTGGGACTCCCGGGGATTTTAAATCCAGTTTTTGGAGTTGTTGGATCCAATGGATGAGATTGTATTCTCACCGTGGTGTTAACCTTAGAATTTGGTTTTTGATGGAACCTAGGGTCCGGAGTACTTTGTACTGGGGCTGGTAATGGGGATTGAGGTTAGAGAGATGATTTTTTGAAAACATATGATTTTTAATGAATCATGATGTATTTGTGGAGGAGTTGGTATTTTGGAGCTTTGGAGCTATATATACCAAATAGACTCGGTGTTCCGTCATTGCACGGATTTCCCCTCTCTCTCTTCTCTCTCCCTCTCTCCTCGCTTTCCCCCATTTCCCCGCAAACCCCTCTTCCTTTTCTTGGGAAAATGGCTAGAGGCTTGGCCTGGGAGCCGAATTTTTCGAAGATAATAAGGTATTGTTCTTCCCCTCGTTCTTATCTTTGATTTGATAGTAATATGGTGGATTTTTGATAAGTGTGATTTTTACACTTATTTTGATATATGATTAGAGGCGTTTTTATAGTGATTCCTGGAAAATATTACGCGTTTTGGTATATATTTGTATATTTCAGGAATCCAGGTCCAAATGCATAAAAGTAGAGAAAATAAGCTTTAATTAATGAAAAAGGACCAAACCGAGCACAACCGGATATTATCAAACATGGATGAAATATTATATTATAATATATGATATTATAATATAGGATTTCTTTATGGAATTAAAAGATGGAAGGAGGATAGACATTGAGAAGAGAAGATAAAAGAAGGATGATATCAAATTATTAAAGGGGAAGATACGTGCAGCGTATAAAAGGAGAGGAGATTGAGATAAAGGAAGGGGGGAGCAACGTAGAAGGAAAAAAAAAACCATATTAGGGAAGAAGCGGAAGAACCAGACGGAGCAGATACAGGAGAGAAGAGAAGAGGAGACGTGAGCAGGGAGCAAAATCAGAGAAGGAGAGCAGCAGAATATTTACGTAAGGAGATCAGGAGGAAGAGAGGAACAAGAGTGAGAGATACTGGAATTCACGTGAGGAAGATTGAGGAAGAAATCCACGTACAGCACGGCTGAGCAGAAGGAGTTTACGGGAGTTACGGGAAGAGCAGATTTGCGAGTGAAGAAGAAGCAAGGCAGCGACAGTACGAGAAGAGACGAGAGTTTCCAGGAGACACACGGACATTCATTCTGGAGGGACGAGCAGATTCAGATAGTTAGGAGACGTGAGGAAGATAAGAAGAACAGGGGGGAGAACAAGATTTAGGGAGAAGAGAGCGAGACTCACGTAATATCTGAAGAACTCACTTAGGTGGGCAGCAACGAGAAAGAGTTGAAGAGATTCACGTAAATATTGGTGAAGAACAAGTCACGTACAGGAAAGCACAGCAACAAAGGAAGAGACGGATACGAAGTCGACGACGCGATTGACATCGCTAGTTTATACGTATTTCTAGACTTTGTTTGATTCTATTTAATTTTCTTATGCTTTTGATGTTGAAATACATGATATTGCATTTGATTTTAAATATGTTGATAGGCTAAGTTTGTTATCAAGACTTAGGGGATCCCATGTTATGAACCCATGATTTAATTTGAATGTTTTGATTGATTCTTATATATCTATGTGTTTAGATCATTGTTCTTCATGCTTTTAAGGGTTTGGCCATCCTTGAATGATATTAAATTGCAATTGAATTGACCATAGGATATTGTGATTCGATAAAGTGATCTTTGCCGTGGGTTTTAGGTTGAGACGGACCAAGTAAAATCTAGCACACGTGTGATAGCAATAGATTTACCAAAATCGAAGGCTAGAAGTTTTCATAGATCGATTTACAATATTAATTGTTCAATAAGGGTACGAGAGTGGCTTATTGTTACGTTAATATTAGATTTGTTATAGCCGGACCAAGGTATAGCAAGTGAATTAGGAAAACTCGTCACCTTAGATTGTTTGAATTTAATTATTAACTGCGAATTGTGGGGGATTACATAGGTGAACCGAAAGTCTTGATAATTGTCTATTGATTTCATTCTCATTCTCTATCGTGTTTGGATTTATTATTGAGTTAATTAGTTAATTAGTTATAACCAATTTTCGTAGGCTAAATATAGTTAAATTAGTGGAGTTTGGTACTTATTTCCTAGTCCTCGTGGGTTCGACATCCGTATTATATTATCACTATACTAAAACTTGACACCGTGCACTTGCGGTAGAATCGCTACACCGAGAAATATTGTTTAAAATAATAGCGATCAAGTTTTTGGCGCCGTTGCCGGGGACTAGTTTTAATAATATCAAACGAGATTAGTTGACTGTAGTTTAGTCATTTGTTTTTATTTTTTATTTTTGGTTTTTGTTTTGTTTGTCTTGTGAGGTACTTGGAGATGTTACATCAACAAGCATCCACAAGATTTGCCCAACAACCTTCCGAGCCGTTCTACGCAGCGTGGGAGAGATTCAACGATTTGGCAAGCACGTATCGATATAATGACTTTCCAAACTACACTCGTCTGCAATATTTCTTCAGTGGTTTGCATGCGGACACACGAGGATGGATTTTCAACGGAGCTTTGGCAACTGGTAGTCCTTTGGTTGATAGAGACGAAGACAGTGTTTTGCACTTGTTTAATGAGATGGCGAACTTTGACTACCATTGGCATTGGAATCCTTCACTCCAGGGTTGGAGCCACCAATACCAACCAAAGCCGCACCACCCTCATTTTACAGACCCACCACTTGAACATCAGGGAGAGACGAGTGACAGTTCTGCGGAAGTCAGTGCTCATTTAGAGGATACGTTACTCAGGTTTATGGCATCATGTGAGACAAAGATTGAAAGTCAGACCAACTCAATGCGTTGTCTGGAGCAGCAAATGGCGAGCCTCATGGAAACATTATCAGGAAGATGCCAAGAGGATGAGACGATACCTACTATAGAAGAGGAGACGAATCAAGTTGGGTTTCATGACGATGATCACTCAACCAACCAAGTTTGGGGGAGTGATCCTACTAGTGTTGAAGATTCAAGGGAATGCGAGCCTCTTACAGAAATTAAGCTTACATTGGCGGAATTATCCGATGAATTCCAAAAGGAAGATGAGTCGAGTGTGATGTTGGAGAAGGAAGAGACTTTCGAGGATTCCGATTTGAGCCCATCGATGGAGACATGTTCTATGCCATATGTGGATCCGTATTTTCCATCGATGCCAACTTCACCGCACTACATCCTCCAAGATATGAAGCCAAGTCAAGAATCATTCTCCCATGCCTACCATTTCATGAAGAAAGTTGTTGGAGCAACGAGCTTACACTGTTACAATCTTGCCAAGCTTGAGGGCATACTGAATGAAGACCCATTCGTGGTATCATACGATACTTACTATGGGCGGCAGCCGCTCTTTGATGGTTGCTTCTGATGGTCAAGCCGACGACTAGAAATCAGCGCTTCTTGGGAGGCAACCCAGGCGTATCCTTTTGCTATTTAGTTTTGTTTTATTTTTAGTTTTTGCATTTAGTTTGTTTATCTCTCGCGTCGACTATTTTATTTGCGTTCTTCTCTTGCTAGGTACTCAGTTGGAGCGATGAACCCTACAACAGTGGAGCTTTCAAAGGCCGACCTTCCTCAACCCTCATGCAAACGTCTTGATCAGGGGAGTTTACTTTTTCCCTTTTGATTCTTTTAAACATTGAGGACAATATTTGATCTAAGTTTGGGGGAGTGGCTTGCATGTTTACTTGTTTATCCACATGTTGTGTGCTTATTTGACACTTGAATCGTCCGATTATTATGACCTAATTTTTTTTTATGAGTTCAATTAGTAAGATAAGAATAAATCATAGTAGTGGTCTCTATTCCATGATGATACTAGTCTCACTTTGCATGTCAACTTGAGTTTTTGATGATTGTAAAACTTGTTTGTGAATATCTTGTTTTAAGTAGTATGTCAAAGATGAGGAATATTTTGAGCACATTTGAGTCATAATCTTGTGAATTGCACTTGTAGTAGTGAAAATTTTTGTGAACTTGATGAATTGTTTTTGAGCATCTTAGAGTACCTTACAAACTATTTGATGATGACACTTTGAGGCGAAATTTTATAGTTATGAACTTGACTTGGAAATGATTTAGGCGATCTTTGGACCGTTTGTGCCTTTTAAGCTTACCATGTTTACATCAATCTATAGTATCCCAATTTGAGCCTAATTGAAAAGGAATGGAGTATCTTTAACATACTATTAGCCCCCATTCAACATTTTTTTGGCAACTCATTATACCCACCTTTATGAGCTTATTATTGAAAAAAAAATATGAATGAGAAAAGAAAAAGATAGATAAAGCCTTGAAAAAAATATCTAATTAAGACCCAAAGTGGCCAAGGCTAAAAGAAAAAAAGAAGAGAAGCTCAATTGTGTACTGAACATTTCATGCTTATACTCTCTTCTTTGTACTATCCTATCTTTTCTTTGAAGCCAACACCTAGACCTAACTTTACAAGCTTAAAAAGATCTATTGATCCAAGTTGAGGAAGTGACTACATTAGTGGAGAAGTGTTTGAAAATAAGACTATGGGGTGCTCAAAGATAATCTTAACTTTCATTGACTAGCATGATTGATCTATGAAAATTGCATGAAACTTGAAAGTGACAATAGCACACACGCACGTTCTAATTTGGAGACATGTTGCTTGATCTAGGAGAAAACACAACTTGTTAAAACTTTCTGATTTACTCTTGTTCGTCTGTAAGTGAGATGTCTGAGCTACATGATTGACTACGAATTGGTTTATTTGAATATTTAATATTGAACTCTACTTTTTGATTTTATTTCTTGCTCGAGACGATCAAGTTTAAGTTTGGGGGAGTTGATAAGTGTGATTTTTACACTTATTTTGATATATGATTAGAGGCGTTTTTATAGTGATTCCTGGAAAATATTACGCGTTTTGGTATATATTTGTATATTTCAGGAATCCAGGTCCAAATGCATAAAAGTAGAGAAAATAAGCTTTAATTAATGAAAAAGGACCAAACCGAGCACAACCGGATATTATCAAACATGGATGAAATATTATATTATAATATATGATATTATAATATAGGATTTCTTTATGGAATTAAAAGATGGAAGGAGGATAAACATTGAGAAGAGAAGATAAAAGAAGGATGATATCAAATTATTAAAGGGGAAGATACGTGCAGCGTATAAAAGGAGAGGAGATTGAGATAAAGGAAGGGGGGGAGCAACGTAGAAGGAAAAAAAAAACCATATTAGGGAAGAAGCGGAAGAACCAGACGGAGCAGATACAGGAGAGAAGAGAAGAGGAGACGTGAGCAGGGAGCAAAATCAGAGAAGGAGAGCAGCAGAATATTTACGTAAGGAGATCAGGAGGAAGAGAGGAACAAGAGTGAGAGATACTGGAATTCACGTGAGGAAGATTGAGGAAGAAATCCACGTACAGCACGGCTGAGCAGAAGGGTTTACGGGAGTTACGGGAAGAGCAGATTTGCGAGTGAAGAAGAAGCAAGGCAGCGACAGTACGAGAAGAGACGAGAGTTTCCAGGAGACACACGGACATTCATTCTGGAGGGACGAGCAGATTCAGATAGTTAGGAGACGTGAGGAAGATAAGAAGAACAGGGGGGAGAACAAGATTTAGGGAGAAGAGAGCGAGACTCACGTAATATCTGAAGAACTCACTTAGGTGAGCAGCAACGAGAAAGAGTTGAAGAGATTCACGTAAATATTGGTGAAGAACAAGTCACGTACAGGAAAGCACAGCAACAAAGGAAGAGACGGATACGAAGTCGACGACGCGATTGACATCGCTAGTTTATACGTATTTCTAAACTTTGTTTGATTCTATTTAATTTTCTTATGCTTTTGATGTTGAAATACATGATATTGCATTTGATTTTAAATATGTTGATAGGCTAAGTTTGTTATCAAGACTTAGGGGATCCCATGTTATGAACCCATGATTTAATTTGAATGTTTTGATTGATTCTTATATATCTATGTGTTTAGATCATTGTTCTTCATGCTTTTAAGGGTTTGGCCATCCTTGAATGATATTAAATTGCAATTGAATTGACCATAGGATATTGTGATTCGATAAAGTGATCTTTGCCGTGGGTTTTAGGTTGAGACGGACCAAGTAAAATCTAGCACACGTGTGATAGCAATAGATTTACCAAAATCGAAGCTAGAAGTTTTCATAGATCGATTTACAATATTAATTGTTCAATAAGGGTACGAGAGTGGCTTATTGTTACGTTAATATTAGATTTGTTATAGCCGGACCAAGGTATAGCAAGTGAATTAGGAAAACTCGTCACCTTAGATTGTTTGAATTTAATTATTAACTAATAGGCGAATTGTGGGGGATTACATAGGTGAACCGAAAGTCTTGATAATTGTCTATTGATTTCATTCTCATTCTCTATCGTGTTTGGATTTATTATTGAGTTAATTAGTTAATTAGTTATAACCAATTTTCGTAGGCTAAATATAGTTAAATTAGTGGAGTTTGGTACTTATTTCCTAGTCCTCGTGGGTTCGACATCCGTATTTATATTATCACTATACTAAAACTTGACACCGTGCACTTGCGGTAGAATCGCTACACCGAGAAATATTGTTTAAAATAATAGCGATCAATTTTGGTTGAGTATTTTGTTGGGTTTGGAATTTGGGGTTTTTGATAAAAATTCAAAGTTGAGTTTTTAGTGTTTTTATTGCTTACAATTGGTGTAATGGAGGTGTTGTAGGTGTATGGGGTGTTGGTTTTGAGTTTGGGTGTGAAAAAACCCATTAAAACTCGTGTTTTTCGGAATATTGCAGGTCGCGATCGGTCGCGGCTTGGCGCCGATCGATCGCGACATAATACTTGGAATTTGATGGCGATGAATAGTACTCACGATCGATCGCGAGATGTTACCGATCGATCGCGAGTGGCAGAGAAAGTTGGCGATCGATCGCCGTGTGTAGGCGATCGATCGCGGCTTTATGTTTTTCGGGCAGTGAGATGTGGCGATCGATCGCGGCTTGGCGCCGATCGATCACGGCACTGTTCACCTTTAATTTTTCAAAAAATTTGAAAAATGTCAGGATTTTGGAATCGAGGTTTAAAGGGCCCGTTTCCGGGGCAATGTCTATATTCCAATGGGAATGCTATACTTTTCAAATGGATTGGTTGGAGCCAAAGTTTAATACAATAGGATTCTCGGTTGAGTTTTTGGCTATCTTTTAAAGATATAAAATGGAATATTTTTGGTATTATGCATGCTTAGCCGGGGGCTTTTATTTTGATTAATCGTCATGGATGGACGATAGGGTTGTAAGTTGTGAACGTGCTTGTGCACGTGATTGCATGCCTATGTTTAATTGGGAGTTATTTGCATGTTAGCACTTAACTCATCGGGTCGTGGGATTCAGGCGAGGTCGGACTCGAGCTACGGTATTATAAGGTACGTATGACGTACGAGCATAGCCCTTTATTATAATTGCAATTGTTGAGTGTTTGGTACACTGTATTGCAATGAATGTGTATGGGAATGCATGATATATGGTATTAGCAATAAACGGTTATTGAAATGCATGGTTTATGGTATTTGCTACAAATGGACATATTTACATTGAGAATTATATGGTGCCGCCTCCGAGCGAGCAATGATTGGGATGTGGTCGCCTTTGAGCGAATCTTGGTTATGACGACACTGCTGTTGAGCATGCGCAAGAATGAAATGCCGCTATTGTAGAGCGAGCAATGAAATAGAACTATGGAACCACAAACGAGATATATGGAACATTCGTAATCATTGTTTAATGATTTGATATTATTGATTATGATATCGGTATATGGCAAATGGATGTGTTAGTCAATGTAATGATTAACTGGCATATGGGAAATTGATGGTTTCAGTTGTTTTGAGAACATGGACAGTACAGGGAATCCCGGATGATGATGATATCATCCAGGGAGTATATTTTGTATTTCATAGCATTTACATTGTTGTAAATTGTGAATTGTATTATTGCGATTATTGGATTTGGGATATTGGTATGCTCACCCCGTGTGGGGGCTGTCTCTGTTGGGGCAAGTGATTAGGTACATCGATGGCTTTGGAGATGAGCTCGAGCTATGGATTGGAGGTGCTTCCAGGGATCGAAGTATCAGTGACGGTATTGAGCACCGTATTTTATACATTGATACACACATACCTATTTGATGCTCGTATGTGAGCACTATTATGTGTATATGGCATGTATAAAAGGCAAGGGTCTTTCTCTCTTCATTTATGAGTAGCATACAATTATTTATTGAATTGCTAAATGAACTGAGAACATGTTAGTGTATTATATTCGTGCATGAGATGTATGTGGACTTGGTTGGGGGAAACTAGACATTATATGGAATAATGTAAAGAATTTTATTATATGCATGATTGGCTATGATGATAAGTGGTTTTTTCCCTACATGTATGATTGTATGCGCTAATGGCATGGATTAATACACTAATAACGGGTTAAGGGCACGGGGGTCCTTACAGCCGTTGTGGTAAAACCTTTATATCTATGGTAATCATTGAAGAAATAATGTTGGGTAATAATAATTGTTTTGTGATGATGTTTATTGCTATGAAAGCATGCTAGTTTTGTATATTGTGGGATTAATAATTGATTAATCACATGTTCTATTGAACTGAATATAATCATACTGGTATGAGATGAATGAGTATGTCATGAGGTGACATGGAACAACACGGGATGACGTGGGATCACTGTGCATGTCATGTGTGGACATGTGATCATTGTGAAGATCACAGCTTGACGTGAGACTATCATGAAGTCATGAATAAGTATGAGATTGTAATGTTATTCTCCGATGTATAATGACAGTGATGATAAATAATCATGTGATGATCAATGACGAGTTAGACACAATGTGATGAACAATATAATAATGACATTATGAGAATACATGAGATATATGAACATTCATGATTAAATGATTATTGTTTTGAAATTAAGTTAGTAACAGAAATGTGTATAAATGGTGATATATGTATGTAATAATTACTAATGAATGTTCTAGTAATTATTTGACATCGGATATTGGTAGAGTATGATATGTGAAGAGAATGATGCATAAGAATTCATGAACACTTACTACACTATGATGTGTTGTCCATTCATGAAATAATACTCTGTTGAATAAATAATTGAAAAGAATTATGTCGTTGAGATATGAAATTGATTCTGATGTAGAAATTAATCACAAAGATATGGGATATTATGATGTAGCATGATATGTACAGGAATGTGTGAAACTCTTGAATCAGGAATACTCTTGTTTGATGACTGAGGCATCATGAATATCAATAATACGTAAATGACAAGGTGCGTGAGTATGTTATGTGTATATGAGTTGTATACGTGTTTTGTGATTCTCTTTTCATTTGAGCGTTGCATGCAACTTATTTGAGAGTATAATTGCAACATGAATTGAGAATATGTATAGTGCATTATCAAGTGTATACATTGATGAATTGCATTTATGTCGGGAGTCGGGTTGCGGGGGAAATTCTGTTCGAAAATTTATATAGAATTCATGCCGTAATTATGAAGCATGTAATGAAAATTCTCTATATGTTTAGCAATGTATACACAAATGACGATATAAATGCACTAATTACGAGATTAACATTGGGGTCTTACAGTATGTGTGATACTATGATGATTTCAGTTACATACATTTATTTATATGTTTTTTGAATTTGGTAAGAATAATTTGGTGTTATCTTGTATTTGGACGTATTTGTTGAACTTTATGTTAATTGAAATAATATGTATTTGGTATTAGTGTTGGTGATATTATGATGACTCCATTGATATGCATTTATTTATATGCTTGTTGAATTTGGTAAGAATATTTTTGTTACTTTTACATGGTTTTAGAATTTTAAAAACAATGTGAATTTTAGTATTTTGTACTATAGTACATGTATTATGTTTATATATATATATATATATATATATATATATATATATAAACATGTGTCATAGTCGTGTTGTTGTATCCATATCATTGTGTGTCATGTCGTGTCGTGTCAATATCCGTATCAGTGTCTGTGCATCATATGTTACTTCAAATGATTCAATACATATGCTAATTGTGTCCTAATATGTACGAACACATTCGTTGATGGAGTCTCACTTACTCGAGCTCACCCCAACCTGGCCCAGTCTCACTTCTTGCGGCCCAATGTAGAAGTGTTGATTTCTTAGAAATATGGGCTGAATCTGTGAACTATAATTATTCATCCTATCAATTATCATAAGCTCCTTATTTTTTGAAAAAAATATTTGTTTTAGAATTATTTAGTCATAAGAAAGTATTTTAATTTAAAGATATTTACTAAAATAATAAATATCTCGAGAAATATAATTTTAAAATAGACATGCATAAAATACATATATATATATATATTTGTATATTCGTAAAATATGAATATTTTAAATATTTTATGTAAATTTTATTTATATCAAAAAGTGCAGAGGTTTAAAAATACCAATTAATCATTTTTGTTGGATTTATGAAATAAATAATAAAATAAAAAATTTATAATTTACAAATTTTACATTAGATATTAATTTACAATTACTATAAAGTTAGAGATTATTTTAAAATGATATTTATTTAATCATGATTTTGAAATATAATTTTTTCAATTTTTGATATTTGTTTGACTTTTGTTTTTTTTATATATATATGAAGATTATTTTGAAATTATTTTTAGAAAATATCATAAATAAAAAAATAATGTTCAACTAATGTCATTTTTCAAAATTTGTAAATTTATATGAGAATCAAAAGTATATTATTTAAATTTAACCTTAATGTTCACAAGCTTAAGATACAAGATACCTAGACCTCTCTTCCTCTATGCCTTCATATCCTGCACGTATCCAATATCTGTCCAAATCCTTTTTCCCAGAAAAACCAAAGTATTTTCCAAGGTTTCACAAATCCCAGAATACAATAGAGCATTATCTTTTGAAACTTTGATTGTTTTGATATATGATTTTTGAATATGTATATTCAAATCCAAATCCAAATCCAAAAAAGGAGTTTTTTCCTAGTTTTGATTCTGGGTTTCTTCCTTTTGGTCGATTCGATCCGATTCGATCTGGAGTCGGGTCACACCAAATGTATAAGCGAGGATATCAAGAGCAATTCCATGACTGTTGGAAAGTATCATGTTGTGAATCCCAGTGAGGGCCATCCTTTGCCTGATTCTCACAAAATTACTGTCCGGGTAACTTTTATTTTGTCAATTAGTTTTCGTTTTATTGGAAATACGTTCTGGGTTAGATTACCAGATGGATTTCTGATAGTTAATTGTAATTTTAATAGTTAGGGGTTAGCTGAAAATGTTTATCTTGCTAGATGAAATTCCCACAAAATTATTTTTCGTAATTATTATTTTCAAGTTTTAAATTTGTTGGTTTGTTCTGTTTTGTCTAATGCAAGTTAATTCCTTTGCATGTCTACTGTGTAGCTGCCAGACTATTCCTTTGGTAACTTTATTGTACGATACAATTTTTCAGAGTATTGGTTGAATTGTTTAGCTTGAATTTAATGCTGGCTCCACCTTCACCATTTACCAGTACCATGATCACTCGATAAATGGAAACACAAATCAAGTTTTAAGCGAGACTTGTCTGAAGACCATTTCCACTTTTAAGATTTTAACATGCACTGGATTGGTTTAATATACCTCAATAGCATCTTCTGTTTGCTTGGATCTTTTTTGTGGAGTGAGTATGCTTTGATAACCAGAATTAACTTCTATTGCGCCAAAACAGTATCCTGTATTGCATAAACAAGCCAATGCATGAATCTAACCAGACATTGTAGGGAATATCTGGGAACTGGGCCTGGACGAAGTAAATTGTTTCTTTGACACATACTTTTTTCATTCATTTACCTGCAAAATGTTGAACTGGTCTTGTCATGGGGTTATCGAAGGAATGGTTATTGTAGACAAGCAGAATTTCGGACGGCTGATTGGAATTTTCTGTGAAGGTGATGTCATTTCTAACATCACCGTGCTCTTGAAGTGTCCAGAGTTTTGCCTTCTATAGGCAGAAATTTTTATATCCCAGAATCCTAATTTGAGATGTGTCTTGTATTTTATGGCAGTTGTATGGGGATTATTAAAATGATTTGTTAATCTTGTTTTATATTCAGCTGACTTTCTCTAAATCAAATGAACCACGTAAATCATCGTCTCTTTTTTTCCTTTTTATGTTGTCCTTTGTTATGGGCCATAAGCCGATGGTTAGTCCAACAAAGATTACGTAGTTTGGACTTCTATTATGATTAGGATTATGATTTCAGATTTGGTGATTTGGATTTGGTTTATTTTGATTATGATTTGGATTTGGTTTAAAATAGGATTTGGCTTATCTTTTAAGATGGTTTATTAACTTAGGACTTTTATTTGTATAAATACGTTGGTTTATTAATGAAAATCTTTTAAGATTTTGGTTTAATAACTTAGGACTTTTATTTGTATAATATGTTGGTTTATTAATAAAAAGACAAGAATTGAGTTTTGAGTTAAATCTTTTCTAAAATAAGGTTTACTGCCTTCGTTGCTATCTCTATTTTCCCTTCCCAAATTCACGCCCAGCCCAACACCAACGTGAACAGTAACTCGATGTGGGCAGTATAGTTACCCGTGAATAATAACCTCATCATCCCATTACGCTATCTTGCGTACATAACACCCTTCTAACTTTGTTATTATATCATTTTGTTATTTGTTTTATAATTGTACCCCTCAAATTCCAGATCTGAATGCAACATTTATCTTTATGAAAGCTTGGGATTCGACTAAGATTTAAGAGTTCAAAGTAAATTTGAAAACTCATAAATTTGGAATAAAAGGATCATCATTTACATGGATTTACAATTAATTAATTGTTCTTCAGAGTGAAATTGTTATGATATATCTTCATCTTTTTTTGGCCATATCACTGCAAGTCTATTTGCTTGATGGAATCTCACGGATAGCAAGGGTTTTGAAGTTCAAAAGATTGTTAATTCAGAAAGTTGTATCTTTTTATGTTTGTGTAATATATGATATGCCCTAGAAGATTTAACGATAATCGTGTTGGAACATATCTATGTACATAACTTTAGGAGGTGTTCTCTTTGTCTTATGTATTATGTCTGCATATTTTTTGTTGTTTAGATTAAAAAATCACATCGCATTGGTGTACTTTTATTCTTGTTTTTCTCCTTTACAGTCTACTTTTAATAACATCACCTTATTAGCATCAATATTTCAGAATTAGTAGGTCAATCTGTTATTGTTTTCACTGCTTTTGGCTTAGAAAACGGCTTTTGATTGAATTTTGCTCGATAATTTCATTTGCTTTAGATGATTGATGTGAATTACAAGAATTTTCTCTTTAATTTGTTGGAATTGTAGGTGACATCGTCATATGGTAATAGCTATCACTATTCAGACCATGTCCCCGATGGTCATTTTGCATTTCAAGCCACAGAGGCAGGGGATTACATGGCTTGCTTTTTTGCTGCTGATAATAAACCATCAACTACCATCACCGTTGACTTTGATTGGAAATCTGGCATTGCCGCCAAGGATTGGACAAATGTTGCCAAGAAAGGTTCTGTTGAAGTAAGTAGTTATTTTTCATCCATCCTCGTGCTCCATTGTGGTTACTCGTATTCTTGAGTCATGTTTTATGCTATGTCCCAACAGGTTGTCAGTTAGAACTCAATAACCTTGGTTTTTATGACTCCGTTCTGGGGAAAAGAATTTTGATGAAGTGATTGTAGAAAAATATAGTGGCAAAAGTTGATGCTTGATATTGTTTGGAGAAAAATGCCTGACAAAGGTGTCATATTAGGAGATGAAATGTGTGAGTGGGGAAAATGTGTTTTTGGAAAAGATAATGAAAGTGAGATGGAAATGCTTGATTTATTCTAGGGAGCTATCTTTATTGAACTTCATCAAGTCGATTATGTCTAGAGACATATGACCATCCCTTATTCTCTTGCTTATCTAATATCTCATTCTGTGTTCTCTTGCCACTAGTCGATGGAATCAGAGCTGAAGAAAATGTTTGATACAGTCCAATCCATCCACGATGAGATGTTTTATCTACGTGAAAGGTCAGTTCTTTCAAGAACCCGAAGGAAATTTCCGATTTTTTTCACTCAACAAATGATGTAATATTTATATTTCCACATTATCTTATACATTTGATCGCCATTGCAGGGAAGAAGAGATGCAGGAACTCAACAGATCTACCAACTCCAAAATGACTTGGTTGAGTATTCTTTCGCTTGTCGTTTGCTTATCTGTAGCAGGACTGCAGCTGTGGCATTTGAAATCTTTCTTTGAAAAGAAGAAGCTCATTTGATTGCAGTTATGAGTCATTTTATAGTTTTCTTGACAGCAGTACAATTTTCCATGAGCTTAGGTTTAACTGGATCTTACGTTTACGGTTCAACGCGATGTGAGTTCAGAACTAGTGTTATTTAGGAAGCCTTGTTTACACATTATGGTGAGGAAAAATGAAATGACAGTGGTGGAAATGTTGTTTATTTTTTTGTTAATGTCATTTTTGTTGTGCACGGAAGTGATGATAAAGAGAGATTCAAATGCTCTGTGACAAATTACTATGGATAGCAAATACTAATAATAGGATGATGAGCAGTAAAGGCTTCTTTTCAGTAATTCCCCCCCCCCCCCACCCCCCCCCCCCCCCCTAGAAATTGGACAATATTTGGATGATGAAGCTTCAATTGCAAATTGAGTCTAATTAATATTGGGAAATTGTACTGATATAATTCTTCTTAAAAATATACTAATTTACACTAATATCGGTGGTGATATTTTTTTTAAACGAGGCCCATAGGACCAAAGAGAAAGTTACAGAAAGAGACGTCCCAACAACAACAACAAAAAAACCACAATCATAGACAAGCTGCTTACAGAGTGCTACAACAAGAGCAAAACACCTAAGAGAAAGTTACAGAAAGATATCGCCCCAACAAAAAAAAAAAAACCACAATCATAAACAAACTGCTTTACAAAGTGCGACAACAAGAGCAAAACAGCTAAGCCAGAATGTTATAAAGATGGATTGACATGAACAACTGGAATGGTGACCAACACATCAAACAAAGACTGGCCAACCCTATCCAATATAATCTAATGTAACGATGGATGTGTTAGAGAGAGAGAAGTTGTGCCAAAGAGACTGGAATAGGTACTCTAGGTAATTCATGTTTAATTACATAGTGTGTGTGCGTGTATATAACTAAATTTTCAATATTTATTAGTCTGTTTTCATTATAAATAATGTAATAGGATCCAAATACAGTAAAATAATCAACAGAACGTAGATGTTAGGTGTAAACCCACCGCAAGTGTATGTTGTCAAATTTTAATATAATGAAGAGAAAAGATGTTCCCACAAAGAATGAAGATTAAGTTCATGCTAGATATTGTGATTAAAATAATCCTACTTTTGTTTAGAAAGTCGTAACATGTGTTTAACTAACTAAACTAATAAAATAGAGCGACAAGATGAGAAGTGAAATAGAGAAAAACAATAAGATAAGGACTCTAGAGGTTCAGTTTCACTGACTATCAATTATGTCTTGATCCTTAATTTCTATATCATTAATTCTTCTAGTTTAACAGCCAAGAATCCTTAATTATTTTCTACTCCTTCTCCCTAGTGAATAAAAGTTATTATTCGATTTCAATTTCAATATCCTTATCAAAAACCAAATATGAAGTAGTTTAATACACATAATTATTCTTTTATGGAGTTATAGGCCTCTCGAACTCTATAAATTTTCACATTGTATTTTCCTATAATCCTATTCAAAATCTCATCTCCGAGTGATAGATTCTAAATAAATATAATTATGCAACTGAACGCAACTAAATCAGGAAAACACAAACAAACCAATGAAAAACCCAAAATATATTAATTAATCAATCAAAAACATTGCTTCAAGTCAAGCTACGTCGTTCGTCTAGAAAATAAGAATTAGTTTATGATAAAAATAATTAAATAACAAATCATGTTCTTAAACATCATCAAATTCAAGAGAAAAGATAAAGCAAACAAATAACAAGAACCTTGTCCGTCCCCGTTTCCACCGTCTTCATCTTCGTCTTCATGATCATCCGTCATTGTGTGCCGGCTTTTGTCTGAAATCCTGCAAAATACACAAAACAAACAACAAACGCCTAATTCTATTCGAAAGCTAGCATAAAATCAAAGCAAAAGCATAAAAATACAAGTGCAAAAACGCATTATCAGTAACAAAACGTCAAGTTGATTTTAGCTATCACACAAATAAGTTCTAAACTAAATTATACTAATAAAGTCTCTTTTAAGGAACATTTAGCAATGAGAATAAAAGCAATGACCGATTCTAGCAACACCAACACAATTTTTAAAAGACATAGAACCCCGACATCACATTTCCATTGGTGTTGGACTAAATTGGGCTATTGTTGTCTGCAAGAAAGAACTTGGAATGGTGACTTAGTGTTGCCTTCCATTGAGAAAATACACTGGCATCTGTTTCACCATTTCGATTGCTACATAAAACAGAAATCTTGATCACTTTCATGGCATGATCTAGTAATGGGGTTGCTTCGTGTAGGACGCATCAGGAATTTGGTTCTATGCCGTGATCACTTCTCCAGTTAGGTCCGCTCGTGGTTTCCTGGATGCAGTTCGATGAACAAAGGATTATAAATCCCAGGGGATGTCAAAAAACTTTAAGAAAACTGGTACCATTCTGTCATGGTAACAAGAATCGCCCTTGATGATGCACTATAGAGAATGATGCCATCGCCTTCAAACAGAATCCATCGACATAAGCTCGATGTCTTCCACAGCTCCCTCAAACAAAATCCCTCAACACAAGCTCGATTTCTTCCACGACTCCCAACTCTCGAAACCACTTTGCGAGCAATTGTGATGCTTCTTCTCCAAGTACAACACTCGCCCTTTCCAATTCAATCAAAAAATCTAGTGATTCCCTCACTCTGCTTTCCTTCTCATATGCAGCCAACACCAATGCCACGCATTTATCATTAGGTTCAAGACCAGCTCTCCTCATGTTATCAAAAGCAATACGAGCTTCACGTGTTTTTCCTGAGACAACATAAGCATTTATCAGAAGCGCACAGACCTTGACATCAGGAGTGATACCGGCACATTGGATAGCATCAAAAACTCTCTGCGCGCCTTGGCTATCACCAGCCGCGGAATATGATCTCAGCAATGCTTTATAAACTTCTCTTCCTGCAAAAATTTCTTGAGCTTCTATTTCTCTTAGTAAACTCTCTCCATGGTTGAACATTCCGGCTCTGATGTAGGCCATGATCATTGAACCATACGACCTTTTGTCTAACGGAACACCGAGTAATTTCATCTCTTCAAATGAATCTTCAGCTAGCTTGAGATTACCTGCCTTGCTATACATGTGAACTAAAGCAGTCAGGATGACTTGATCACAGATAAAACCTCGGGTTTTCATGGCTAACAGCATGTGTTCGGCATCTAACAATCGGTTTTCCTTCGCATAAAAATGAATTGCCTTGGTATAATCACGAATATTAGCTTCAAATGATTCTTCTGCAAGAGCATGTTCCATTACCTTAAAATAGAAACCAAAAACTTGATAGTGTAAATCCTAATGCATACTTCATATAACCAACTAACCATAAAGTGCATCATTGAAATACCCATGACAAAACTTATTTATTTTAAATACTTATTAGGGTAGGCTGCTACTTGAACCACGATCTTTAAATTAACATCAATACATATGTTTACGTAAGTGTTCGAAAATATTTATAGATTTCCTAAGACCGTTGAAGGCCTTCCTGATTGTCCTTGAAACCTGAAGGGATTCATCCAAGTTTTGATCATTGCATCAGTAGGAACAATTATTGCTCGTTGACAGCATAAAAATTCCAACTTTCGACTCTAATTAGCAAATATAAGAACATGAAGACGACCTTTTGACAAAACAATAAAAAGTCCTAAAGATGAATATATGATCAGCAGTCAAGTGGTAATATCTTGATTCAAAATTGCTGAACTAACCAGTTCAAGATATAGAGAAAAGTACAAGCATAGCATATACCCATAAAAGAGAAGATGAAAATCTTCACATATATATATACCTTCAAAAATAATGGATGATTTAACCTCTCCAATTCTTTGAGAACCGAAAGCCAATCAGTTCTTCTCGGTTTCGTGCTCTTAACCCAAGCATCCAACATAAGAGGAACACTTCCATTTTCCATCGAAAAGCAAATAATTTGTTTCATCAACGCCTTACACCGATTGGTCATCTTTGATGAAAGTTGAGAAATAGCCAGTTTCTGTTCCTCGGTAAAAATGAAACCTTTTTTAACCCACTTAAACTTTGTCTTTTCTACTTCTTCTGTAGCATTCCCACCACCGTCCACTCCATTAGTGCAACTAAAAGCTAACAGCTGATAAATACATGATTTTTTTCTTCTAAATGTTGAAGGGATTGGAAAAAATGGAGCTTCCAATGAAGGAAAGTCATGAATATTCGTAAAATTTTGGTTGTGTATGCAAATGGGGCTGGGCAAAGAAAACGAATTACAGACAAAAGAAGCCATTAAACACATTGGTTCCTACATGATACAAATACCATTTCAAGAACAGTTAAATGAGTATACCAATTCAAAAACAATTCAAGAAATTGCTTCTACCAGATTACAAAGGAACCATTTTTTTCTGAATTCCTACGCCAAACCAAGAATTATTGAAAAGGGCATGCGAAATTGAAATGGGTTCTTATATCTTAGTTTCCATTTCCAAAAGCTGATCCAAAACTGAAGCGATTCCTGTTCAGTCAGGATTGCATTTAGTTCGGAAAGTGGGGGATGAGAAGATTTTGGGACGAAAGAGGTTAGAAAGGCTGAGAATATTTGGGCCTTCATATGCCTTTTAAGTGTTGGGTTTTACCCAAAAGTAGGGGTGTTTAATGGACCGGACCGGTCCGTTACGATCCGAAACCGGCCGGTTCCGGATCCGTTAAGCACGGAACCGGTCCGGTCCGTAAGGAACCGGATCGGTCCCGATTCCGGTTTCAACCGGTTTCGGGCCGATCCGGTCTGGTTCGATTTAAATTTTTGTTTTTTTCGATTATTTTTTTTTAAAAAAAATTCAAAATGTTTTATTTATTTTTTATTTAATGTTGTAAATGTTTCCCCAATATTCATCACAAATTCAATATATTTCTTCTTCATTTCATAATATAGATGCATACAAATAATTGTAAAGATATGGCAATTAAAAAATCAAAATATAAAAAAATTGCTGTTAGCACTATTCATAATTGATAAGTATTGTTTTTGCGTTTTCTTCTTCTTGCTCGTCATAATGGTTTACGAATTCGTCAACCGACACATCTCTTCTATTCTTACATTCTGCTTCAAACCAATCTTTAAGTAACGTGAGCATGCATAACGAATCAGCGGAGAGACTACTTCTGTATTCTCCAATAATTCGGCCACATGTTGAGAATGCAGATTCAGAAGCGACGCTTGAAGCTTGTACCGCATACACGTCTCTAGCCATTTTGGCTAAGATAGGGAATTGTGCCGCATTTGACTTCCACCATTGTAACACGTCGAAGTTGTCTTCCGTTACAAATTGATAATTCAGATAAATTTGCAACTCAGTCGACGTGCTAGTAAAATGTTCTTTTCCCTTAAGTTTTTTCCTGCCCAGCATCCTAAGCAAATTGATGCCCCCACCTTTAGTTTGAGCTTGGGGTTGTTCTTCAGCAGGCCTTTGTTGCGATGATTCACTTGCCTGTTGATTATAATACAACTGAAACATATTTTGGAGAGATTGCATTGTAGACGTCTTTTGATCGTCAACAACCTTCCCCAAAAATTTAGCATAATATTCAAAAATTATCTCAAATGAAAATAAACATTGACTAGGATCTAGCAATGTTGCGATGCAGTGCACGTGTGGGATTTGTTCCCAATATTTTATAAATTTAGTTTCCATTGCACTAACAAAAGCATGTAAGTCATAGTCTTCTCTAAATTCTATAAACTTATCAAACATATTAAATACTAAAGGAAGAAAATAAACGGAAGTTGGATAAGTAACACAGGAGAAGCGTTCCGTCGCTTCTTTGAAAGTACCTAACAATGATACACAATTTTCAACAAATTCCCAGTCCTCATTAGTCAAATAAATACTATCATCGCTATCAGACATTTGATATGAATTATAAAATGGAGTTAAAATATCTTTGTAAGGTAACATAGCATTCAACATATTGTACAACGAATTCCACATAGTTTCTATTGGTGATGGAAAAAGAAGATGTTTTAAACCATTAGATAAACATAATTGTTTCCAATGGCGCTTTACACGGCTCGTGCGTAACCATTTAGCGCAGTATTTCATTTTGTCAATACATGTTGAGTGATTGTCCTCATAACCAACTTTAACAGCCAAATTAATCACATGACACGCACATCTAACATGGAAAAAAACACCATCAAGCATTGGTTTCAGATAGGTCTTTAAATCACGCATCGCGGCATTGTTATTCGCTGCATTGTCTAATGTGATCGAAAATACCTTATCCTGAATTCCATAATGTCTACAAGTGTTGAATACATATTTAGCAATTACATAACCAGAATGTGCACAATCTAACTCATCTAAAGACAAAATCCGTTTTTGCTTACACCAATTATCATCAATCCAATGACAAGTGACAACAAGATATGAATCTGAATTTACATTTGTCCAAATATCGGTTGTTAAGCTAACCCTACAAGGCAAACTAGAAAGATGTTGAAACAATGTATTTCTATATTCAACAAATACGTCCATACAATTTCTTTTTAGTGTGTGCCTGGAAATATGTTTGAACATGGGTTGTATAGACGAAGCAAATTCAATAAAACCAGCATGTTCAGCTTGTATAAAAGGTAGTTCACATCTAATCACATATCTAACAAGTGACCTACGGTTAATTTCAACAGTTAAAATAAAATTCGTGCCAGTGAGAACATTAATTTGTGCTTGTGTTGCTTCTCGACCTAATGGTTGTAATGTTGTCTCATCAAAATTATGTTTTTTTACTAAGTGTGTTGGAATCGAAGAGGGGGGTGAATGAGATTCCTTGGCTACTTTAGCGTTTTAAAATGAGTTTGTAAAACTAAAGAGTTTGCGCTTGCGGAAACCTTACGTCAATCGATAAATAAAAAGAATAAGTAAATAAACGCGTAATGGAAATTAAAGCAATAAAAGACACAAAGATTTGTTATAGAAGTTCGGCGATGAATCGTCTACGTCTCCTCTTCCCGGTTAGATAACCTCCAACCGAGGTTCCACTAGAATAAATGATCTTGGCCCTGAGGGCTCCAAGATAGCCACAACACAACTCTTCCCGAGTTACAAAGCTCTTCCCGAGCACACTACTCTTCCCGAGTACACAACGCTCTTCCCGAGCACAATACTCTTCCCAAGTACACAACGCTCTTCCCGAGCACAATACTCTTCCCGAGTACACAAAGCTCTTCCCGAGCTACCAACACTCTTCACGAGTCTTCTTGGCCTTAAGGGCTCCAAGGATAGCCACAACACATGCACCAACTCTACTTGTTGGCGACTTTACAATTTACCAACTTGCTTTGGTGTTGGAGGACCTTTACAATAAATCAGACCAAAAACACCTTCACGGTGTACTCACACGAAGACAACAAGACTCTAACAAAAAGAGAATTACAAACTCCAATACAACAACAATGTATGGAGATTGCAATGCAATTTGAAATTGTAATGATCAAGACTTTCTAGAAGTTTGTAGACTTGTTTCTTAGCTTCAAAATGCTCCAAAGCATCAATATTTATAGTGTAGGAGGCCCCCTAGGCTCCTACTAGCCGTTGCTACACAAAAGGCTGAAATCACTCCAGCATCGCCTCAGTCATCGCCTCAAACGATCTCCATCGCCGCTCCCCAACGGTCAGCATTTTACACGGATCGCCTCAGGCGATCAAAGGCAAAAATCAAGGCCGTAGCCTCAGCATGTCCAAATCTGTCATCGCCTCAAACGAACTCCACCTCGCCTCAGGCGTTCATCGCATCGCCTCGGGCGATCAGCCCATCGCCTCAAACGATCTCCCCCTGTGCGCATGCCCGCGCATGCCTCGGCGTCACTTCAGTCAAAGTGCCTGGCGATGTCGCACCTGGCTGCCATCGCCTGGGCGATGGTCACCATCGCCTGGGGCGATCCAACCCACAACATGCACAATCGATTTTCTTCATTCCAATCCACTTTTCATCACTTAATCTGCACACTAAGTAGATGTATTAGTATAACAAACACAAGTTTTGTTGATCATCAAAACTCAAAGATAGACCGGGGATTAATTAACGCATTAAACGCAACCATGCGTTTAAGGCTCAACAATCTCCCCCTTTTTGATGATCACAAAACTTGATAAACTTGAATAAGTAATATGCATGAAATGTGAGTACAAACGACTCCCCCTTAACAATTGCATAGCACATACAAGTTAAACAAGTAAAGCATTAAACAAATAACTCTCCCCCTCAAACTGTGCATACACAAGCTCTCTCCCTTAAACTATGCATGTATTAAGGTTCAAGTTTATCACAGAATTCTCCTCCTTTTTGTGATAATCAAAAAGCATAAAATTTAAATAAACATAGCTCAAATATGTTGACACATAGCCATATTTTATCAACTTACACATAGTCCTCACCAAGCATGTAATAGCTATTAGATCAAATCAATTAGTGAAATGCACATGCGTTTAAGGCACTCAACCATGAATTCTAAACATTGCAAAGTGTGCATATGTTCTACCAAGAGTTCATGCACCTATGCCAAAAAAAATTATAATTCTCAAACCAACATTTGATAATTTTATTAAGATCATGATAGTATTAGAGTATCTAACCACTTATAGCATGCTTAATCACATAGTTGCACATTTCCACATAACATATTCAAATTTGAATCAAAGACATATCTAGATACTTACTATAAAAAGATAAGCATACATCATGCATCAAGATAATTTATATGTGCATATGCTAAGGGGTATTGCATTTTACTACCAATGAATATTGAGCTTCATAATTTATTGGTCACAATTAATTTGTGCCAATTAAATTTTGAATTGCTCTTTTAACATGTATAAAGTAAATTTTACCCTTGATGATAAGAGTTCGTTCTTGTCATTGGTCATATGCCTCGCGCCTCTTCTATAGTGGTGAATAATACAAACTCCTCCTTTGAGTTGCTTGTGCCTTCATCCTCCATCCCATTTTTGTCCCTACAAAACAAATTTACAATAGGAGGATCTTTGGTACCCATTTGATTTTTGGGTCCTTGATGGTTAGCTTTCAATGGCACCTTTGGAATCCATTTCCACCTTTTGTTAGGTTGGTATTGGATTCTAGCAAATCTACATTTGTTCTTGGTATGACCATTTTTACAACAATAGTTACAAGTAGGAGAATCATGCTTTGCTTTGGCCAACAAGCTAGAAAAAGTTTTTGATTTGCTTGAGTAGCCTAACCCGGCTTTGTCAAAGCTACAACGTTGTAAGCCAAGCAATTCACTCATCTTTTGACTACTTTCACTATATTTGCAAAAAGATTTCTTTAAAGAATTTAATTCATTTTTCAATGAATTATTTTCTTCATCTTTCTTAGCAATCTCAAGTTTGAGTAATTTGTTACTCATCTTGGTTTTGCCAAGAGCATCAATAAGTTCATGATAGGAATCTAATAACTCATCAATTGAAGGTACCTCGTCGTCGCTTTCATCTCCTTCATCTCCAAGCGCCATTAAACAAAGATTTGTGGCTTCTTCTTCATCGGAGTCACTATCACTCCAAGTGGCTATAAACGCCTTCTTCTTCCCTTTGTCCTCATTCTTCTTCCTAGAACATTTATTAGCGTAATGACCTTTTTCTTGACAATTATAACAAGTTACCTCGTTTTTGGATTCATGTTTGGTAGCATTAGAGGTCTTTGACTTGCTATGTTTGTTGAAGAGCTTCTTGAACTTCTTTGTGAACAAGATCATTTCTTCATCATCATCATCTTCTTCATCATCGGAATGGTCTTTCCTTCCAACCAAGGCAATCCCATTTCTTTTGGATCTATCCTCCTCCTTTATTTATCTTCTTGTTGACACTTCAAGCTCATGGGTCACCAATGTGCCATGGAGCTCATCAAGGTCATAGGAGGCATTTTCACCTTTGTTTGACTCGATGATGGCGGTTCTCTTTGCGTCCCATTCCTTAGGCAATGCTCTTAGTGCTCTCCTCCAAATTTGCTTTGGAGGGTACTTCTCTCCAAGTTGGGCAAGCTCATTGATAATTAGGGTGAGCCTCCTAAACATAGAATCCACCTCTTCTCCGGACTTCATCTCAAATGTCTCATATTTGAGTTGTAGGAGGTCAATCTTGGTCTCCTTCACTTGGTTGGTTCCTTCATGACAAATTTGCAATTTGTCCCATATCGCCTTAGCGGTTGAGCACATCGAGATCCGGTTGTACTCCTTCATATCTAAAGCACAATGCAAAATATTAATAGCTTTAGCATTTTGTGAGATTAAAATCATGTCCGCTCTAGTGAAATCGTCCATATCTTTGGGAACACTAATTCCCCCAACTTCCTTTAAAGGAATATGTGGACCTTTCACTATGATCTTCCAAAGGTCATAATCCACGGATTGGATGTATAAAGATATTCTATTTTTCCAATAGCCGTAATTATCACACGCGAAGAGCGGAGGTCTATTTGTCGATTGACCTTGAGCAAACTCATTTGCTAGATTAGCCATATAAAAATTTTGATTTAAAAACAAAAATCAAATGGCTCTGATACCACTTGTTGGAATCGAAGAGGGGGGTGAATGAGATTTCTTGGCTACTTTAGCGTTTTAAAATGAGTTTGCAAAACTAAAAGAGTTTGCGCTTGCGGAAGCCTTACGTCAATCGATAAATAAAAAGAATAAGTAAATAAATGCGTAATGGAAATTAAAGCAATAAAAGACACAAAGATTTGTTATAGAAGTTCGGCGATGAATCGCCTACGTCTCCTCTTCCCGGTTAGATAACCTCCAACCGAGGTTCCACTAGAATAAATGATCTTGGCATTGAGGGCTCCAAGTTAGCCACAACACAACTCTTCCCGAGTTACAAAGCTCTTCCCGAGCACACTACTCTTCCCGAGTACACAACGCTCTTCCCGAGCACAATACTCTTCCCGAGTACACAATGCTCTTCCCGGGCACAATACTCTTCCCGAGTACACAAAGCTCTTCTCGAGCTACCAACATTCTTCACAAGTCTTCCTGGCCTTAAGGGCTCCAAGGATAGCCACAACACATGCACCAACTCTACTTGTTGGCGACTTTACAATTTACCAACTTGCTTTGGTGTTGGAGGACCTTTACAATAAATCAAACCAAAAACACATTCACGGTGTACTCACACGAAGACAACAATACTCTAACAAAAAGAGAATTACAAACTCCAATACAACAACAATGTATGGAGATTGCAATGCAATTTGAAATTGTAATGATCAAGACTTTGTAGAAGTTTGTAGACTTGTTTCTTAGCTTCAAAATGCTCCAAAGCATCAATATTTATAGTGTAGGAGACCCCCTAGGCTCCTACTAGTTGTTGCTACACAAAAGGCTGAAATCACTCCAGCATCGCCTCAGCCATCGCCTCAAACGATCTCCATCGCCGCGCCCCAACTGTCAGCGTTTTACACGGATCGCCTCAGGCGATCAAAGGCAAAAATCAGGCCGTAGACTCAGCATGTCCAAATCTGTCATTGCCTCAAACGAACTCCACATCGCCTCAGGCGTTCATCGCATCGCCTCGGGCGATCAGCCCATCGCCTCAAATGATCTCCCCCTGTGCGCATGCCCGCGCATGCCTCGGCGTCGCTTCAGTCGAAGTGCCTGGCGATGTCGCACATGGCTGCCATCGCCTGGGGCGATGGTCACCATCACCTGGGGCGATCCAACCCACAACATGCACAATCGATTTTCTTCATTCCAATCCACTTTTCATCACTTAATCTGCACACTAAGTAGATTTTTTAGTATAACAAACACAAGTTTTGTTGATCATCAAAACTCAAAGATAGACCGGGGATTAATTAACGCATTAAACGCAACCATGCATTTAAGGCTCAACAAAGTGTTTTTTAAATGTTCAAGTGCCTCCACTGGAACCACCAGCTTTATATGAATATTGCATTTTACATAATTTACATATTGCAACAGATTCATTAGTACCTTCTTTTTGAGCGAGTTCAAAGTGATCATATATCTTACTTCTTTTGGCACGAGTCGGTTGTCTACACGCTGCTGTAGTGGCTCCGGATGACTCCACTTGTTGTCTCTCTTGGGCTTTGGCAGCAGGAGGTTCGACGGTTTGTTCGGGTTGTTGCGATTTGACATTCATAGAGGAACCACCAACATTGAGGTCAGCAAAAAAAATCATTTCATTTAACTCAGGTATTGGTACATGAAAATTCATTGCCGAAGATGAACTCAGTGATAGACGACCCGGGACGAGACCCCGACTACGACCCCGGCTACGACCAGCGCCGCTGCTAGATGAAGATGCCATTATTATATATAAATTGTAGATAGCACAATTGAGAGAAAAATATGAGATTGAAGTATAGAATTGTGAGAAGAATGAATTGTGAGGAGTAGAATGAAAAAATTCATATATTTATAGATTTCAAAAAAAAAAAATTTAAAAATAAAAGGAACGTTGGCAACGGCTAAGAGCCGTTGCCATGCTGAATAAAATTTAACATTCTTTATTTTTTATTTTTTAAAATCTAACCGGTTTCGGTTCCGGAACCGATTCCAAATCGGTAGCACCGAAACCGGTGGTGCTACCGGTTTGGCTTAAAGGAACCGCCCCAGACTGGTTTGATGCCGGTTCCGGGGCGGACCAGAATCGGTTAGTCCGGTTTTGGTTTCGGTTTCGGACCGGACTAACCGGTCCGATTTTGGACCGGGTCCGGATCAACTCGGTCCGATAAGCACCCCTACCCAAAAGTAAGAAGGCTATACCAAAATATCTTGTCATGCAATTTACGGGCATTGTGCTCTCTTGCGTGAAATTTTTTTTCTCGTGGCAAAATTGTGCTCCAATTTTTTTTAACAATTGTGCACTGTGCTTTTAACAATTTTTTTCTCCATTTTTTTGTTCTCTCGGATTTTCAATTGTGCTCCACTTTTTTTTAACAAATATAATAATCATAATATCCTCCAATTTATGTAAAATTGCTCCCGAAAATCAAAACATCTGTCCCTTCACCTATCCTTCAGTTTAGTTTCTAAAATTTGGAAGATTTTTTCCATTGGTAAAAATAAATATGTCGCTCTTCAAAATCTGTAATTATACAGACGGATTTTAGGAGAAAATCAGAAACCCATATCAAATCTTGCTAATTAAACGTCACCAAGATGATAAGAGAACAAATTCAGAAATACGTAATTCAATTTATAATGACCCACCAATCGTGCTCAATCTTTCGAAGAATTGAAGTAATTGGAGTTTGTAAACTTTCAATTTAATATGCATGATTGTGTGCAAAAGAGTTGTGTGAGTTTTGATAGTGGGTATGACGAGTAATAACGCACAACGTGGAGGTGGAAGTTTATGGGAATGAAGGTGAAGAGCAAGGATATTTTAGTCATAATTAATGGACTAATTAGATTAGGGCTTGATAAAATAGATTTAATTGAAATAAGTTTTCTAAAAGATGCATTTAGTTGAAAGAAGATTTTTTTTGAAGATTTTTTTGGAAGATGTTTTGGAAGATGGTACATTGGTGTAATTTCCTCAAATTTTAATGTACATGTATTATAGATATAATATGTATGTCATTAAATTTTATTATAGTTCAAATATTATTATTATTTCTATTCCAAATTATAAGTCCAAACCCCATTCCCGTTACGCTAAAGACTCTAAAATGGTTGTTGCTTTAGATCGTAATATATCCACGGAATCCATATAGTAATATATTACATGTCTATGAAAACATATTTTTGTCCTTCCGAAATTTTATCAAGTTCTAGTTTTTTCCATGAAAAAATCTTGGTGTGCGCAAAATTATTTAGCCTCTCCCCCTAAAAAAAATTGTAATCGTAATAAATGCGTGATAAAAAAATATATGTTTGTTTAAGCAATCTAGTAATCAAATCAAAATTTTAAAACAAATTTTCAAAACAACTGATTTTTCGAACATTGTTGGGCTACATTTTTTGTTAAAACCGTTGTCATTCTTGAAACATAGTATATATATTTTAATGAGAAAATATTATTTTATATATTTTTGTTTCAGTGTGATGGAATGAATTTGTGGGGAAAAAACTAATTACATGAACGATCAGTGGAGCCAGTTTTAAAAATTAAATTTTTTTTAACAAAGTTTTAAAAAATAATTATTCCTACTATTTGTAATTATTGTAATCAAATCAAATTTATTTATTTGTTTAAGTAAAAGCATTGCCCATAGAGTTTCACTTTCCCACTTAGGAAAACAGAACAATATGAGAGCTTGTTACCGGTATAAATAGAGAGGGAAGTGCATTGTGTTCCATACTTACCTGGACGAATGGGTGATCATGAAGGCTCATGGTGTAGGTTGGTGACTTTCATTGCACTTTCAAAGGGTGCTCACTTAAGGTCGATCTAAGTGGTCGAGCCTACGTCATAATTTGTATTAGAAGGGGCCTGCGTCCGCGCGGCTCCTGTCAAGTATTAGTTTAACGTTTTCTCAGTTTTTGCAGAAGCAATCTACTGAAATTATGATTAATTAGAATTAGAATAAATTTTGAATGTTTATAAAATTTGTGAGGTTTTAATTATCCTTACTCACATTTTATGAATTTATAAATAAAAAAATTGTAAAAAAAAGTAAACAAATTGATAAACTTTATACTGAAAATATTATATATTAAATTGAATTTATATTTACTTGAGCAAATAAAATAAAAAACTCTTAATCTATTTCATGGTAGTAAGGATTTAATCAAGAACTACCGAAACCCTTCGCACAGTAATTAGTATACATGTGCTACTTTATTGTGTTTATTTTTCATGAGTTTACCCATTGTGTATAGACTTTGTTGCATCAACGGTCGAGATCGGATCTTTTATCGAATGGAACAATACATAAACAAGTACTCATTTACTTTAATTCCACTTCAAATATTTATTGGATTGCTATCTGAGTAGCTAGTAGCTAATAGTCCGTTATGGCATTCTCCGAGACTACAAATGCTAGTTAGTTTTGAAGTCCTGACTCTTCACTCTTAAGGATGTGTTTGGATCAAAGAATTTGACGTCCGCATATTCAAATACATTATAATTGTTTAGCCTAATATGTGACAAAAGATTTGAAATAATCCATTTTAATGATCATATTTATTTTTCTTATTATTATTGATAGTTTCAAGGTTTAACTACAATTAACTTGATTTCAACTCGCAGGATCAAATTTTTGTTAATTTACCAAAACTCATAATTAGCAGTAACAATATTATGATAGTTGGACAATTGTACTTCAAACTCACCAAAAAAATGTTGGGATTAGCGATTGAATTTATCCAGTCCCAAAAATTTTGGTTAGAAGGTAGATGGCTAGATATAATGGATAAAATTAGCAACAGAATACTGTGAATATACGTGTTGGATGGAACGTAGTTGCCACTCTAAATTTTTTTTACCTAAAAATATCTATCTTTAAAAAAAATTAAATTTTGTATCCTCTAAATTTTTTTTCCCTCGATATTTTATGTTATTATTTTTTGCTGTTATGCAAAAGTTCCTGTTTGTAGTGATAGAAGACATGAATCCATCGATAAAAATAGCAAAAGAAGACATAAACCCATCGGTCAATATCAATACCACCCTAAACAAAACTCAATTCAACATAATTCCAAATTCCACTTATCAAGAACACACAATAACTCAAGCCATGAGCCCTTGGCTCAAGTATAATGACAAATATCTCTGATTCGAAACCTCCTACCTTGTATAAAAAAAAAATTAACTCAACAATTTAATATCATGCAAATCTTGAAAATTCAGAGTTCCATAAAAACAAGGTTGACATCGTCACCAACATTGGGATGAAAATCTCCAAGGGGGTGTACGCTTCCTCCTTGTATATTTGGGTTTTATGATATAATTATACTTAAGTTGATTAGTCAATTGCTTAACTCATGCTTTCGTAACATTATTTGGTTAGGTTGTTAGCATCCATGAGACGTGTTGTCATCTTTGTAGCAGAGAGATATATAAGATTGTGACAAGTGTCCCGTAAGGATAGCACCCTAAGCCACATTATTCTGAGGGAGGAATCGTCCCACATTGAGCTGTTGTATCATGCTAAATTCGAGTATGAGCGTAATATATGAGGGGTCGAGAGTAGCAATGTGAACATGTTGAGCCTTAAACGCATGGTTGTGTTTAATGCTTTAATTTATCTCCGGATTATTTTTGAGTTCTGATGATCAACAAAACTTGTGTCTGTTATACTAATGTGTCTACTTAGTGTGCAGATTAATTGATTAAAAAGTGGATTGAATGGAGAAAATCAAGTGTGCAAAACCTGGGCTGGATCGCCCCAGGCGATGGTAGCCAGGCGGGGCATCCCCACGCACATCGACTGAAGCGACGCCGAGGCTCGCGCGCAGGGGGAGTTCGCCCGAGTCGATGGCCTGATCGCCTGAGGCGATGGCAGCTTCGTTTGAGGCGATGAAAGATTTTGAGCTGCTGATGCTACAACATTGTTTTGTGCAATTGATCGCTTCGGGACATGGCCTGAGGCGATGCGTGATTTATGCTGACCGTTGGGGTGCGACGATGGTGATCGCCTGAGGCGATGGCTGAGGCTATCGATGAGTGATTCAAGCCTTTTGTGTAGCAACGGCTAGTAGGAGCCTAGGGGGCCTCATACACTATAAATATGGATGCTTTGGAGCATTTTGATGATAAGAAACAAGCCTACAAACTTCATCAAAGCTTTGCTAATTCAAATTTCAAATAGCATTGCAATCTCCATACATTGTTGTTGTATTGGAGTTTGTAATTCATTTCTTTTGATAGAGTCTTGTGTTCTTCATGTTGTTACACCGTGAAGGTGTTGTTGATTTTTTTGTAAGGTCCTCCAACACCAAAGAAAGTTGGAAATTGTAAAGTCATCAACAAGTAAAGTTGGTGCATGTGTTGTGGCTATCCTTGGAGCCCTTAAGGCCAAGAAGACTCGTGAAGAGTGTTGGTAACTCGGGAAGAGTTTTTGTGTGGCTATCCTTGGAGCCCTTAAGGCCAAGAAGACTCGTGAAGAGTGTTGTGCTCGGGAAGAGCTTTGTGTACTCGGGAAGAGTGTGTTGTGGCTAACTTGGAGCCCTCAAGGCCAAGATCATTTGTTCTAGTGGAACCTCGGTTGGAGGTTATCTAACCGGGAAGAGGAGACGTAGACGATTAATCGCCAAACTTCTATAACAAATATTCGTGTCATTTACCGCTTTACTACATTACACATTTATTTATTTATTTACTTCTTTATTTTATTTATTTATCGATTGACTTAAGCCTTCTGCAAGCGCAAACTCTTTTATTTTGCAAACTCATTTTAAAAAACTAAAGTAGCCAAGAAACCTCATTCACCCCCCTCTTCGGTTCCAACAGAACATCTTGTCTGCTACCAAGGACATCACATCATTTGAAACGATTCAAGATCTGGCCATATTTGGTCTCGATGTTGGCAGAAAATCGACCAAGCCCTTGTCTACTAGCCCGATCTCTATGTTCCCACGAATAATTTGTTAGTTTGATGTCCCCGCGGATAATTGATTTGATGCTACCCACAAAAAATCAATTTATATTAATTTCATACAAATAAATCAACGTAAATAGATCCATACAAGATTTAAATATATACCTCACAATATACACGTCATTGGAACAATGGCATTAGCTTGTATCAAATCGTAACTGCAAAATATTTGTTGTTACCTATGATCCACGGGTTTGTCTTGGGTGCACCCGGTGTTTGGTGCACCCAAGACACATGTGCATGTGTCTTGGGTGCACCAAACACCGGGTGCACCCAAGACACATGTGCATGTGTCTTGGGTGCACCAAACACCGGGTGCACCCAAGACAAACCCATGATCCACCAATGTATACGTGTCAAACAATGAAAGCCTTTTGCACTGGATATCTTGTGTTATCTCATTCATTTCTTTATATAAATATAGATTACAATATTCACGTTCTTCAATGTAGCTACTATCTATGAATGTCATGATATGAAAATGGTGAATGATCATTGGAATGACATCTCCTATCAAATTGATGATGGTTGATCGAGAGGAATCAATTTGCCAATCGATATAAACTTTCTCAAAAGAAATAACAATATCCCAATCGAACAAAGCTGTCGCGAACATCAGTCCAAAATACATCTTGAATCGTGACAAATCTCAAACGCACTACAATCGTACAAGGCTCAAACGCACTACAACAGTCCAAGGCTTAAAAAATCGCACAAGATTGTGTTCAGACTGATGAAGGACCGCACATAGATTGCGATCAAACTTGAAACAAAGACGAAATCCGATGGGTTTACGAACGTGATTACCCAGTTTAAGAGGACAACAATTGAACATAATTCAAAACACAAATTCGTGATTTGTACTACTAGAAACAGGAAGCAACAACGACACTCGAAACTTAAGCTAACGGAGGAAAAAATCCCAGATGGTCAGAAACCGTCTGAGCCAGGGATTCACAAGAATTTCAAGATTTCCATTAAAACAAGACTCAAATTTTGGAATATATGACTGATACCATGTCAAACATTGAAGTCTTTTGCACTGATATCTTTTGTTATCTCATTCATTTCATTATATAAATATAGATTACAATAGTCATGTCCTTCAATGTTGATTCTATCTATGGAAAGTATTGTTTACAGCCTAGAATACATTTATACCATATATACAATGTGATGTGCCTAATCTAAGCTATCTTAGTATGGAAATGTTGATGGCATGATATGAACATGGTGAATGATCGTTTGACTGACAATCCAGTCACCAGCCAAATAAACTTACCTCAATAAATTGGTAACTGATGTCTTTGTTGGATTTTCTTATAGTCTATTGGGTTATGCAAATGTGTGTGAGTCCATTGATAGGCAGGTTCTAGCATCCGGATCAATACTTTGCCAATTAGATTCACATTATATAGTTAATCATGTCACTATTGATGCTATCAGATTAGCTCTTATTGACATCGAGGATGAGAAAGCTCCGGATCGAAAGGATTCAATGCACACTTCTTTAAGAAACCATGGAACATCATCCAGGAGGACTTATGTGATGCAGTGCTTGAATTTTTCCACTCGGGGTCCCTCTAAAGCAAGTTAATCGCGTGGTACTGGACTACTTAATTGATTTGGCACAGCATGTAAAAGGGCGCAACATATCTTACAATATATATATTGCACATGAGTTACTTTGAAAACACAATCGGAAAAAAGATTTCGCCAAGATGCATTCTTAAGGTTGATTTACAGAAAGCATTTGATACAGTTGATTGGTCATTCCTTCGAAGTGTACTATGAGTTCTTGGCATCCCTAGAACATTCATCCCGTGGATTATGGCTTATGTTACTTCTAAATCTTATTCGGTGGCTGTGAATGGATGAATGTATGGACATTTCAATGGAAAAAAGGACTGCAACATGGAGACCCCTCTCACCATTTTTATTTTCTTTATACATTGAGTACTTGTCTAGGCTTATCAAAACAACCACTATGATTCCATATTTTAATTATCATCCTCTTTGTCAGGGCTAGGTATCATACTGTGACAGCCCGCCCCGACGAGTCGCCCGCCGTGTTCAATTGCTCGAACACAAGGCTTCACTCAATTCAAAATCTTGATATCACTTTGAACTTATGTTTAGCGGAAACGTTTTTATTCTTATCGGATGTTTAACTTAGTAATTTTTACCCGTGACTTTTAACTTAGAAAAATTTGGGCAGAGTCTCCTCTTAAAAATTGTGCCCTGTGATCTACCAGATCACTACCACCACAACATCAAAACCATAAAAACAAAAACTAAACCAAAATAAACTTCAAATATCAAAATCCAACTAAAACATAAATAAATGTTTCATATCCTCAAATTAAAACTTAAACATGCCAACATACTCAAAACTTCATAATAAATCTAAATATCCTCCGCATCGTCTAAGTCTTCAACTCCAGCTGTAATATGTCACATTACAGGTAAAGGTAAGTTGCAGCATTTTTATAGTAAGCATAGTAAACATTTGATAAAAATATTAAAAACATCATTTTTCATAATGTGACGAAAAATAATATATTTTCATATCCAAAATAACTTTCACACATATATGGTTTAATCCGAGCAGTCAACAGAACTAAATTTCACAAAACGGAATCATAACGAAAATAACTGCACAGATAACCAACGAAACATAACGGAAACGAATAACCATATCATATAATGTCTTATCATTATAGAATTAATCATTAAACATAGCCATGCTGTAATGAAACAAATGCATACTCAAATACGGATGTGACACAATGATATCATTCCAGACTATACCCGCTGGAAGGGTATCGACAGATATTATACCCCCCCTGTCTTCGGGCAAAACGAAATGCGTTTCTTTATTCTCGTCGCTAACGAGCCGAAAGTATGTGCGTTTTTATCCTCGTCGCAATGCGAGCCACAACGAAACAAAATATCCACAGTTCACAAACCTCAAATCGTATTCATCGAATCAAGACAAACATGGCCTTTAAAATAGTTTTTCACACACAATAAAATATTATTCAAAATTCTATTTTTCAACAAAATACATTTCTTATCAAAAATCATATTTCAAAAACAATTCTTGCATGCTTACTATCCGAAAATCATTTCAAATATAAACCATACAAAATACTTAAAATAATTTGCGAAAAATTGCAACTTCCTTTACGTACCTCAAAGCTTCTTATCAACGATAAATCTACAAACCTCCCAAAATCTCCAAGATATCAAGGATTTCCTATTATCCATTTCAGCATTATTAAAATCATATTCATTTAACTTGTTCTAGCACAACCTAACAAAATCCTAACTCTTATATTATTCAACACCATTTCGAATTAACATCCAAAACTTCAGAATCTGTTTCGAAATTCCTTAAAATCCATCATACAAATTTTCGAACCAAACACCATCCCAATTCTTCAAAATTCAGTCTCATATTCAAACTAAATTTCCAGAAATTATTTTTCGAAACTAATTCCAGAAATTCTTCGAACCAATTCTTAAAAATTTGTTCTTGACAAATTAAACCCCTAAAACTTCAATTTATATCCAACTAACCTAAACATAACAATTAAAAAATCGAAACAGTACTAAAAATCAAAAACAGAAAGATTTCGAAAATTAAAATAAAAATCGAATTTCATACCGATTGATGTCCAAATCCGAATTCCTCTCAGTTGTTTGCTACTACTCGAATTTGGAAGTGATTTCCGAAGCTAAAAATCGAAACCCACGAAATCTGTAAATTTTTTTTTTTTAAGTTGGAAAAATAAACCATACGGAAATGGTTGGGTTGGTCTGACCTTATACAAGCCAGAGTAGATGAAGGGGTGAAAGGCGTCGGCATTTGGGAGAGGAAAAGGCGAGGGAGACGAACGAAGGTAACGAACGATTTGAAGGAGACGAAGCGAAGCTACTGGACGAACGAAATGAAGGTGAAGGAAGCGCAGAGATGAAGAGAGCGGACGAACAAAGGTGAAATTTTTTTAAGAAATCGTGTTCAGCTTTTTACGTTTTTTTTTCCTTTTTCTTTTTTTGTTTCTTTTTTTTTTATTATATAATAATATTATTATTATTGTTATTATTTAAATTAAAAATTTGGACCAAATTTTCATTACAATTGGCCATTACACATACACCTGGCTTATGCGGACGACTTACTATTATTTGCTTGTCCAGATGCTACATCTGTTGCTATTTTATCGGATTGCTTGAACACCTTTGGGAGATGCGCAGGTCTTAAAGCCAATTGCCTTAAATCATGTATCTATTCTGCAGGGATTGACACGGCTACTCGAGAACAGATGCACCATATTACTAGGTTTTGTCATGGGACTCGCGCCTTCCATTATCTGGGCACCCCCCTGGCCAGCCCCTGGCCACAGACAGATTACACACTGTAGATTTTGGTACTCTCATTAGTAGGGTTATATCCCGCCTTGAATCATGGCCTCGCAGATCTCTATCTTATGCAAGAAAGTTGGAGTTTATTTGCATTATCCTGCGGGGGATAGAATGTTTCTGGCCATTTATCCTACCAATCCCCTTTGGGATCATTGATAAAATATATAGCCACTGCCGATGATTCTTTTGGAGCTCTAAGCACGCTCCTGTGTCATGGGTTTCGACGTGCTATATGAAAGAGGAAGTGGGTGTGGGGAACAATGGACGTAAGGAGCTGGAACAAAGCTTTGCTCTCCAAGATCATTTGGGATATTCAGCTAGACAAGCAAACACTTTGGATTAAATGGGAGCAAGACAACTTATGGGCATGGCAAACCAAAAATGGTGACTCTCCTGTCATTAAACGCATTCTTTTGATTATGGATGAATTGGCCGAAAAGATTGGAGGCTCTCAGGTTGCTGTAACAACACGTCCTGGTTTCATGACAGATCTTCAAGTGTCAAGTATGCATATCATTTTTTTTCTCCCACACAGTGGTCCAATGGCCACAGTTGTCTGGAAACCATATATCATGCCCAAACATGCATTTATCCTATGGTTAGGTGCACATGACATATTACCAACCTCGGTTCATCTACCTTTTGTTGTTGATAAATCGTGTGTTATGCAACCCAGGGATTGACTGCTTAAATCACCTCTTTTCAACTTCTCCATTAGCTTGGCAATATGGAATAAAGTTGGCAATGGCATGACATTCCGTTTGACATGGCTACTATAAGAGCGGTTTGAAGTGGATCAAGAAGAAGTACAGGGGGACCTTGAGTCTATCCAAGGTTCGAACAATTGTTTTTGTAGCAACCGTTTACCATATTCGGATGGGGCGAAATCAATGAAATTAGAAGGCAAGGCGGACTCACCAGACACAATCTTCCTTCGCATTAAAGTTTTTTGATTTCGCTACATGGACAAATTATTTCATGTACAAGTTATTTCTTAATGATGTATACTTGGGGGATAATTTCTAGATGTGTTTTTGGTTGTGCATTATAATCGGACTCTGTCCAGAATTATGTATATTTTGATTCAGTAATACATTTTATTTACCGATAAAAAAAAACGAATAGGATATTAACGAATAGGATAATCGATATGTCATAATAGTACAAACATTCAAAATAAGAATCAAAGATTTAGACCAAAAAACAAACGAGTAAACTGGCTTTCTAAAAAATGTTCAGAAATCCATTATTTTTTGTCAAAAACATCACAACAAAATGTTTGTAATTTACAGAAAGAATGCACATACAAGACCACAAACACCAATGTTTCCTATTCAGTAAATATACAAGCAACCCTTTTCAACTCATGTTTTGTATTTTGTGGTTTAACCCATTTGCACTACCTAGTTTCTGTATCTTTTGTATGATTGATATCCAATAAAAACACACCTCAAATATAGCACAACAGACCTTCAATAAAGTACTCGAGTCAATCGCTATTTCGCCTTTTTCATGTTCCCCGGTCACCTTTTCGAATTAATTTTCAAGGAAAACTACGTTATATGTTCTTCTTTAAATTGGAGACGTGCTACAGGCTGTTGTTCATTGTTCCCGGATTCAATCCTGCTGTTTAATGTTGCTCTATCGATCAAAGCACTCTGTGATCTTAACTGGGAGCCAGTAGTGGCGGTGCTATGGCTGCTTGTTTTAGCCTGGTACATCATGGGTGTGTTTTCCTTCATACGTCGTTATGACAGCTTTTGGATCGCTTGCAGCTCTTTCAACATGCTTTCTAACATTGCATCCGGGATTAGTGCATTTGTAGTAACTTCTGCAAATATGAGCAAACAATATCAAGCTGTTGCAAATACCATATAAGTGGATGCAATCATAGTAAAAGGTGGCAAATTGTATATACATTTCAAATATGGTATAACTGGGCCTATTGCAAATTATCTGAGGCGAATAGGTTCGACTCAAGTTCAATCGAGCTTAAGATTATTTTAGCAAGAGTTTTCTGACAAGCTCAAACTTAAATTGAGTTGTCCATGAGCTTGCGAGCCAGTTCATGCATTTAAGATTAATTTTGTAAATCCGTGCTCTAGTTTCTTCAATGAACTTGAGCTCGACTCATTCACATGCAAATACAGTTTTTGCAATATAAAGTGATGAACAGAAAACATTTTCACCTTGGATAAGGGTTCCGTTTAACAACCTTCTGGCCATACTTTCGCCACCTATAACCATCATCCAAAAGATCAACTTCGCTAGTCGTTTGAACAACAATTCTAGGTTCTGTAACAGTGCGGTGAGATGATGATTGTTCTGAAGTCTGGACCTCTGTATTTCTGCAAGAGTGCAATCATACAATCCTCAATGGAAATGCAGAGCAATCAAATATTAAATACAATCCTGCCGAAAAAACTATACCTTCTTTTGGACTCGGGTTCATCTTCATCTTTTCCATCTAACCTAGTTTCAGCGTCGCCCACTTCATCACTGTCACTTGATGCAGATGTATGTTCTGGCATAACTTCATGTTCATGCTTAGGCCTATTATTTCCAGTTTGAACCTCGAACTCTGTTTCAGAACTTGGGTTTCCAGCATCTCTGGCACGCTTACCGGGTGGGGGATGGTTGTGTTGGCCTTTGTATATAATCTCAGTTATCTGGCCATCAAAGGATCGTTCGACTTTCTTCTTGACTGGACAATTTGGATGAGTACATTTATAATAGCTCCGAGGATATTCACTGCCCTTAACGTGTTTCTGTCCATATTTCCGCCAATTATATCCATCATCTGAAGGTTTATCGACAGTGATGTTAGAAGGCTGAGGTTTCTCATCAGACTGAGAAATATCATACGGCTCCTTTATGTTGTTAGGATCTGAAATAGGAGGTATCTGTTGCTGCAAAAGGGGCTGTTGCAGATGCATAAGTGATGAAGTAGGAGCCGAGGACAGAGATGGGTATGCGGGATGGATGTGCATCTGGGATTGAGCTGGAATTTGAGCCAGGATTTGTTGATGGGATAATCCAAATAGGCCCTAATGCAATCAAGAAAATGTAATAACCTCCTTAGATATCAACGTGATACCAGCTCTACCTACCAGAGGCATATTATTTTAAAATCGCCACGGAACTCAAAATTTACTGTTTTGGATAACAAATAAAGAATCGTCTTTGCAGATTGCCTACCATGAATCACTCCTGGGCAGTAGAATCATCAAGGACGTGCAATAAATTAAATTTACTCACGTCGATGGAGATAAAGATTCATTGACCGACAGATGACAGAGTGAGAAAACATTCAAGAAAAAGTAAAATGGTCATAAGAATCTAATTAAGACTTTGAACATGATAATAACAGGCGCTGTCAATGGATTGAATCCAAATTTCACCCAACAGCCCTCCACTAACAATCCTTGATCCGAAATATCCTAGAGGCAAGAGCCAAAATGCACAAATGCAAGTGTGCAACAATCGAAATAAGTCCGCAGTTTTGAAAATGAAGCTCGTCTGGATTATATCACGGCAATTCAAATATATCTATTGATCTTGAGACTTTGTCCATGAGATCTTTCCCTTTATTTTATGAAACAAATACTTGGATCCACCCGATGGCATAAAATCTCCGTAAATTCAATATGTTCCCGCATTCACATTATTTTTTGGTAGTATCTTCCAAGAAAACTCAAACCAAGTATTTAGCAATAAAGATAAACATCAAGACTAATATCAATCTCCACGTCTCCATTCCAAATTATAATGTTTCACATTATGTCCTTCAGAGATTCATTCATTTGCTAAAATTATCTCTGATTTTCCCATTTCCAAATCGAAACTCGCACAAAATTCACGCCGAGCACAGCAAACGTATATCGTTTCAAACCAAAGAAAGTTACGCCAAAATCAAAAGTCTAAACAAGTACCTGTGCATACGAAGAGAACCCCGGTGAATCGAGCAAGCTGGCGGGGCTCAACCCAGGAGGTATCGTAAACATTCCGGCCACCGGAGACACCGCCAAACCCGCCGGCCTACTCTGCTGAAACCTGAATTCACCGCTCACACAGCCAGATTCCCGACCAGTCTCCTCCGCAGCCTGCTGCGGATGCGAAGCAAAGCCCATCCGGACACCAGGAACCGATGCCGGAGAAGACACCGCGCCGGCGAGAAGCTGAGAAAACGAGCGGCAGTCGGTGTCGGGATCATTTTCAGCAAAGAAACTGGAGGCCAAAGTCATAGGGCCCGGGCTCACCCCCGGTCCGCAAGTAAACTGATTCTGAATCGAGCTACTGGAAGGTAAGGTAATCATCGATCGCATAGATGTGGGCCGAGGATTGAAGGATGATGGAGGCGCGTGGTTTTGCTCCGCCATAGGATTCAGTTTGACTTTGACTTTATTTCCCAGTTGTGCAAGAAAAAAGTTCGCAGAAACACAGAGAAAAGCTGTCTGTGTTTCAGTATGAGATCTTTGAGAAAAGTCGTCGCCTTTGTTTTTCTTGTTAAGTTCCCATTTTTTGGTGTTTCGGCTCTTCTTTTCCGCTTTTTTTTTTTTAATGACAGTAGAACCCACATCCGCTAACCTTTTGGGTGCGCTTGATTGCTGTGATAGGATAAATGATGGATAGATTAAAAAGTGGATAATGAGTTGATAAGTAAATTAATGGATAAAATATATTGTGTTTGGTTCATATGATTAGTAAAGTATGATAAGTAATATTGTGTTTGGTGTGCTTGATAATATGTGGCAAATATTAATTTTATTTGTAAAATGACAGAAATACCATTAAATAGGCTTTGCACTTATTTCTATTGCTTTATTTAAATTAAATTTAAGTTAATCAAATGCATTTAATTTAATTTAATTATTAATAAATTAAATATTATGTATAAATATATTGTAAATATTATAATAAATAATACAAAATTAGTTTGAACTTTTAAGTTAATCTCAAATTATAATGAATATAAGTTAATCAAATTAAATTTATTTCGATACGATTGTCAATCTGAAAAATATTCAGAATCAAGGTAGAACCACTACATCCAAAATTTCATACAAAATCAGAAATTTCAAAATCTACAGGTTGACACAACTTCTGTAAATGCAGAAGGTAAAGAAGCACACTTCGAAACATTTAAAATCTGAAGAAAACTTCAAGCAGCATCAAAAAATGAAAAGTGAGAACATGCTTGCACCATACAAACATCAAACAAGTGATATATGAAAGACAACCTGTAAAACATGCACTCTAAAAAGGTATCTGACGAATAACATGCTATGAAATAGTGGCATCTCTATTCTCCACAACATTGAGTGAGCACATGAGAATCCACCATTACTTACACGCCTCTTGTGGTAAGTCTCAAGTATTGGTTACACAAAAAAAAAAAAAAAGGGAGACGAGCGTGTAACAAAAACTCACTTTATATATCAGGATTCTCAATAATACAAGCGCACCAGCAAGGTGACAGTCAGTCTACTGCACCAGCAAAAGGAAAAAGTGCGCTGCTGGACTATACGACATCCTCATTTGCAGGCAAGCGCCATCATACTCACGTGAAAAATCAGATGCCCTACAATGTGACTGGAAAACTTTCAACAGAACAACTAGCTCATACAAAGCAAAAACAACATAAGAATCCAGCTAAATTTGTCAATAAACTCATGTAAAAGTGTAAATAAACACAAAAAAATTCCAGCTAAAATCTCAAACCATCTAGATGCAAATTGCTTCAATGACATCAGAGAGCTCATTATTAAATCCAATAAATAATTTACAGAAAAATCGTGAGCAAACCTCGAAATGCTCCTAACAAAACAATTCAATGGTTCAAAACAACACTAGTTGGAGCTAAAAATGATACCTTTATCACATAAAGAAGCAACCGATAAAGTGCTCATTCAGTCCAGCTATCTTCAATTAAATCTTCCCTAATTCAATATGCACAACCCGAATTTCTAACACAAATTGTGTAAAAAAGAAAGGCCTAAAACGAAAAAAATTCTAAATGTCTAATTCTCACCAGTAAATGCTCTATAGTTCTAAAACGCTAGAGAGGACCAAATTTCAGAAAAGAAAGAAAGAAATCACCTAAGAGCTGCAGGAAAAAAACTCCAAAAAAAAAACTCATTAAGTAATTTCCAAAAAGAAAATTAAACGAAAACGTGAACAAAATAGAGTGATCATATACTTAAAAAAAGTGCTCAAATCATAAAAAAATAAAAATTCTAAAGCTATTCAGAAAGTAAGGAATATCGGTTACAGATTATTAACATGCTGAATATCTGCTTCAAACAATTTCAGCGAATCCTTAAACGACTCTTGAGCACCACCGCTAACGTACATCTCGTTTTCCACTCCTTCAAACAATTTCTTCCTTCTATATACCTCTAAGAATGAAATGATCGTCAACAAATTGATGAATTTTGATCAATTACCCTAGAGTAGATGAATCCGAAGAAGGGGAAGGGTAAGGTGTAATTGGTAATTGTTGTGAATTATAACTAATTCATTTCCCTTGATCAAGAACACATTACACGGCCACTCGAACACCAAGAGCACATCGTGCACTTAACCCACAGAATGCTTTGAACTTGAACTCGAACAAATGACGGCAATAACTCGACGAACTTTACCATGAACACAGAACATTGCACATACAGATTTCCAGGCACAATAATGATCAACACACACACAAGAGATCATACAAGAAATATCCAAGAAATCAGAATAGAAAAACACAAAGAAAACGACACCGATTTTACGTGGTTCGATCACTAACGATCTACGTCCACGGGAGGTTTCATTTATTGATCACCATTGAGTAATACAAAGCAATTCCCATTACATGAATTCTCATTATCCACTCCTATGCTTTACAATGGATTTACACTCAAATTCACTAATGTGTTTGCTTCTCAAAAAACTCACGGGCTCTCATTCTTTTTCCCTTCCTCTTGCTTCTTGTGTTTCTCACATTCTGCCCTTCTCAAAATGAATCCCTCAAATGTCTACTGCCAACCTTCATGTCAATATATAGCTTACCACCTCAGCAGGTAAATCACCAACTACTCAGCAGGTTTACAGGTCATCATGTCACCTCCTCCAACTGCCGAGAAGTTTCTATTTGTTGATGCACCAAGTCTTAACCGCTACCAGTAATTGCATGCATTGAATAAGTTGATACACATATTACAATCTCCACCTTATCAACTTAATCAACACTCGACCCCATATCTCCTCATATATTGGTTCTGCTCAATATTCATTCAACCGACCTCTTTGATGATCAAGCTCCGGAACAACCGATGGCATTGAGGCGTATCCGAGACTAAAGCCCACTACTCATTCTACCAAGAATCCGCAGTCTTTCCCGGCTTTAATCTCACCCTCGAAGCTCCACCTCGATCCAAGTATCATGTTCTAGACTCCAACAGATTTTAGAGCATAATTTCTTCCTGAAATTCTCTATCATCCAATGATATTCAAGAATTCCCCCCAAGAAATACCCAGCTCTTTCCTCCTCTCCTTGAGTCCTTCCAACAAAAGATATTGATCCCTTGTGTTCTTCTTTGAATCATCATTTTCACACATTGAATCCCCTCGGCCATCATCTTGAGTCATCGATTGTGCTTCAATTCACCAGCTTATTTGTTCTGGAACCAGCCGAACTAATCTTTTATCTTCATCAGTTCATTGGTCCTGGAGACAGCTTATTGGTCGTGGTTTAATCACCTTGGACTTAATTGAAACTTCAACAATTCCGCTCCAAGAATTATTGTGCAATGCAAGAAACCAATTACAGTAAACCAGGATGCAATTCAAGTAAACCCAATTGATAACTCACGCTTCCATTCAATTGAATTGCTCGATACCCATACCTCAATATGATAACCGCATTAAAAAATGCACCCCACATCAGAATTAATAACCAAGCAATACTCAATTCTTTTATTCACTTCGTTGGTTTCAATTGCTTCAAAAAACAAGATTGTTCACTGGTTCTTTCAAGAAATGATCGATCAATGCTTCCTTTTTCCCACAGAGAACTCCGAGCAAGCTGAACCGATCCTCGATCAATTCACATGTTCTGCCTCTCCTCTATTCTTGACAGTAATTGCTAAGTCCACATCTCCACCTCAACCAGAAACCACTCATTTCCCTTCTGAATCTGAAGACAAATGATCCCTGCTTCTTTTATTTCAGAAACCGCTCATATCTGTTCCAATCAAGAAGTTGCTGCAATCTTCAGAACTTTTCCATAAAGCATTCAATTTAACGATGCTCCCTCGACCCCAAGAAAAAGGCACGTTCCATCTAAATTTTCTTGAAGTCATCGGTTCTTTCTTGTCACATGCTCCACCAAGATTCGCGTTCCTCACTCATGAAGAATCACTGCTGCTGATGTGCGACTTAAACCCATTTCCAGTATAAAGAATGACGTAAACTCAAGAACAATTGCCTTGAACAGAATCTGATTGCCGTAAGCCAAATAACAATTCTCCCGTAAACTCAAATTCACAATCTGACATGCATTCGTTCAGAATTAATCCCCGCACACAGAGCTTCGATCTTTGGCCGCATCTTCTCGTTTCTTGCTCGCTTTTCTTGTCGTGGTCGTTCCCACAGACGGCGCCAATTGTTGTGAATTATAACTAATTCATTTCCCTTGATCAAGAACACATTACACGGCCACTCGAACACCAAGAGCACATCGTGCACTTAACCCACAGAATGCTTTGAACTTGAACTCGAACAAATGACGGCAATAACTCGACGAACTTTACCATGAACACAGAACATTGCACATACAGATTTCCAGGCACAATAATGATCAACACACACACAAGAGATCATACAAGAAATATCCAAGAAATCAGAATAGAAAAACACAAAGAAAACGACACCGATTTTACGTGGTTCGATCACTAACGATCTACGTCCACGGGAGGTTTCATTTATTGATCACCATTGAGTAATACAAAGCAATTCCCATTACATGAATTCTCATTATCCACTCCTATGCTTTACAATGGATTTACACTCAAATTCACTAATGTGTTTGCTTCTCAAAAAACTCACGGGCTCTCATTCTTTTTCCCTTCCTCTTGCTTCTTGTGTTTCTCACATTCTGCCCTTCTCAAAATGAATCCCTCAAATGTCTACTGCCAACCTTCATGTCAATATATAGCTTACCACCTCAGCAGGTAAATCACCAACTACTCAGCAGGTTTACAGGTCATCATGTCAACTTCTCCAACTGCCGAGAAGTTTCTATTTGTTGATGCACCAAGTCTTAACCGCTTCCAGTAATTGCATGCATTGAATAAGTTGATACACATATTACAGTAATTTTGCATGCTTATCAAGGTTTTTTGTGCAGACACAGATTACCAATACCATCAACCATGAGAGATATATTTTCAATGTTAAACAGTGCCTTTTCCCGGGCCTTTGGGAAATGAGGTGGAATCGAAACACGCAACCAAACGCGTGAGTACATGCTTTTCCCTCTTTTATCCCATGAACCAAACACAGCCTTTGGGTATGCATTGGTAAATCATCGGATTGACAAGCAAATCACGCCAATCAGGTCAAACGTACTAGCAAATCCGATGACAAACTGAACCATGAAAGCGTTGGCATGAGGATTCGAACTCATGACCAAATACATCCGTGATCATTTATTCCACTAACTCGACCACTTTGACGAGGGGGCCTTTTGGAGCTCTACTTATTCATGTTGTTTATTGTTTTTGTATTAAAATAGCCATAATTTTTTTGTATGTACCAAAATGTGCTACCATAAATATTTATCACAATTAAATTTTATTTAACATTTATAACAATCCTGATAAACATATAATTTATTAATTATAATCGCAATAATATTACAACTATATCCATTATTATCCTAAAACGCGGACTGCCAGGATTTATCATATTTCAAATACTAACTTGGGCGGAGTAGAAGAAATTTGACAGAATTTTGCTGACTTTATTGAACTCCAATCAAAATTGATAAGATTTTAAAGTATTTCGTACGAGAAAATTAGAATATGTGATGTAAAGCTCTCGTCGCTGGTTGGGCGGGCTCGTTTGTCATCCCTTATTTAGATTTACTATTAAACCAAAATTAGGGTTATATGCTAAAAATTATGATAGAATGGTTCGTATGTATGCTTCTTCTTTTTTTGGAAACATTTCGAGTCATTTTGGTAGAAGGTGATGGAATTGTTAGAGCTTATGTTCCTTTTAGAATGACAAAAACTAAATATATTGTTGAATAAGTAGGTGTAACCGTTAGTTCTATGTCTGCGAACTCAAATGAGTTTAAAGTAAAAAATAAAAATAAAAATAAAAAACCTATGGACAGAAACAAATAGACCCGTTTCACTTATCACGATGAATTATATTTGTTCGATTCATCGTTGCCAACATTATACAAACATATCTAGTTCAAATATAATATTGCATACGTAATTTTTTAAATGAAGAGGTTGTTAATATGTGATGCATGAACTTCTAAATACGACAACATATGATATGAAATATCTTTTAAAACTGTTAGATATATTTTAGATACTTAAATGAGTTTCTATGTGATTACATTTTCAAAACATATTTTAGTAAAGAATTAAATTTGAAAAAGTTAAAAATTGAAAGAAAAAAAAAAACAATTATTACATTTGATTTCATGGATACTATTTATATTCAAAATCGTTAATCACTATTCTGATATTTTATTTTAGAGCAAATAGATTATATTAGATTCATGAAGTCATGAGATACATCATAACTCAAAAAGAAAGGTGAAGCATACAGAGATGATAACAAAAGACCATGTGTAACAGCATATTTTGCTAACTCATGCGCTGGTATATTGGTCGTGCGGCGGCAGTGTTGTATAACAACGCTGTATCTGTTGGGATTAATAATTATAATTGGATTTAATTGATAAAAGCTCAATAATTATTGTTAATTTTGTTAATGAGAACAAAAATATGGTAAGTTAATTATGAATAGTCAACTAGGCAAAAGAAATCACTCATTGAAAAGTTGAGACACTTATTGTTTGTTTATAATGATATACAAATCAATAGAGTGTAGTTAAGTAGAAAAGATGGGTACCCCTCGTGCCGTCCACTCCGCTCGGCTCGCCGCGCCGCACGTGTCGCTGCCGCGAAGGCAGCCCTATCTTTTTACTACTCGGATTTCTGAAATGACTTCATCTACCTGACTTTTCATATTCTGCTGAGTATTAAGTTTGAGACTTTTCACCTACCTGCAGAATTGATATCAGATTTAAGTGTGAGACTTAAATACATATTAATCTGATGTTAAGTGTTGAGATTTTCCATTTACCCCACTAAACATTACACTTAATTTCTGAGATCTTTGGAGAGGTCTACTGCTCAGCTATATAAGCTGCTCTAGCCCTTTGTTTTTATCAATCCGAAAATTGTTCACTCACTCATACATTCATACATTTGAGAGTATTACACACTACTGGTGTTCAACTGAGTCTACTCGGATTTCTGCTTCATTCCGAACAGAGGCGATTGGACGTTGTACCTTGGAACTCTCTTGTCCAGGAGGCCAGAAGCTTGTAGGCGGGCAAATTTGAGTTTATTGGCACACGGCTTGTTGTGGCCTCGTCCTGTTCCAGTTTCCTCTTGTGCAAATTTCAAATAGTATTTACATACTACTGCTGTAAGTTTACAGTATATTTTATTTTCGATTATAATTGTAATCTGATTAAAATTCAATTATCATATAATTTGTGGGAACAACAGTATCTTGTTGACAAATTTGGCGAATAGAAGAGATAATAGAGAATTGTTCATGAGGGTCTTGAGGATATTTTATAAATCGACAACATTCACTATATTGAATTCAACAACTCCAAGATACCAGTTATGTTGGTGAGCTACAAGAAGACCTTCGCACACCGCCAATAGTTTGCAAGAAAAAGAGTAAAAATACCATGAAATCGGTTGGCATGCGTGAATATTGAAAGGACATGTAATATATCGTCCTCTAAAAAAATTGATGTACATTTTTGGACAACAATTTCAATCCTAATGTACCCATTTTTAAAAAAAAATTAAGGTGGAAGACGAAACTTTGGAATTATTTTTATTCCTAGTAAACAATACATATTTTTTTGTACATATTATCTGTATTTTATAATGCATATACGAGAATTCATATGCCCTAATATATTCACATTAGGATTGGAGAGCATCACGTGCATCCTTTTGCGAGCGTCTGGCTCGTAGCTCATGCTCTCCCCTTTTGGTGTTTATATATCTTAATCTACTCTATAATTATCTCTTTTATGTGACATTTGGTAGATATAATTTTATCAGTTTTTGTCTTGGGAAAGTTGTCTCTCGATATCTACCTTTTTGGAGCTGGATTGGCGATCTTACTTGTTGGATATTAGTCCTTATTTTGCCTAGATTGTTTTTTTATGATTGGGATGCTCCTTTGTTCTTTTTGGTGGTGGTTTATTGGATATGTCTCATTGCCGGGCTCTTGCTTGATCATGACTACTAGCTTCTCGGTTTTGTACGCCATCCAATGGTGATCTTTGGTCGATAACTTTCAGCTTGATTTAGATTTGAGAGCTTGTTTGCTTGTCTGTCTTTATCAATTTTCGTCTCTCGTAAAATACGTATTGTTTCTTTCAATTTGTGGAAGGCAGCTCCCTTCGTCGACTCCATCTTGGGACTCATGGTTTGAGTGAACATGTTTGGTATTGGTGGTGATCGGTCACGTTCTAGCACATCAGATGCGACACATCTATTCTTTACACCTTTTAACAGGCCTTTTCATCGATATATTTTCTCTTATTTCATATGACTGATGTACTTGTAGTTTGTAATAATATAATTCCTGTTATGTTAACAAAATAAAAAATTCGTCGTCGCCCACGTCATTGTTTTAATAATATAGAAAAATAATAATCCACGCTTGGCATAAATGAAGCGACGCCAAATGAAATGGGGAGATTATATTGAAACAATAACTCAATATATTAAAAACAAGTTTATAAACTTCTTAAATATATTACGAGAGTTTAATAAAATATTACGAGCTTATCTGATCTTTTTCAATAAATACACGTGTCATGTCATTTTCTAAGATCATAAAAACTTTACGCAAACAGCTCATACGATCTTTTGCATACAACTAATATATCTGTAACGTTCTATTAATTAAATGAAATACAAGAAATGTCGTCAGCTACAGGACGAAACATTTTATCAAAATATGCTAACAAACTAAGGTGGGAGGAACCAAAAACAAAAAAAGTAACACCATGGCGATGATAAATAAGCGCAATGCAACAAAGCTTAAACAGATGGCTGGCAAATCCAATCCACACCCCCACGTATAATAAACAAGATGAAATTCAACTATTCGTAATAAAAAGACAAACAATGTCACAAAACAGACCCAGAAATACGAAAATGTAGTTACTTAATAGTCGAGGGCACAAACCATCATCAACTTGGTCTCGATAATTCCAAATATGATGGCCTGATAGCCCTCCCATCATTTACTAATCCGTAATATAACATCTATTTCATTTTAGATTGAAAACGATGGAGCAATCCCGGCTAGCAAACAAGCTACTTGGGACCAATATCCTTGAGTGCGCAAATCTGCTCCTCTCCCATAGCAGACATAACACTCACAACAAGATCCTTCCCCTCAGAAAAACCATCTTTAATCTGTATGTCAGTAGAAATCAATTAATTAGATATTTGCAAGAATAATTTTTCTAAGAGTTCACAAATAGCCAGGAGCCACAAACAGTTTTATCGCAATTAAGGACATAGCGAGAATTTGGGAAGGTAGGGAAACTCAACATATTATAAAAGCAAGCATAAAATTTCAATTTTTTTTATTTGATCCTTTCCTGCACGTTACAAGTCAGTGGAATACGAATTTCCAAGCCGAAGAATTTGTTGTCAACTGTACAATGACTAATAAAAGGAGATTAGTAAGAACTCAAATAACAGCTAGAAATAAATCTAACCTGGGTAAGGAGAGTGTCATCAGTTGGAAGCCTAAGGTCATCCTTAGTGTTACCATTGTCAGTGAGCAAGCTCAGCTACACCATTAATTTATCAGGTTTTTACACAGTGTTCTTTAGGATGATAAAGTGATTAAAAAAAAAGGTAAATCACATACAAATCCATCCTCGGAGATATCAATAAGCTGATAGTCAGTGCGATTGACATGTGGAACCTGCAATTAAGTGAAATTCATTTTCACAACTTTCTCCATAACAAACAACAGCAATGCGTTAAACGCGCAACAACAAAAGATAATAAGCTTACGTCACAGTTGTGGGAGGAGGGGACAATATCTTCGAGTTTCTTAGAAGTAAAGATGTCAATGGCAACAAAATGACACTTGGCATGCCCGTGCTTTCCAGTTTTGGAGGTTGAAACTTCCACAACCTGCAACAATCACGCATACAATAAGCACTCAATAGCTACCCTACATAATTACCAAAAGCAAAGACATTGGAAGTGACAAAAACAATAGTAACGAGATAATGCATAATCTTGACCACAATCTTAAGCCAACTTATTCCATACAAGCAACTGTATTATTTGGTTTGTTAAATAAGGCAGCAAATACATTCAACTCGATCGACGTCCTAAATTGAGCGCACCTAGTTTCTTCTCCCAAAACCCTTACTTTCAGGCGAGGGGCAGATGGGCTTACTCCTCAAGTAAGGAATAATAAATCGAACTTATCAATTGATTTTCCAAAAAATGCAACTTTTAATCCCCTAAATTCCTATGTCAATCCTACGAGACTGCAAAGTTGCAAACTTTGTGAAGTACATAAGATATTCAAAACAAGTATCTTAAATTATAAAACTAAATTTAGAGCCGAATCATAAGAACATAGGAGGAAAAGGAGGCAGAAATCCAGTAATATAAGTCAAAACACCACCAACAAACATAGAACTTTGTTCAAAAATTTTGCAGGAAATAAATCAGAAAATCCGAAACCTCTCACCGCCACAGACAAACAAATAATTTCTCAGATATAGAAAAACATATACACACACGTACGGCCACACAGCAGAATTATACACGTGAAATTAAAATCAACACCTACAATAATCATACGTTTAGATGCATAAAATGGATAACCTTGCAAGGGCGGCCTTTGATGACTATGTAACCGTTCTTACGGATAGTTCCAGCCTGCTGAGGATATGTCTTCGAAGCGCCGGCGTCGGCCTTCGACTCGAAATGATGCTCCTCGTCCGACATCCTCGGCAGCGAAGCTGGGTTAAAGAAACTAGAACAAATTTGGAGAGAGAATAGCTGAGTTGAAGCAGAGAGCCGGTGCTGGGGTGAAAAAGCTGTGGGTATGTATATAGGGGATCGCGGTGCAGGAGATGGGGAATTTAGGGCTTTTTGGGAAGGGGAGAGAAATTAGAGCCGTTGATTGAGGAGGTGTGGCGGTTGACGGATGAGATCTTCGTTGGGCGCTCGCGTTAAAACGACGCAGTGTTTGAGGGGTGAGGCCGTGAGGAGATATTTTAGTTTATCTATTTGAGCCGCCTTTGAAAGGTAGTTTTCAGGTGTGGACTCGTGCAGGGTTGTAACGGTGGACATATAAATTGGCTAAATATGTCTTTTACTTTTTAACACAAATACTTCATTATTTCCATAATTAATAAATAATTCATTATATATTGATTGAGAAAATATAATGTACTTTAAAACTTTTGAAAAAGAAAATATAAAGGATAATTACAGTAAGGCTATTTTATAAAGAATACAAAAAGCATTCAATAAGACAAAATAGTTGCTATTCAATGCTCTTTCTTAAGAATAAATAAAGTAAAATACATAAGAGAGACCACTTGAATAAAACTTGAGAAACTGATAATGTCCAGGATATCGGTGCGTTGGTGTTATGTACTATTGTGCATTTATATTTTTATGTTTATTCATTAGAGTTGACTTTGAGTCTTGGACGATATTGTGTATTTTATTGTTATTTCTGTATATTTCAGAAATCAATGTCGAAGTACAAGGAAATGAAGAAATGAGCTAAAAATGACCATAATGATGGAAAAGAACTCGAACGAGCAAACCGAAGAAACGAAAAAAGTTCGTGTTTTTGGAAGAAAAACTGACTACCTATCGATCGGTCGTCATGTACCGTTCGATCGGTAAATCACGATACACGAGCAACAATTTTGAAGAAATACCGATTGATCGGTAGCTTCGTAGCAATCGATCAGTAAATATCGTAAGCTGAAGGATTAAAATTGAAGAAATACCGATCGATTTGTAGATCGGTAGCTTGTGTACTAAACGATCGATATACGATAAATTCTGGAAAAAAAAATACCTTCTAGAGTTTGAGTTCTATAATGAATCTACTTATTCATCTTCCTCTATAAATACATTATGGACGAAATTTATCTATCAGATCATTCCACATTTTTTTACCTAGGACAAGCTTTCATCCTTCATCTCACATTCACAATCATCAATCATCCATCATAGGCCTTGGAACAAGCCAACAGAAGATTCGAGAAGCGGTCGATAAGGAAGCAAGAGATGAAGATATGATCTATAAACGAAGTCGACACCAGGAGTTTATCTTTGTTTTTAAATTCTAGTTTTTTTTTTCAATTTAATTATGAACTAAGTTTATTTATCAAAATTAAGAGAACCTTTGTTTTTAACCTATGAGTTAATTATTAAATCTTGATTGAATTCATTATCTTATGCTCATGATTTATGTTATTAATGATTTCAAGGGAGTAGCTACCTTGAATTGATATTAGTTATTGTAATTGAGATCGAGAAATGTATTATAATACGAACTAGTAAATTATGCTGTAAATTTCAGATTGAGATCGAGAGATGAAATCAAATAAATGTGTGATAACCATAAATATCTAGAATTGAAAGCTAGTAGTTTTCAACAGGGGCAGATCTACAGTGTGGGCTGGGGCAGGCTTCAGCCCACCCAGCCATGCCCAGAATTATTATATATATATATATTGTCTAATAATAACGTGAGAGAGGGTGTGGTGCAGGTGGTAAGATATTAATATGGTAGTGTTAGGTCAAGAGTTTGAAACCCAGGAAGCTCAATTTATAAATAAATTCTGGATTTTTCTTACATAATATTTTTTTATTTATTTAAACAAAATTTAAGTTTAAAATTATTTTTAAAAAGAATTTAATACTTATTTGTCCCATTTTTAAGCTTATTTTTAAAAAATATATAGATATACATCATTTTTTTTTTGTAAACTCTAGTTCTTTTAAAAAAAGTTCTGGTATATTTTTTTTCTATCTAATATTAAACTCATTGTATATATTAATTTGAAATTTAGATTAAATGGATTATGAAATATTTATACAGAAGATTAAGAATTAAATAGTGAGTAAAACTTATGCATGTAGAGAAAGATAAAATAATAGCTAACGAGTATACGAACGAAGTGTTTATACAAAAAAAAATTTCGGGGCTCCGCCCCGAACCTCCACAATGGGGTTGTCGCCTCCTTCACCCCCCAGTGTCTTTGACTCCAGCCCACCCAATATAAAAATCCTGGCTACGCCATTGGTTTTCAAATATCTTAATGCAATATTGAGTTGTTAAATAAGTATGCGAGAGTGACTTAATGCACTTTGATATCAGGTTTAATATAACTCGAGAGAGTATATTAGATAAAATCGAAGAACTCGTCACATTAGCGATATATGGATATTCAATCGAGGGTCATAGAAGATTATATTGATGAACCAACGTCTTGATAATTCTTTCGAGAGACTTTTTCTCGTCATCTTTGATTTGCTTGGTTGGATCATTAGTAATAGTAAATTGATGTTATTTAGTTTAATTGATTAAATCATTTTTGTAGGTTAAATAAAATTTAAAGCATCTTATTTGGTACTTACAGTTAGTCCATGTGCGTTCGATACTCTTACTTCTCGTTCTCATAATATATACTAAAACTTGACAACCGTGCACTTGCGGTATAAATCGTGATATTTAAGTCAAAGCGTGCATCGATAGAATTTATTGTGTAAATAAAGCACAATCAAGTTTTTGGGCTCGTTGACGGGGACTAATTTTAGTAATATGACACGAATTTTTTTTACTGTAATTTAACCATTATTTTTGTTTATAATTTTTTATATATATTTCCAAGAAAAAAAAATATTTAATTGTTTAATTTTGTTTTTCTTGCGAGGTACCTATGATGTTTCATCGATAAGTCTTCACAAGTTTTGTCCAACAATATTCAGGGCCATTTTATGCAGTTTGGGAGAAAATCAGTAAATTGGCAAACACATTCTGGTATCATAGCTTTTCAAACAATATTCTGCAATATTTCTACAATGGATTGGATACAGAAACACAAGAATGGGTATTCAAAGGAGCTTTGGAAACTCGTAGTCCCATGTTTAATAGGGATGAAGACAATGTGTTGCAGTGTTTAATGATACGGTGGACTTCGATTAACATTGGCATTGAGATCCTTCATTGCAAGATTGGAATCACCAATACCCACCAGAGCATCATTACCCGTATTTTACACACCAGCCATTTGAACATCACGGAGAGAAGAGAGATAGTTCTGAAGGAGATTGCTCAGTTGGAGGATATGTTACTTAGATTCGTAGCATCATCCGAGACCAGACTGGAGAGCCAGACAACTATGTACGTCGTCTGGACAAGCAATTAGTGATCCTCATGAAAACATTTTCAACGAGCTACCAAGAGGAAGATAAAAGTTCTACTAATCAAAGGGTGAAGAATCAAGTCTGGGAACACGATGATGACTACTCCACCACCGAATTTGGGGGAGTGATCCTACAAATGAGGAGGATTTAATGGAACTTAAGCCTCCTCAAGTGATTGCGCCTTGTGTAGAAACGTTATCCGATGAGTTCCCAAGGAAATATGAGCTGAGAGTGATGTTAGAGACTGAGCATATTCTCGAAAATATTGATGTGCAGCCATCAATGGTGACATGTTCTATGTCATATATGGATCCATTTTTCCCATCAATGCCAATTTCACCATACTACACCCTACACGAGATGAAGCCAAACCAAGAATCCTTCTCTCATGCCTACCAATTCAAGAAAAAATGTTGTTGGAGCGAAGAGCTAACTTAGTAGACATCTTGCCAATCTTGAGGGTATACTGAATCAAGACTCATATGTGATATCAAATGATACTTAATATGGGCGGAAGCCACTCTTTGATGGTTGCTTCTGATGGTCAAGTCGACGACTAGAAATCAGCGCTTCTTGGGATGCAACCCAAGCCAATATCCTTTGTTATTTAGTTTATTTGATTTAGTTTTTATCATCTCACGAGTCGACTATTTATTTGAATTCTTCTCTTTCAATGTACCCAGATGGGGCGATAAATCCCTACAATAGCAGAGCTTTAAAAATACAATATTCATCAACCCTCTTGCAAGCGTATTGATCAGGGGAGTTTATTGTTTCCCTTTTGATTCCTTTAAGCATTAAGGACAAAATGTTTGATTTAGGTTTGGGGGGGTGACTTGCATTTTTACTTGTTTTATCATGCAGTGTGCTGAATTGACACTTGAATCGTCCGATTATTATGAGCAAAAGAAAATTATGAGTTCAAACTTGAGAAAAGAATGAATTATAATATAAACTCTTCAATGAGGATTTTGATCTCACTATGCATACAGACTTGAATTATAATGATTGTTGGATATGTATGTGAATCGCCCCTGCTGGTAAGGGTGGGAATCGGGACGGGTTTCAAAAAATCAGGATATTCGGGTTCGGATAATCGGGTATCGAGTATGCTAAAAGCATACCCGAAGCCGAATATGTCGGGTACCCAAAATTCCCCGATCCTTGAATTTTTTTTTTTTTTTTTTTTTTTAAAGAAACGCTACACAGATTTAAACCTTAAAATATATATATATATTTTTTTAAAAGGAAATCGGGTTCGGGTACCTGAACCCGAACAATTTTTCTCCCAAACCCCTACCCGAATCCCATCCCGAGCCCGCCATTATCAGATCGGGGAATAACCGATTATCCAAAAAAACCCGATTATCCCGACCTGATCGGGAAATACCCGATCGGGTCAGGTCGGGACCCGAATTCCTAAACCCGTTTCCCACCCTTACCTGCTGGTGGGGATGCATTTGTGGGCAATCAGAGATATGTTGGATAGCAACATATATTGTACATTCAAGGGTGACATAGGTGAATGGATCAGATTTCATCATTAGATTGCTATTGAACAAATCAAACTCATCCACATTACTCAAGCGTGTGAGTGACGTGTGGCTTTTTTTCCCGGATCCTACACTATGGGGAGGGGAGGGATGTCTAAAACTCGAGACTTCATGACTCGCTTATGAGAACGAAAACCTTCAGCTAGTGACATGTGGCTTTGATGCTATTAACAAATGTTGCTCATAATCCCCAAATAGCCCACCCCGTAGTTTAGCTCAATAATACTTGGCTTAGTCATACTTAATTGCTTTATGAAATCATATTCTAATTCTAACTTTTATAAGATGAGAAAATTGAAAATAATAATTAAAATTTTCAAAAACAAAAAAAAAAGTAAACAAAGATGCGAAATTCAACTTTTACCACCAAAAACGTGTCACACAACTGAGGCCAAGGGTCACCTGATTTTACACACTAAAATCTTGGAGTTTGTCATTCGGGATATAGGAATCAAGCTTGACATCAACAGAAGAACTTTCTCCAGTGTCTTCGTACTCGATATTTGTTATCATCCCAGTTTCATCATCCATTTGATACTCCGATCTCACCCTTCTAACAGGCACAGTGACTGAATAAATGGTGCCATGATCTGGATCTGTTGACACACTGAGCTGAACTTTGTCCTGTGATTCTATCTCGACAAAATCAGATAGCGCACTTACAACATTGCTCACAATCTTCTGTTTTGCCACTTCACTGACGTCACATCTATCGGAGAAAAGAATCATCTTGAGACGTTGCTTAGCAATTTTGGCATTTGAATTCTTTCTTGATGTAGGTGATGGAAAAATTATCTTCCAGGCCAAGTTTATACGCTCGAAGAAGTTGAGATTAATAGCACCGAGGAGGAAGCTCTCCAATTCCTCGCTGATAGGATTTTTGGAAATCTTGTATTCTGGGAAAATTCCAAGCGGAAGTTTAGAATGACAACAAGGGCCGCGGGCATCAAGTGCTGAGCGAGAAACATTGGATGTGGCATTTAAGAACACACTGCAATCCACCTACAATATCGCACGTAAGTACCTTTGCGACAAATATGCTCAATATACAGATACAGATAATAATGCAACACTATCAAAACCAAACATATACACTCCATGAAACAAGGTATAGACGTTGCTTAGATAGAAAATCACGGAATATAGTAAGCATAAAGCACCAGCTAATAGCCTAATAGATTTGAATATTTGATCAGAAGCCATGGTCTTTCATTCAGTTAAGCCATGGTCTTTCATTCAGTTAAGTTAACTATCTCGAACCTGAAATATGGTGAGTCTGCTTTCAACATGAAATGGGTAGAAATCTTTCATAATGATACAAGTATGAAGCATCAAACCTAACTTCAGTGCAAAACATTCAGTCACGCAATGACAATCCCATTTTCACACGGCAACTTATTGTGCAAATTTTTGCTTATACAAAAGGTATATTTTATGTTTGGACTCATATATATTGAAACAGGACATACAGTTCATTTTACATTAAAATAGATCACGCTACTGATTACCCCAGACCTGCATTCCAATATATGCATAGCTCAGGTGTTACAAGTATAAATGTCAGCACAATGATTCCTCATTTCACGCCATTAGTCAGCACAATTATAGGAATCAATGATTCCTCATTTCATGCCATTACTCTTGTATATAGTTAATGTAATTAGTTTGTTAATTTCCTGATTATCATCTTGTATTTTGTATCATAAATTTACCGTATATGAATGAATGGAAGAACAAGATTTTACCATCCAAATTCACGTCCTCTCAGTTTGTCATCAAGAACAGTGGCAGTGAGTGGACTTAGGTCATAGACAGTATAATATGGCATCAACATGATTTGGATCTTTCCAGAGACAATCCACGGGGAATTTGGAAGATTAATATTTTAGATATGTGGATACAGAACTGAAAGATTAAGTGGGAGAAAAAAAAACTATGACAAGACATGTTATAGTGGAGACATAAAATGCAAAAGAGAGAGAGGCTATAGTTTTTTCATATTAACCTAAACATACATCATGGGCGGCTTCACGTGCGTTGGGGCAGTAACACTTCGCGATCGATCGCGAAGTGTTGGGCGGAACGTTCCGTTCCGGCCGTTCATGAGCGCTTTAACGTTATGTAACCGATTTTGGGGTGAAAAACGCCTTCGAGTGACAATAACCTTTACAGCATGCAACTCGGGAAAGGTGAGGGGCGTTCCGGTGTCGGAACGATACTGAAACGTCGAACCATGGTTAGAAATGCATCAAAAAAGTCAAGATTCAAGCATGAATATCATCAAACAATGTAGAAAAAAGGAGCCAAAAGGCAATAAACTTGATTTCGGATAAAAATCCTCCAACACAACTAAATACTACACCCCAGTCGTATCAAAGCAAATTCTTCACAACAATAATATACAATTGAGCCTTAAAACAACTATGGTTCGCGTGGCGGCTGCCGAACAGTTCCAGAACAGACTTGGTGGCCACCGATACAAAGTTCCAGGTTGTAAAGGGAGAAGTAGTGCAACACAATGTTTTAAACGAAAACCGCCAACAGAGTATTTTTCCAATATTGTATTCCCCTTTTTTTTTTTCTAAAAATCAGCGATCAACATTTCATTAAGCCAACAGTTTAGGCAAACATTATAGACTCTGAGACCGTTTCGGCGGACCATGCTTGCAACCTCGTTAAACAAGTGCATACTGATAATGCTATTGCTAACACATAATAAACTAAGTTTCTCGAAAAAACAATTGTTACTTCAAAAACAAAAAAAAAACAATTGTCGCCATGGAGTTTCCAAACAAAACCCCAAAACACATTATTGAAAAATTCATATCCCCTAGCCAGAAATAACTAGAAAATTCCTTGAAATGCGTAAAATTTGAGATAGCTGAGAGCTGAAGCAAACCTTACTAGGCGGAAAATGCGTGGAAGCGCGAAGAGAATTGAACTTGTAAGAACTCAGAGCTGCAGAAACCATAATATCACCAGAAATCGCCATTTGCTTATTGATTTCCGAGTTTAAGCAAACTCTTCAATGGAGAAAAAGTTTGTTGAAAAGGGTTGGCTCGGTGATTTCAGGTCCTATTCAGCCTTCACTGCCAGAGTAGTTGCTTAATGTGACGTCGTTTTGGTGAAGTTAAGTCACTTTGTAAAGCCACTGTTGACGTGGACCAGCACCAAATTTCATTAAATGTTTATTTGTAGATTTCTCCTTACAAATCAAAGCTTAGCTAAATGTCACCAAAGCAAACTACTAGAGGAAATCTTTTCATTTAAATCGGTGATTTGGATAATAGATTTGGATAATAATAATTATATGTAAATATATTAATCGGTGGATGGAATTAGGGGTGTGCACCGGTTAACCAGCCAACCCGAAAAATTCGGTTCGATTTTCGGTTTTAAAAAAATTCGTTTCGGATACAGAATTTGGTTAACCAAATCGGAAACCGAAATTTTTTTAAAAAATAATTTTTTTAATAGTTTCGCTTATGATCGTATGAATAAGAACTCGTAATAAGCAACTTCTTTTTGTTAATAAATAACTTCAAAATAATATTAGAAGTTCAGAACTAATCATCTAATTAAAAAAAAAAACGACTTAACAGAAAAAGTTCGGTTAAAACCGGAACTGAAATTTAGATTTGGTTTCGGTTCAAAACCGAACTACTGAACATCCCTAGATAGAATTTGTTGAAGACTAACAAACTAACATATCATGTATCAAGTCTATTTAATGTAGCATACAATTCACTTTTTATAAAATAAATTTTATGTATAAAATTGAGAGTCTATATAATATAAAGTGGAGTGCAATTCTATTGGCGATTTCTTTTATGTAGGTTCTTATGATGAACAAATGATGTATATACTAGTGCTTATGTACACACATCGTGTGCATGAATGGCCTATTTTATATAAAATATTTAACCAATTAATGGTTCTTTTGATATTGGTCTAAGGGCATCCTTTGGCCCAATCCACCCCTCCATATGGAATATTCCAACATGGAGGGGAATTGATGGTTGGATTGCCTCCAGACACTACCACCGAGGGACAGCATCAAAAAAAGCAAATATTGATTACATTGATTAGCACGAGATTTGTTAAGGAGTGAGTGTAACATATCGAGAAACCAGGATAAATCTGTGTGTTGTTTTTTCTATTATGTTTTTCGTATAATTTATCACAAATCGTTGTATGTTTCACCACATGAGCTAACAGTGGGATAATTCTCAAACAAACATGTTACGAAAACTAAACCATTCTTTTCACTACAACAAGGCTGCTGCAGCCAACTAATAATGATATTTCATGAAAATATTTTAAGTTAGTAATGCGAAACAATTCTTGCACAAATCAATAGAAAGCCTGCTATCAATACCAATTTCAAAACAACCTGATGGAATATTGTCATTCTTATCTCAAAATTCTTCGACTCTGACACCTTCTTGAGGCACAGAATACGCATCCTTAGGCCTAGATTTCTTGACACCAGCAGTGAAGCAAACTTTTTCCCCTCTACTACCTTCAATGGCCAGATTTGTCACCTTGACCCACACTAAGACCTTCGTCTTCATTCCTTCTACACCAATGAGCTTACCCTTTAGGAGAATGCATTTGACACGTGAGGAATACCTTACTACAGACGAGTCCTTGAAGTTTATTTCACAGGGAAACGGTAAATGAACAGTTAATCTTGATTTCGGCTCATCAAATTCGTAACATGTGATGTTTTGAGGGAAAAGGCCTGATGGCAAATTGTATTCTTGCAGAAGATCCGGCAAAGTTCTTGGTGGCTTCCCTGCAGAATGAGCAGATGATAGAAAAAAATTATTTAGCAATGTTTTTTTCAAGGTTTATGTGCAATTTCCCTAAATATTTAGTGATGGTGAAGCATAAGAAACAGGAGCCGCCAAGCGAAATAAAGAGTCTAATGAAATCAATTCATTAAAAATCGGAACTTGGCACCATGGGTCTTTTTACCCAAGGTATGTGTTTTAGGGAGTCAAACTTAATTACAAGACGGCCAACATCTAAGTTGACAAAACTCCACAGCAAAAGTGGATGCTGATGCCAATATCCCACAATGAATGTGAAAAGAAAATTTAGAGATATATTACTTTTGAAGTTATGACTCCGGTGGATAGCAGACTTTAATTGGTTAAATTAACTTAAGCCGCATTGTGTAGGTTTTTGACGCAGTCTCACCACAGGGGTGGCAGGAGTAAATAATGATCTTCAAGACATAAATACACCGGTTCCACAGCCGAAGTCATGAAGACAGGGGAGTAACCAGGATTATTAAATCCGGTGGGCAAAATTATATATATATAAATATATGTGTGTGTGTGTTTGTCATGGTCTCATATCGCCTCAACTTTTAAATTTGAAGTATGGAGTTATCAAATACATCCAAGTGAATCAATCACAATCATTTCTTGTCAGCAGACGAGATGATGATTAAAAAGGTGGTGCACAACACAGTTATCTTTGAATTTGGAAAAACTTCAGTATTGGTAAGAGTATAACAATATCATGCTCCTGCTTTGAGACAGATTCTAGCTTCTTGCAGCACAGTTGAGTACACAAAAATGTTCTTTGACAGAGAATGTGATACATATCCATATTGCCTGCACAAAGAATTATGGAGTGATCTAAAGACCTTAAACTTAAGAGGCTCCTTTACTTAAAAAAACTAGTCTTTTAGATTTGAGCTCTTTTCTTATGCTAATGTTGTAGGTGCTCTGGTGATGGAGCATAAGGGATAAATAGTGAAAAGCTCCCATTGTTGTAAGTGTGGATAATATGACTTATAATTGCAATAGAGAGTGGATTAAAGTGTATGTACCGAATATTGATAGTTAGTCAGGTTTTAAGCCCGAGTTGGGAGCCAAACCCAAAACTAGCCTTAGAGGTGAAAACGCCTCCTAATATTATTTGACATTTGACAATCCTTTGTGGAGCCGATATGGAACTTTACATAGGTATGTTGGCTCTACAAATAGTTGCAATTACTCGTGGAATTTCGCAAAACCTAGTTTAGTGTTAAAAGCATCAAAGTTTATAATAAAGTAAACTGACCTTTGAGCTTGTTAAATATCCATTTTGCTTTTTCCTCAACAACATTCGAAACATTCTGCAATAATAGGCCATTTTGCCAGTCAAAAATTTATGTAACCCAAACGGAATGTGTATGATAATAGAACATAACAAAAATGGTCACATAAACCTTCCAAGCCTAAACCAGAAAATGCAAATTAAATTGATATTCAAACAGTCACATAAATTCATCGCCAGATATAATGATTTTCTTTTAAAATCAAAGGTAGTCCCTGTTTCTTTTGGCTTATTTTCCACCGTTGAGTACACATTTTAAACATGTTGAAAGAACCTAGAGCAAATACAGGGAAAAAAATTGAACCCATTTTCACCTTCCATAAAGGTGAATCAATAATCATTTCAACTCAAGCACATCAAACACACAAACGTAATCAACTGAAAAGAAGATATGAAAAACATCCCCCAACGGCCAACCCTCACTAGTAATAAATAAATAACCAATTTCATTCAGGCTACCAAGAGATGGACTACATTATTAAAAGTAAACAGAGTGCATACAGTGAGATCTTGAGAGATATTGTTGAATTCTTCCTTAGCTTTCTTTGAAAGCCAAAAGCTTCCAGTTTTAATGCTTCCCACTTTCACCAATGCCTTCTCCATTCTTCTTCTTCTTCTCTCTATGCACAAAAAACTCTTGAATTTTGGCTAAAGCCTTGATACCCAATGCAGGAAAGTGGGTTTTGCTTTACGGAAAGCCTAACGAAAACCCATTAACAAAAATCTTCGAAGCTTTGGAAAATGAGGACAAACATTCAAATGCGACGGAAAAGTGGCAGGATAAAGGAGACAGCCTTACTCACGATTCCCCATAGAGAGTTGGGAATTTGGGATTCTCAGCTCATTGTGGGAATGTGGTATCGGATTCGATTTCTTAATGGGGATTATTTTCACTTTTCTCAGTCAAACTTATTTTTGTAATTCATTATCATAATACTGTTATTTGTTCAAAAAAAATTTACTGTTTATAATTTATTATTATAATTTATAATTTAACAGTGGTATAATAAGTTCGTGAAAACAGCCTCTGATATTGTAAGAAAAGACTGCGTATATTATATTCAAAATGCCTGATCTCTTTCCGGACCCTACATATAGCTAAAGTTTCGTGCACCGGAGTTTACCTTTTAGTGGTATAAGTAAGTTATTTGGTCAAGATATTATACTGCATATGTACATAGGCATGACTTTATATTGTACTAGTGTCCATGAACGCGTATGTGTGCATATACATTTGATTGTTTTGTAAAATTTGGTGGTAACTGAGAAGTTGTATTTTTAATTTAATTTAGAAAATAAGATGATTTATTTTTTATAGAGTTGTTAGGCAATATGGTAATTTGCGAGTAAGACAAAATAATAATTATATATATTGACAATGACAATATGGTAATTTGAAGTTAGGTACAATTGTAATTATTATTATTGGCAAACGTTTGTAAATTGTAATCAAATAAAAAGGGTAAAACGATAAAATATTATTGGTTTCAAGCATGTTGTACTAAAGAGACTCTTAGGCATTATTAGTAGTAATAGATATGCACGATCGACCGCGTAGATATGGTATCTGGTTCCTAATGATATTATAGTTTAGGTTGTGGTTTATCAATTTATACCGCATAAAAAAATTATGTGGTGCTTATCATGATCAAATAAAAATTTTAGTCGGATTACAAATTATGATCATTTAATCTACATAACAAAATATATGGTCCGACTTCTATACATCCGATCTTACAAATACCAACACAAACAAACATCTACATACATATTTATGTATCTTGATTTTTACAAACATTCGATCCATATAAATATTTTCCACCAAACGCAACAAAATACGATGAATAAACAAACCTAACTGTGTAATAGTGGGTCCAGAAATCATGGGCTTTTACTTCATCAACACCAATTATTTGGCCCTTTTTCTCATCACTCAAACCTCCAATCCCTCATCTAAAACAACAAGCTTAATTTGGGTCATAATCCTATTTGATTCAGCCCAATCACATAGATCATAATCCTAGCTTGGTTGGGTTGACCATTGCCGTCTTCGTTTCACCATTATATATCATTTTTGAAATTATTTTGTGTATACAAATTGTGACAAAACATTTCGATTTTTAGAAAAACATTTTTAGCTTATATAATAAATTGAGTATATAATATTTAACACGAGAGATCCCATGCCCCCAGCTCATGGAGTCGAGCAAACCACTGATAATATATTTTTATTATTATTCAGTATTAATTTATTTTAGCATCAACAAATTTCATTCAAAATCTCATGAGTTTTTCCCCCAAATTTTTGGTTTTGATGACTTTGAATTATGGGGAGGCGTTCGATTGGGTATTCGGATACCCGGCCCGAATCGATTGGGAATATACCCGATTCCTAATCCTAGTATGTCGGGTCGGGAATCGGATATTTTTTGGACCCCAATTAGGAATCGGGTAGCCAATCGAGTTTTCTTTTTTAAATTATTTTTTATTTTACACGAAATGAAGAAAAAAAACTGAAATTCGGGTACCTGATACCCGAAATTTCGGGTTGAGAATCGGGTAGTTCTTAGAGGTACCCGAAATTTCGGGTTGAGAATCGGGTAGTTCTTAGAGGTACCCGAAATTTCAGATATCCATCCGAACTACCCAAATCGGGTAGTTCTTAGAGGTACCCGAAATTTCAGATATCCATCCGAACTACCCAAACCCCTATTTACCCAACCCAATCACATCCCTACTTTGAATTATACCCTTGAGGGGAATTCGGACTAAGACCAAATCCATTTTCCCAAATATACATGGAGTAGTGGGATGATCCCAAATGAATTGAGTTCATCAATACCCTGACGGCCTGACTCCAACGTCTGTACGGTATAGACAGAAGATTACAAATTTACAATTTTCTAATTTTCTTTGCCGAAAGGAAAGGCCACGAGGTTTTTTTTTTTCCTTTTCTCTTATTGTTTTAAATTGACAAATCATTTGTTTAATTAAATGATAGATGTTGTAATAACATTAAAAGACTACGTACCAACAAACTAAGCTTTTAATCATAATATATTGTGGTTGACTATATAAATCAAAGAAGAAATCAAGTCGGGTCATGCACATACATCAATCTTCTATAAGAGCTTCTTTGAGTCAGATTATTCTCGTCTTTGGACTCCAAACATTTTTTAGCATTGTCTTATTCGGTCATCCCTTGCTCTCATGAAAGTGCCCAAATTCATACACTCTACTCGATGAACAAGTGCATTTACCGATCATTTTGTTATTAATTTCGGTTGCATTGCACCATGTGATTTTGATCCAATATGTTACGTACGTATAAATATAGGGATTGATAAAAATCAGATAATATTTAAGGAAAAAACATTGATGTATTTTTAGATTTTAAAATCGTAAAGTTTATTTACAAAATAAGGCTTTAATTGGAAAAAAAAATAAGAGATTGAAGTATTTTTTCATCAATAAATGACTTTTTTTATATTTTTAAATATATAATACACATACATGTCTACTATATATTTGAAGATTAATTTATAAAATAAAAAATAAAAAATCTTAAATCATATCTGATAGATTTATATATCAAATTAATCTCTTCTAACTGTAAAATAGCTCAATTAAATTGTTACAAATGAAATTTCAATCTCCGAGAAAATATACAATTTTTTTTTTATCGATAAATAAAAATTATATAGATCAAAATTAAACCAGGCAATACCCACATACAAAAAAAAATATACAAATTTCATCACCTTCAATGTTGCTGCCCTACTTTCAACCGAAAATTATTTTTAACACACTGATGGATTGATGGTACTAAATTAATCAAAAATCCCAACTCTGAATTTTGACTCAACAACAATAAAAGATTTAGATTAGGGTAATTTGATATATTTTAATACAAACAACATTTAACATACTTTAATACAGGTTATTTTCATTAAATTAAAAAATAAATTTATTTAATAGAATTAAATATCAAGGAATGATTACATTTGTCTCCCTTATAGAATAGCTTATAGGTGTATAACAAATTTCCCCTCTAGTTTGAACAATTATATCTGATTTTCTTGTACATTAGCTGTATTACAATAACACACATCTAGTTTGTAAAATATATAGGAAAAAGTACAAATATTTCCCCTATGATTTGATGGAGATAGATTTAATTGCTCAAATTAGATGGGAAATTTCTTAATCATGAAAACTGCATGAGGTTTATACGTAGCTCACAATATTAATGCACCAATTGCATTCGGGGTTTCCTAGTCCAAAATAAATATTCACATTCAAGAGTTTGATCTGCCATTAGAAGCAACATCAAACTCAACTTTCATTCAGAGTGTTCTTAGGGTTTGACATAATGCAGTTAGGTGCAGCATTAAACCCACATTCATTCATAATGCTCTTAGGGACAGCATCGACATGTGGCGCATATCATTAGACATTGTGTATTTTGCTCATCCATTATTCATACCTTATCAACTTCTTTGTTTGTTGTGCATTTATCTTTCCCTTTTGCTGGCATCACACCACTTTGCTTAATGATGATAGAAAAAACAAACAAACCAGGTGGTCCTCTTAAATTTACACAACATAAATGGTATGCCTTGTATCAATGAAAAAAAATTATACTATACATGTGGGGTCAGTCTATACGGTGGCGTAAAGCCTCAGCTTCAATTGTCCGCCCGCCCAGCTGATAAGAACTCATCTTCACTTTGAAGATACTTGAGTTCAAGTCCCACAAAGTGCATAAAAATATTTAGCACATCCCCTCTCAAAAAAAAATCTAGGTTTTACTCTTTAAATTAGATAAATGTTATTCACATTGGGAAAATATTATTGACATAACAATTATTGTTATGTCAGAGTAATTCCCATAAATTTAACAAGAAATTTGTTCTTGGCAGCAAGAATATGGCAATATCATAACACTTACATTAAATCTTTTATTAAGTTTAATTTATGTTTATTGTTTAAGTATAAGTAAATAATTGTGTTTTTTTTATTAATTGCGGATCAAAGTTATTCTCAAACTTTATTATTCAAAATTACAACTTGATTTTATAAATGGATTAAGTTGGAAACCATCATTTTATAATTGTGTAATTGAATTTTTTTCCGGCAATCTCATCTGTAGAATAGCTTTTCTAGACTTCTGACATGAAAAAAAAAACGGATAAACCATTGTAGAATAGTTGCATTGTGAATTCTCATCTAGTTTGTACAGGAAAAATTATAGTTGTCTCGCATATGAATTGACATAAAAGTATATAATAGATGAGGTGACGTTAATTTTTAAACTAGATGAGCAATTCGTAATTGTTTAAAATAGAGGGGTCTATACGTAGTTCACCCAAAATTTTATTGTATGTTTTCTTATTATTATATTTTAATTGAAAAGGGTTAAAGATATAATCACAATTCAAAAACTTTAAGTTCACAGTAGTATCTTATTAAAGAAGCAAATAATGATAACATTTTTTTGGAAAAAGCAAATACCAATGTGCCACAAATTGATTTTTTTATGATACTTTTATCAACTTACTTGCAAAAATTACTCAATATAAAAAATAAAATATACCTAAATTAATTTCGATATTTCGTATAATTTTTGAAGCAAATTTAAAAAATATATATTTAAAGCTTTTGAGCCACAATTAGAAAATCGAACCAAATGTCACAATTTTTTTTAATATTTCATATTTTCACCGAAATTTCTCTTATTTCCACCGGATACCAAATTCATCCACTCCATCACAGATCCATGAAAATATTGATGTTATCCTCAATGTCACTGTTCTTAAATACATCATCAAACAATCGTATATCCACACCCTCCGCCCCATCATTCCAAAGTATGCTTGAATTTTGTTTCATTCGAAATATTCATTTATTACCTATAAGATTAACTATATGCTATAGTAAATAAACGGTAGAACATCATAATATTACAATATGTCACATGGAAGGACCAAATTGTGACCTTACTTCATTCTTTATGTCTGTTGTAATGACTAAACAAACAAAAGAGATGTAGTAGCTCAGTTGGTATATCAGCTCTCTCTTCTTTCGGAGTGATTCGGTATCGAGTCCCACACGTGGCGGAAAATATTTGCCCCCCCCCCAATCACAAAAAAAAAACTATTGAAAATATGATTATGCCATTGGCATGTTAGAAGAATACAATAACAATTGAATAAATAAGCAGATATTATTAATGTTCTTTATAAATTCATCCTCTTTTCTTTATAATAATTTAGTAATAGCCATCCACCTTGAATTAATATTGGGCCAAACCGCCAAAGGCATGTCATTTTATGATAATTGGGCTTATAAAATTTTTTTAAAAAAATTAAACACCTCCAAATATATATGTGCCTATATAGAAAAAACAACAAAAACAAAAGGAGGAGGAAACTAGACCAAGACCTCATCAAACTGAAGATAGTTTTACAATGACAATGAACATAAACACATCTTATCATTTGTAATTGGTCCTTTTTTATTTTAAGAAAAAATTGTTCTAAATAACATTCGCTTAAAATAAAAAAAAGAAGGCAAATTGTGGAGTTTGCAAAATTAATTTTACAAAAATATTGCATGCTAGTTGTTTTTCTTGTTTATTGTTGGGGGCGATCACATTATGTAATTTCTCATTGGTCATACGAGACTCGTTTTAATACACTTTTTGTTAAAAAAATTAATAAAAAAAATAAAATATTTAACTTCACAAGAGATATAAATATTTAACAAACCAAATATAAAAATAAAATATCTAGCATGATTAAAACTTAATCGACGAACAAAACATCTTTGTTCTTAATTAATTGATGGTGACTTGCAAATACCTAAAAAAATTAAATTAATTTTCAGCAAGCCTTTAATGGCTACACAATTTTTTAGTTGGCTTCAATTAAATTGATGATGTCGTTTGGTTACGTGGATAAGTTTTGGTGTTCTTTTTAGAGGGAAAATGAGCTAAATATTTCGAACTCTAGTCTATCCGAAATGAAAGTGAGCTCTTTACCAGATAAACTAAGCCCAAAAATTCAGTTTTGGTGAATTGCAATTATGTGGAAAATAAATAAATTTTAAAACTTATAATAAAGACTGAAAATTCATACATTTTTTAAAAATAATTAAAATGGTAACGCCAATTTTTTTTTTAAACAGAAAAAAGAAAAGAAATAGTGGCGTTGCCATTTCTATTATTTTTTATAATAGTGAATCAATCACATCAAACTTTTGATATGGTTGAGTTTTCCTTTAGTTAAAAGTAGACCACTTCTTTCATTTTAAACCTTTAAAGCCAAGAAAAATTGCAAAACAATCCCATCGAGTATCCCAATCATAAATTTATGATTATTAAAAAAACAAATATGTAGCGTGATGACTTAAAAATATAATTTAAAGAATTTAGCGGGACAAAATATCGTGTTAAGAGAAAAATATACATGCATATATGAAAGTGACATGTTCGAAGTACAAGTAAGAAATTTAGGAAATAGACGAGATCGGGGTGAAATTAAGAAAAGGGTTGGGGTGCTGCCCCTCAAATTTATATATATACAAAAAGTCTTCGATTTTGAGGCTTAATGAACAAAATATTAAGAAAGATGAAAATGAGTTTAATGAATTGAAATTAAGCAAAAAAATCGAATGATGGAAATGACGGGTCACCGAAACTGCCCGAAAAAAACCCCAGGCAGTAGGGGAGGCGCCTAGGCGCCTCACTTCATGGAAAATTATTTCCAGGTAGTGTGCGCTGCACCTAGGCGTCTGTTCGATGAATTTTCTGAAAATTGCACCATTTGGCGTGAAGATGTTTTTTTTCATGATTGTTGCCTCCAAATGGAGTCTTTTGATGACATCCTTTGACTTAGTATATATCCATCCCATCATTGAATTTAATAATCAGATTTTTGAACTTTACACCCAAAATTCCAAGAGAAATAGCAAGATCAAAAGCATTTATGCATCATATTCATTTGTTCTTGAAAAAGAGAGTTTGCAACCTTTGTGATTGATGTTCTTGTGATTTGGTGTGCTACAATCACAAGAGAAGTCATTGTATCTAGGGAGATGATTGCCACAAACCGAAAGTACCTTGTGCGGGGCAAATTTCTCTTAAGGACAAAATGTTATATACTTGCATCGACTTAAGACGTTCATCATTTCTTTTCCATAAACTACATACGGAATCCCATATAATGCGGACAACAAAAAGTCGATTAATATTATAATTATAGGCTACTCCAAAAAATAAAAATCATATAATGACACACTCAATAAAAATATTATAATTTTGTTCCCTCAATCTTAAGGCTATATTCACCCGTGGGTAGAGCTGTCAGCACGGGCCAGCCCGACCCAAACGGGCTGGCCCGCCCAACCCACGGCCCAACCGGGCCCAACCTGTTTGGGCCCGCCTCCAGGCGGGTTGGGAAAACCCCAACCCAACCCGACTCGAAGCGGGCCGCGGGTTGGGGCGGGCTGGCCCGCCGAAATATATTTTTTTTAATTTTTAATTTTTTTTTTAAAATTGAATTTTTAAAATTTTTTTTTTAAAGAAAGTTCAAAAAAATATTTTCAACTAAACTTGCCGAACCTGGAAATGATGCTAGAAGAATACTGAAACTTGTTTTAGGTTTTATCTAGATATTAACACTGCTACTAAAAGAGCTTGATTAGTGAATCAGTATTTTACTCAATTTTGAAATACTTGTTGCAACTTTAAAGCAAGACCAAATGAAAAATATACAGTAGATCGAATGCTTCAATGTGATATTGAGTATTTATCTGTGGATTGAGCATAAAAAAAGAAATAACATTTTTTTTTAAAAAAATGGGACCAACCCGCGGGTTGGCCCGCCAAAACCCACGGCCCGTTTGGGCCAGCCCATATAGGCCAGCCTGCTGGCGGGCCTTAAAAATGCTGGCCCAACCGCCTATTTGGCGGGTTGGGTTGGGCCAGGCCCATTTTGACAGTTCTACCCGTGGGTGGGATGATCATTTTCTACTCACTATTTTTCTACTCCACGGTATTACTACTTGATAATTTTTAAAGGAGTTCAATATAAGCTCAAAATTAGACCTGTCAAAATGGGTCAGCTCGATCCAAACGGGTTGGGTAAACCCCAACCCAACCCAATCCAACCCCGGTGGGCTAGCTCACCAGATTTTTTTTGTTTTTTTTTAAATTTGTAAAATTTTGTTTTTTTTTAAAAAAAAAAATCTTCAAAAAATTTTTTGCTTAAGGTTTTATCTATATATTAACTCTACTACTAAAAATATTTGACTATGAAATCAATATTTTATTCAATTTTTAAATAAATGTTGCAACTTCAAGCAAAACCAAGTGAAAATTATATAGTAGATTGGATGCTTCAATGTGATATCGAGTTCATATTTATGAATTTAACCTAGAAAAAGAAATAACAAATTTTTTTGTTTTAAAAAAAAGGGGCCAACACGCGGTTGGCCCTGCAAAACCCTCGGCCCATTTGGGCTAGCCCGTATAGGCCCGCCTACCATCGGGCTTAAAAAAATGCTGGCCCAACCCGTCTATTTGACAGGTTACGTTGACCTGACCCATTTTGACAGATCTACTCAAAATACATAAAATCTTTGCAAGATTAGACTAGCATAAACTTAAGGCATGAATGTTGAGCGTGTAGCTCTCACATGAGAACTTTCTCTTGTTACACGAATTTTGTCTGTATATAGTTTAAAAGTTCAGAAAGTTTACATGTTGAAACACATTTGTTTGTTAGGATTGCAGTAAATGTCGCAATCTGACATAATCTATTTTGACAACTCTACTCAAAATACATAAAATTGTTGCAAGATTAGACTAGCATAAACTTAATGCATGAATGTTGAGCGTGTAGGCTCACACATGAAAACTTTATCTTGTTACACAGATTTTGTCTCAATACAGTTTAAAAGTTCAGAAAGTTTACCAGTTGAAACACATTTGTTCGTTAGGATTGCATCAAATGTCGCAATCCTAAGGATTAAGAATATTAAATTTTATGAGTATCATCAAATAAATCATCTCATACAGTTATGATGTACTGCTACTTCTTTGTATCGAAAACTTCTCAGATTAAGGATATTTATCGTTTTTTTGTATTTATATTGTTAACATCTTTCTTCGTTGAATACACATTCGTTGGATTTGAGTGATTATTTTTTTTGAACAATTATTACAACTATTTGGGGAGGTGGGACGGAAACTTTAATACGAGATCTGTGAGTCGTAATTACGATCGATACCAGATAGATTATAAGCAGTCGGCTATTTAAATGATTATTTTTAAAAAATAAAACTTCGTGAACTTTGGATTGTGAACATACAGCAAAAAGGAATTTTCAAAGCAAATTTAATATATGAATGTGGATCACATTTTTCATTTTAATTACAAGTCAACAACGACTTTATGATAGAAATTGAACTGACGTTTGATCGCAAATTGTGGCACGCATAAAAATCTACCATCAATTTCGTATGTGAATTAGGTAAAATACAGTGTACACACACTTTCTTTAATATATCCATATTTATTATAAAATATAATATTATTTTATTTCTCATTGAATAAAGCAGATTTATTTCTAGAAACTTAGCTCTATTGCCCAAAATATAATAATTTTCTATTTGTAAATTATTTTTACTATAAAATAAAAATATTGTATATGCAAACTGTAACATTTAAAAAGAACCTGTCGAATAAATGCCTACCATAATCCACATTAATTAATCACGTCTTTGGCTTGAATTTACTTATCTATACAATATATAATTTATAAGGATATTAGTGATCCGACCTTTTCCGACTAATATTTAATTACACACACATGTCCTTACTAATATAAAAATTATCATCACACATGTCATCTATGATCTATATGTCCATCAGTTTACGTTATGTCATTCACCTTCATACAAATTATTGTCATATCTACCATACAAATTACCATATTACCCTAAAAAAATATTAAAATCCAAAAAAAAGTAATAAAATACTATATAATCATTTCATAATTTAAATTTAAAAAAAAACTAAAATCAATTATGACATCATTTAAAAAATATATATATGCATACAATGCGTGCAGAAGGGGACTAATATTAATATAACATAATATATGATATTGGCTAATTAATCCTAGTCCACCCCATGTTTACTTCACAATGCCCAAAATAATCCAAATATTATTTACTGTTCTGACATGATACTAAATCCTAATTTACAGGTGGATAATTAGTCTCGTGAGGCGGGAAGGAGAAAAAATACATATTTACACTCGTTAACACAACACAAAATTCTATATTTCTATTGGTTGCATAATCTGCTGTTGTTTTCTTTTCTTTTTTGTTGAATTCCATATTCAACAGTATTAATTAATAATCTTAAAAACGAACAGTCGCACAAGCACTATGTTTTTCAGTTTCGATTAATTCGATTTTTCAATTTCGATTAATTTGGTTCGGTCAGTAACCGAATGCTCACCATTAGATAATATTATTGTTATTTGGTGAAATTGATGTATAATTTGTTTTTGAATAATTATTTGGTGTATAATTTGGTAGATACATTAGTAGATAAATTAATGTTTTTGGAAATAATAAAATATGTATGGAGTCGCTCAAAAAGATTTTATAGACTATAGAATATAATTATCTCCTAGGTTATAAGCAACAACTGTGATCCAGTGTAATTTTTAAACAAAAAATTAAGATCAAAACTAGATTTAAAAGTTTGCACATTTTTTTTAAAATATAAAATAAAGTCAAATCGAGCTGATTTTTTAAAGTCCAAAGCCATCAAGATGAAAAAGGGTTTTCGTAGCAAAATAAAAAATTTGGGGCCTCTCTGATGTCAAACATGGCTGAGTTATGAAAGTCAAAAGACATCAAGATGAAAAAGAATTATGGCAATTATGAGATAATTATGGGATTTGATGGAGCTCGGTTTTGGGATCCAACGAGTGGAATTGGTTAATGTAAAAAAAACAATAAGATTGATGAATATGCTCATTTTAAAATGTGTTCCTGCATTCTCTTTACGTGTTTATAAAAACGCATTCCCGGAATGTTTTACCTTACTTTGGTAAAAAATAAAAACAAATATTTTTTTTTAATTTTTTAAAAAAAATTTGATTTTTTATTAAATTAGCCTCAATTCTATTATAATATGTGTGTACGTTATATATTATATGCGTAATGAACGAGTAAAAAATACTTTGAAATTAAAACTTACCATATTCTACCAATAATGGAAAAGGAATAATTCATTATGCGTGATACAACAATAACAATTAAACATTTAATCCATTATATGTGATAAAATATAATTAGATAAATATATATGTCTCCCTTGTAGAATACCTGTTTTACGAATTCACCCATATAGTTTGAACAATTACATCTATATCCTTGTAGAATAGCTGTATTACAATAACACCCTATCTAGTTTGTAAATATATAAGGAAACTTACAACTATCTCCCCTGTGATTTGACATGAAAATACACTATATGAGATGTAGATGTTATTGTTCAACCTAGATGAGCTAAAATGATAATTATGGAAATTAGAGGGGGTCTATTTGAAGTTTACCCAAATATAAATTATAAATTTAATATCTTATCCGTAATTAAAAATAAGATTATTTAAGAAATTTATAAAAATCACACCAAGAGATCAAATGATTGCTGCTCTACTTTGCACACACAATGTATGTTTAAAGTGTGAAATTCGAATTGGATCTAACTAATTAAAAATGATTTTATTTTGATAAATTTAATTGGTCCCACTTCAACTATATCAAATCTATACTCTAATATGTCGAAGAACTTGTGGCTCAGTTGACATCAATTTCATTTAAGTAGCTCGAGATCTTGGGTCTGACCCTCATCCCATCCTCTTTTTCTCTCATAGTTGTCATAGTTGCTAAAAAAAGTCTATGCTGTATATCGAATGGCAAAATAAATATTATGGATTTAAAAAGTAAAAGAGTTATATCAATTATTTTATGAAAAAATATGAGAATAGTTGGAACACACAAACCACATAAATATGATAGAGAATAGATACTGTGTATAGCTTAACAAATATAGATTGATACAGACGGGTAGTTTTTATATTGACATTAAATTTTCATTAATTAAATCTGTACCAAAAGCTAGAAAGGTGGAAAGAATATATAGAAATTCCCATTTCTTTCCATTTCCACAAAACCCATGAATTGATTTAACGAGTTATTGGCAATGAACCCGGTTTTATAAATAGATAGATTACACTATTAGTGATTTGAAAATATGTAATTTTACCCGTTTTGATTTTTAAAATAGACAGTTTACTCCATTTTGTTTGAAAATAATAGACAATTTGGTCAATGTAGTTTATGAATAAATGCAAAATATCTTGTCCTATGCTATGTTTTGCATTCTATCTAAGGATAAATTGGACTAACTCATTTCATTGATACCAATTAAGAAATGTTGCATAGGCTTTGTATTTGAGGTTAGAGATAAAGGGTGGAAAAAAATGACAGAGAATGTAAAGAGACGGATGTTGACAAATTCATGTCACTGAAGGTCGTTTGTTAGTGTGAAGATTTCTTATGTAGTTATGTGGGATCTCTCCAATTCTCTCTCCAAAATAAAATATAATAATTGGATTTTAATTAATTTTATAGTAGCAAATATATACAGTTGCAAGAATCCTTTTTTGTATGTATTTTTTCTGTCTCTCTCTCTCTCTCTCTCTAAAGTTTCTTGCTCTCTGTGTTCCCCTTAAGGTAATAGAGAGGGGAGAGAGGCGCAACAGATCGAAATCTAAAACATTTTGCTAAGTTTGATGAGGATCTGAGGTTCTTCAATGGAGTTACCAAACCAGTCACTTCATTCTTCTATTTGTTTCGTTTGACAATTCTTAGTATTACCTTTTTTTTTTCCATGTGTTTCTATTTTTTTTTCCTATTTTTGTTTGGCTTTCGTTAGAGTTATGTATAAAATGTGAAAGCCTCTGAATTGGAAATGATCTTGGGTTCTTATTTTCTCGGAATTACTGTTGGATGATATAATTTTTATTACGGGTTCTTCAGGTGAGGTGGTCGCAGGATGTGCGTCTGAGGTAATTATTTATCCCTTTTATTTAGTTTTGATGTTTTTATGCTGAGATTTACTTGGTTTTGACTATGGTCTAAAGGAAGATAATATCTATTTCATTTTGGTTATGATTTGTTTTGATTAAACCATGGTTAGTCGAGTCATGATTGTTTTCAAAATATGCATTTGAGTTCTATATATTTGGTTTCATTGGCAAGAATGATTGGATTTTGTGGATTTACTTTAAGATATTGATGGTCATGTGTTTGGGGTGTTCATTGAAGTTTAATTGATTACTTCTTGTGGTACTTTTGTTGAGATAGACAGGGCTAATTTTTTTTTATTTTGGTGCTGGCTTCTAAATATTTTTCCCTTTATTAATCTTTGTTGGTTATTCTGATTTTCGTTAAGTGTGTGAAGACATATCTGATGCTGACCTGTGTTATGTATATTGCTCCAAGTTTGAGATATTGGATTACATTGGTCATGAGAGTTTTATTTGAGATTTCCTTCAAAAGGTATTTCTTCACCTCATAGAACATTAGATCGATTGTGATGCAATTTTGATGGCTTTTCATAACCAGTATCTCATAAAGGTAAAGCCTGTCTAAGCAGTCGTATCTATTTTCAACTATGAGCTCGCTGTAGGTGATCTATTTGAATCTTTGTTAAGTACACTCAAATATGTTTTTCCAGTTGTTTTTCTGAGATGATATGACATCCACTTCGTAATATGATTCTCACGTGCCCCAGACATCATTTTAGGCATCCTAGACATGTGGGCATATATGATTGGCATTTCCTGACAAACAATTTGCTTTGCCCGTTCTATGCCTATTTTTCCAAGTAAAAGGAGGATGAAATTTGGATTCAGTAAGTCTACTCAAACCAATTACAAGTATGCAAGGTGCATCCAAATTGTCTACCTTTTCTCGGCATTGCACGCCTTTACTTATATTGCACGCCTTTACTTATACCAGAAAAGATTCTCGTATTTATTGCTAAAACCAGAAAAGTTTATCATCCATCTTCATTATCTCATCCATACAACAAAGTCGGTGATGAAATAACTGTCTCCTTAAATTTCTGCCTCCTCTGTGGAAAGTGAAATTCTTTCCTATTTTCGGGAGAACCCTTGCATTTGATTTATGATCCTCTCTCTAAGCAAGCAGCATGTATGCTCAAAGGTTCATGCTTGCATAATAACACCATACAAAAAAATTATGTGATAGATTGAGTTGGAGTTTGAATTGTGTGAGATGTCCAATGTTATAATTATACACTTGTCTTGTTCTATTGCACGACTTGTTTATATTGCATAACCAATAAAGTCAATACTGACCACAGTATTTCAGAAACAAAATACTGTATCTGGATTTGTACTCTCCACTTTATGAATGTCTGATATAATATGGTTTAAGTTGCATTGATTGACCTTCCATTGTGATTTCTGAAATAATTTTCAAGGCAGTGATCATGCATTTATTTCATGTCTGTCAATATTGTATGTATTGTTTACTTGATAATGTGAATTTGAAAACAGCTCATGATTGTCCCAATCTATGTTAACAGCCTATAAACTCAAAGAGTTCTTGTCACATTTTTGTTCCAGTTCCCATGGTTTTTCTCACAATTTTGTGAAAACTTGATAAGCCGTGATAATTGACACACCATCTTGATGCAGGTTAGAAGCCTGAATAGAAAATTTGTGGATGTTTCGATTTCATTATTTTGGTTTGTTTAATTATATATGTTATCTATGTATTATGACTGAACTGTGTTCCTTCTTTTGGATTGTGGGATATTCAATTTCAGAGGAAAACAAATTATGAGTATTTGATTTTTCCGGCCAATGCCATATTTGAGGTGGTCACCTTCAAATAAATAAATTAATTTTATTGAGTGCATGCAATAAGAAAGTTTTTGATTGGGAAACCAGACTAGTCTATTTTGGTTTAGCCTTGGCTTCATGCTTGTGATACTGTAGCATGCAAAGCCTCTTTTATTGAAGTTTATTAATTGAACAATATTGATCATTCTGGAAGTTATCAGCCGGATAGCCAGTTCCGATTCCACTCCACGTTTAGATTTGGCTATGTTTAGCTTCATTGGCGAAGTCTTGTTCTTAGCACATCGAATGCTTCAAAGCCACTGTACTTGTAAAGGATAATTGTATGGCATTTGTTTCTGGTTTTGGATGATAATTATAGTTGTAAGCGGTTGATAATGACAGTGAATTAGAAGACGAAATGCATGTAGTTTCAACCTTTTCATTGCACTATGCGAATACTTTTATTTTCAACTTTTGCCTCTAAAATTTATTTCTTTATAAGTGTATATTCTCGCATACGATGGGAATTTGGCATATATATAGGACTTCTTGAATCTCGGAACATGCTCCTTTTAGCAGTTTCTTTATATTTCATGGTACTATGGAATCTGGAGGATGGAAAACGTATACAAGAATGTGGAACTGAGAAATAATGCCCTATTGCAGGAATGGGAACTAAAGTAGAGTGCAAAAGCTGCTTGCCAGGATATTACTCCATGAGAGACCTTAATGAGGATTCTAGCAGTAGTTGGTCTTTATTTTACAGAGACAATACAGTAACAAATGGGCAGTGCTTCAATGGCTTCGTTCCTAGGACTACAATAGACGATCCTCCAGGGTATGAAGAGGATGCGTTGAAGCAGAAAATGCTTGGACACGAGACAGTTTTTAGAAATCAGGTAACAACATTAGAAATTTATGTTCTCCCTTTATATCAAGTTCTTCTTTGTGTCAATTTGGCAGGTTTTATTCTTTTGCAACTGTTTTCTATTTGGCGTCCAGGTTCATGAACTCCACCGACTATATAGAATTCAAAGAGACATGATGGAAGAAGTGAAAAGGAAAGAATTGCATCAACGAGTCTCAAGAGAGCCATCATCATCATCATCAAGTCGTCGAGGGTCTCAAAAGCCATCAGATGATGCTCGAAAATGGCATATGCGAGGCTTTCCTGTGTCAAATTCTGCTTTCGGTAGAACAACTATTTTGGGGGTTGAAGTTGCTAATTCTCCCATGAGTTGTACTACTGGGAACGACACTCAGCCCAATCGGTTTCCATTCAAGAATGGCTCTTCTCCAAAGGATCGTGAAGGTTTGGATTCAAGACCTTCGAAAATGAGGAAGAAGGTCTTTGATCTTCATCTTCCGGCTGAAGAGTATACCGATACTGAAGAAGGGGGAAACGTTGATAACAACTCAAAAACTTCACCGAAAAGTAGCACGAAGTTAAACCTCAGCAATCGAACTGGTGTAGAGCTTAATTATTCAATAAATGCTTCAGCTTCCAATTGTTGTTTTAGGGGCTCGATTGGGTTGGCTGACTTAAATGAACCCTTTCAGTATGAAGAATCAATGGCTCCTTCCCATTTTGATTTCCATGTCCTTCATTCCACTAATGGAGACACAAAACGGACGAATCAGTCCGCTAGATCAAATGTCGGACGTTTAGATGTAACCCGTGATGGATTTTTGATAAATTCGTCCGTTGAAAGTAAAGTTAACGAGATGGACCGGCTCTCAGCCTTTTATGAATCGGGTAATGTTTGATTGAGTTTCTTGTTATTCTTCGAAACAGTTCATCATTGTCCTTATCAATTACGCAAAGTTAAACTCCATTCTTGTGTGAATTTATTAAAAATGATCGGAGAAGTTTCTTTATTGCTTCTTCCGTACAGGACTACCCAGTTAAGTGGGAGTAACATTTGAACTTAGTATATCATATGAAACAACTCTGTCACAATAATCTTCTTTGCCATTACTATTTTTCATGCAGCTATTGCCATTTTAACTATTGCTACTAATTAAAATTCCGTCTTTTTCAATTTTTCAGGATATGGTAAAGGTAACCTTGATTCTATGAGCCAAGCACAGCGACAAGGTAAGTTTCCTATGCCTTCAGAGGAAGCTCAGGGTATGCTTAACCAGGTGAATCATCCTTCTGGATTATATCCATCTGTTTGTGGTAGACAAAATATGTGGAGAGACAATCCTCAACGTGGTGCAGATTTTTCCGAAAAAAATCGTGATCACTCCCATAATAGCCACTTGGATCCACTTGTTGCTTCTCCCAGCCCTGGTTCTTACACATTCTTTAGTTCCCCTAGTTTTACCAGTTCGTGGAATCATTCCACCTCATCTTTGGCAAAGGCAAAAAACGGCTTTGCTCAAGATATAACTACATTTGAACCCCTTTTCAATTCAGCTGAAGCAATGGGTAGAAGTTTCCAGCCAAATTCTCAGACTCGGGATGAGACTTTCTTCGGAGGAAAGTGGCGAGTCGATGCAAGTTCTAGATTGAATCCAGGTTCGGAAAGTGAAGAAAAAATTGTAAATGGATTTTACAGTGGGTCTGCCTCAGGATCCAAAGAAACACAGGACCTCTTACCGTTGGCTGGCTTTGATTATCTGAAATACAGAATGGATGATAGAGTAGTATCTGACCGCTTGACTAATCTTGGATTTGGGACTTTTGCAAAGGGTGAATCTTGTCATGAAGATTCAAAGCATGCACTAGATATTAACTTGAATGAGGTTGTTTCAAGCTCGCCACACGAGCCAGTGATTGTGCAAGATCTCAATATGATCCATGGCAAGAATAAGCCGGAACATCATCTGCCTGCATTGCCTTGGCTTCGGCCCAAGCCAGCTAATGACAGCGAAGGTCGGTCGAGTTATGTTGAAGATTCTTCCAATCAATTGTGTTGTAGACGTGAGACAGTTGGAGATCTTAATCAACCATTCACCCCAACAGTTACGTTGGATCCAAGTGATTGTCAGGTTATTAGAAAGCATGAAAAGGTTGAGACTCAAAATATTACGAAAATTCTTGGGTTTCCCATGTTTGCAACGATTACTCCAAAAGAGGAGCCAAATTCCCACGTTTCCTCATCGACTATCGTTGATTGTGATGCTGAGAAGAAAATTGTCAGCAACAAAAGGGAGAACAGAATAATCGATATTAATATAGAGTGTGAGCCAGATGAGCAGATAGCTGTTGAGGAACTGACCATGGAAAAGCCAACAAAAAACACATGCTACATCGATTTGAACTCGTGTGTTAGTGATTGTGAAGATCCTCCTGTGCCCTCTTTTGAAAGCAAGAGTAACAATTTCAAGGTAACATTGGAGATAGATTTAGAAGCTCCCGTTTTCCTTGATGATGATTCAGAGGCCGAAAAAAATGTGCCAGATGATGCATCATTGCAAGTATCAGAAGATAATGCTGAACCTATTCATGATGAAGTTCTACGAAATGCAGCAGATACAATGCTCGTCATATCATCATCTTGTCCACATATCAATTTATCCGAAGCGTCCTTGGCTGAGTCGCTCCTCTGGTTTGTAAATGCCATGTCATCATGCGCAGCTGAACTCGAATACGTATCTGGTGAAGAATCAGGAGCCGGAGTTTCCTTCCCACGGCAAGATTTTTCCAAAGAGATGGATGAATTTGAGACGATTACGTTGCAACTGGTGGAAACTAAAGAAGAAGAGTACATGCCCAAGCCCTTTGTACCCGAAGTGCCAATAGAGGAAGATGAGGGAGCCAGCAACAGGTTAGCAACTAGATCACGAAGGGGTCAGTCCAGACGAGGAAGGCCGCGAAGGGATTTCCAACGGGACATACTTCCTGGTCTAACATCATTGTCAAGGCATGAAATGACCGAGGATATTCAAACTTTTGGAGGGATAATGAAAGCCACAGGCCATCAGTGGAATTCAGGATTTACACGAAGAAACGGTACCAGAAACAACGTTGGTGCTCGAGGTAGGAGACGAGTGGTGGTTGAAACTGTTAGTACCGCCTTTCCAAGCATGGTTTGTGCTCCATTGATTCCCCAACTGAATGACATTGAATCTGGTTTGGAGCATAGAAGCCTAACCGGGTGGGGAAAGACGACTAGACGTCCCCGTAGACAGAGATTTCCGGCAGGTAATACCCCTACTGTTGCATCAACATAATAATGTGAAGGGCTTCTCTTGATATGGAGACATCCACGGGAATGGGGAGTAAGGTTGATGACTGTCCTGTAAATGTCATTTTAGATCATAATTTGAGTCTTTCTTGATGGCTGACTTGTGTTTACCAACTTGTATCCATTTAGATATAAAGTTGACTCATTTGATAATTTGAGAATATATGTACATCATGGTTTCGAATACAAGCTGCGTCTTCCTTGGGCCGCAAGCACGAGGTTCAACCTTAATCCCATAGTTCTTTCCAATTTACATGTCAATTTTTTTTTAAAAAAAAATTGAAAATTGTTCCGACTGTGAATTGAATTTTTTATTCAATCTTCTCTTCACCGTGTCTCATTCCATCGCTTTATGATAAAAACAGAAGGAAATTATTACAAAACACACACTTAGAAAAACCCATGTCCAAAATTTTATTTGAAAACCCGTTGTAATAATCTTCATGCCACAAAACCCATCATATACCACAACTAATACGGTTCTCAAAAATATTCTTGGGTAATGGTATATTTGAAATAACACATTCCAAATATAATTAATGAATCAAAATCATGTAAAATAATTTATATTAAATTTTATTGTTCTTATGAAATTTTATCAGATAAGTATATAATATTTAGATCATATTTACATATTTACACAAATATTTAAATCATTCCATCATTATTTCAGGCTCAAGCTTGGAGTGTGCTTATAATTATATAAAAAAATATTAGACAAAATTGTGTTCTTTTGTAGTATAAACAAACAATAAAATTGCTAGAGCACCGTTCACAGCAATCAGATGTATCAAACTGATATGTAAATAAATTATTATTGGACACAAAAACAATTTGATTTTTTTTCTTTTGACAAATATTCCTAACTTACAATATATCTATACATTAAACAACATAAAAGAGAACATATTTTGAAACATAAGAATGTAGAGTGCCTTGTTGCCCGAAACCATGAAAGAATACTTCAAACAATATTAGATGAAATAACAGGTATGTCACATAATGACAGCATAAAAATATCCGATATACAAAGAGTATACCTACAAAAGATACAGAAAAGCTGAAAAATGAAACAAACCTGAAGTAAACAAAATAATGGAAACCTAGTTTTGTCTTCCCCACAGCTGAATTTTTAAAGGGAAAATGCTGCATTGTGACATGCATGATGCATCTATGGCCGTTGATAGACATATTTTGTTCTTGGATCCACAATGACTCCTTTTCCTCCATTTACTTCTAAATCATGCCTGCATCACATTTTACATGTAAAAATTTACCAGGATTCTTAAATCTTCATGAAATGGGACTCAATAAATTGATGATTGACGGTTTTAAAAACTTAAAATCAAGAGATCGGGATAATCAAGCACATTGCACCGGGGTTTGCCCTTTTTTATTATTAAAACAAAAAAAATTCGAAAAATAAGAATTTCAACAATTATATTTAAGCTTGAACTCGAGTAGTCAGAAAGTTGGAGCTCATGACCTCGAGTTCAGAAAAAACTCAAGCTCGATTGAGCTCTTGTCGAACAGACTCGATATTATCATGAGCCAGGTTGGCTGGAGTTGCACCCTTTAAACACATATATTGCTTCCGTAACTGCAATGGCTTGCTATCGCAGAAATTGCTTAAACAAAACCGACGATGGAAGTTATTAACTTAAAGGCATGGAAACTCACTGAAACACGAAATCTGGTATGGGTAATTGTTCACGTGGAACATATCTGAATAGCTGCAGAAGACGATCGACGTAGACCACCTTCTTCCACACCTAAACGAGTTAATTACAATTTCATAATCTTCAAAAGGAGTATACTATATCTGCAGTGAGTAGTAAACTGGTAAAAGTGTGGAAAGGGATCAATTCAGGCTTACCATATTATCTACCATTAACTCCAAACCAAATATAGCTGCTTTCAGCCCAAAGGTTGGATGAAGGACATATATTGCCTATATGATAGAAACAGACATTAGTGTGTAAGTGCGACAATTTAGCATGAAAAAGTGTAGGATCGTTATAGCTAATGGTAAGGGTGCAACTCAACTCTTCCTAAACCACTCAATAACACAAACACTATGTTTTGATTACTATGTCACGCACACAACTACATAGGATATTGGAGGTAATTGTTGCTCCATAACAAAATTTTAAAGTAGGGGTAGAGAGACAAAAAGAAGACTAATTCCACATACATGAAGATTACGCTGGTGTTTCCGACCAAGTATTTGCTCTAATCTCTTCATCCACCCCAGATCCGGTTGCCTGTAACTCAAATCAGAAAACTTGAAGTGAAGCAAGATTCAAGAACGATAAGTTGGGTGGAAACTTGTTCAATAACCTGCAGAATTCTGAAAATTTCTAACTACCTCGATAGAGGAGTCGATCTATTCCAAGGGAGACAACAGTTCGAAGTAAAATTGTAATAACAATATTTTAGGCACCGTGGTTGCAACATAAATGGAGAATACGCACAGAACTTTTCTCAGTGTCCCCCAAAAGTTGGTGAAATGGTTCCATTGAAGTTAGAATTGATATACCTATTTCGTGAGTGGCACCAAACACTTCTCCAAATGAGAGAGGTTGCAGGTATGATCCCGCCTAAACCCCTTTCCCATTTCACAACTAAATGCATAAATAAATCAAAGCAACGCACATACTTTAAAAGTTAAAAAGTAATAACTCGGTATGGGCAACAAATAACTTATGCCAAGAACAAAAGATGTTGAGAAAGTACCCACGTCTGCAACGATGCCGCAGAGTGGAAATAAACTATAGTATAAGGCTTCTGTATCAAGGGCTCAAACTCCTGAAATGCAAATGCAGCATACAATATAAAACTTCAAGGCTTTGAGACCTTACACTTCATGAGCCATAGTACATCAAATTTATGACAACTAACTAAAACAGTTGTAATTGTTCACCTTTACTACATACAACACGAACCGCTCTAGATCAAGACATCTAAGTAGAAAATGTGCTCCAACAACCACCATCACTGGACGGCCTTCACTATCAACGCCACCTCGGTAACTGAAATAAATTTGAAAGTGGCATATTAAGATCATGATGTTAATAGAGTTAAGTCAGAATTTGTTTTAAATAAAAAGATCGACAAATATATTCTCAGCCCATATTGTACAAGCCCAGTACTTCATTAATGTGTGTCCATCACAAGCTGATGCATGCAATGACAACCAAAAGCAGGCAGGATTGAATAGAGGTACATGATACTTGTATCTAGTTTGACACATACTATTAATTCTAGAAAATCTTGCTCTGTGGAGATGATGAAAAAAAGACAGGCCCAAAATACACATGCAGGGACTCTTTGACGGCCTTTGACAAGGAGGCTAAAGAAAACACTGCATGTGCATATCAACAGCACATAAGTCAGGTTCACAATCACTTACACAATTCTCATTTCAGCAATTTCAGAAAGATTGAGTGAATTGGCTTTTGCTAGATATCTAGAATGAAGAGAATATTCTTCAGCAGCAGATAAAGGAGGACCCCCAAGATCACCATATCCAAGCATTTTGGCAAAATTCCAACCACTTCGTGCCTGTGCTGCCTTTTGCCATTGTTCTCTGCGTCTCTGATCTGGATCTTTTATCAAGGACATAAAGGCAGGATCTAAATATGAATCCAAGTACGACGAGTCCCTGATTTCAAAAATAGCATTAAGCATAATCCAGGAATCAAAAAGCAGAAGTCAAGCCTCTTAACTGCACGGAAAAAAAAAACCTGGCTCCTGAAGACTTAAAATACAATAGCTAAAGGTTTCAATTAGATGCATAAAAGATACAAATCAAATACTGAACAGGCATCCCGACCAAAAAAAAAAAAAATACTGAATAGGCATAGTGTGTAATTAATATACATGCAGGATCCTAAAAAGTCATGGATTTCTCAGAAATTTAATGTAAAGAACATCATAAGCTACATAGATAGCATCCTTGCAACAGGTCGGTGATAATATCAACAAGCAGAGAATTAACCAAAACCAGTGATTTTACAAGACAAGAAAGATGACAATGTGCTCATGAGCCTGATATCATCAAGGTAATAAGTACCTTAAAAGTATTCTATAATCTGAAGACTTCTGTGTATCTTTAAATTAAAAAACCAGGTAATAAGAAAATTTCCATAGAATTTCAAGCAACGTGAATAAGCTGAGACAGGGACCAGAAATATTAAAAAAAAAAACATTTTAAGGAAACTACCATTGACTTTAAAAACTCAAGCCTGCTTTGTTTTTCATGAGCACATTAATGACACGAGAAAGGTAATGGAAAAAAAGAAGTTCCTTACTGTCTAGCCAACCCAATATCACTGACCGGAAGATCAGTTGAGATTCTTGCAGAACCTGGATCATTCTTCCTCACATTGGGTAAAGGTTTAATTCTGATTTTGCGTTCATCTATGGTTGTTTCACCATTTTCATCACCAACATCTGCTGGAAGCTTTGAAATAGCTATTTCCTCCTCATGTTGATCTCGTGGAAAGTAGAGCGGAAGCAATCTACAATAAGAAAAAACAAATGGGTACCGAATTCAACGCATTAAGTAATCTTGAACTAAAAAGTCAACATTTTCATCAGCTAAAAATAGCATATGCATCCCTAGATCTGACAGCGTGAGAGTTCCATTAATCACCTCTTATATATCTCTGTATCGGATGCTGTTGTAGTACAAAATACAACTGCATGGATTTTATCCTTCTGTTTCTCAATAAATCGTCTCACGGTTCCTAGCCAAAGAGAACGAAAGAATGGTAATAGCAGGAAATATAAGAAGGAAGCAGCATGCCACAAGTATGCTCCAAATATAAAAATGAACCTCCAGACATATGTAAGCGTGACAAAAAACGCAAGGAATAAAACACACTTTGAAAAGAGATTTTAATTGGAGAGATTAATTATTGGAAAAGAAAGAAAAGATTCTTACTTATTGCCACATGTGCTGCTGGTTCTCGAGGATAACCTTTGGTTTCCGTATAAATACATCCCATAGCAATGCTACATTCACAATATAAAAGAACTTAATCCAGGAAATTTAGAGATAACTACGTGAGATAAGGAACTAAAAATAACAAATTGCAATGTCTACCTGTTCACTACGCAAGATAAGGAATTTAAATATTACAAATTGCAATGTCTGAAGATTGAACTACCTCTGAAGTCCATTTTCAATAAGAAGTTCAAGACAAGAGCGGTAGCAGTGACTCAAAGCATTTTCTGCGGCTGTATGATATTTTACAGCATACTTGGGACCAACAGTATGTATCACCCTCCTGCATATCACGTTGAACTACATTATTGAGTAAGAAGTTGGTAATTAATTTCAAAGATGAAATGTAAAGAAATACATGGGGGTATAACATGGAAAAAAAGTTCTTCCACCATCTTATGCACCTCAAGTTTCCCAAGTTTCAAATGAAATTACAAGAGTGAAAAACAGATAAAAATGTACTGCACAACTCCAAACTTTTCATATGATGATATGGCTACTCTCTACCAAAAGAGACAAAAAGTGACTGCAGCAAGGAAAATGTTATGTCTTTATCCATATGATACATTACTGGTTCGAATACGGCCAATGTCCTAACTCGTACTGAATTATGTATACAATAGAAAAACAAAAAGAGACTTTTATTGCTAAAAAAAGGTCTCATCCAGATTTAGATAGAGCTGTGCGACCAATTTTTTCATCACTTAATGCCATCTTCAATCACTTTTTTTATCACTTAAAGCCATCTTCAATCACCACTATGCTTGGGAACACTTTTCATTCATATTCAGAAGGTTCAATTCCTACAATGTATAAGTGCAGGTGTATATAGCAATTTCCATGAGAACTGTGAAAACTTAACTACAATCGTAACAACACCAGATGAAGGTATAACATTTAAGAAAAATATTCCAACATAATCACCTTGCTGGAAGGTCATATGCATTAGTAACTTTCGCCATCCCTGTTCGGCAGCCCCCCTATAAAGGTGAAAATAATCACTATGAATATATGCATTTTTACAATAAACTTGGCCAAGTTTTTCATCACCTGAAACTTGAGTTTTACCAGATGCACCATTTTCAGCAGAAAAACCCCAATGGCATTTTAGAAACTGCCATGATTCTCACCAGACAAAAATCCCAAAAATTATATTCTACAAAGAAAGCAATGGCCGTTTTCAAGGACATATCTAGTGATTAGATATGTCTAATAATTTAAAATGTCAAATTTATGCATGAACCTTTGGGACATCCTAGTATAGGTACATGGTCTGCCCCAATACATGTCCACGTCAAAAACAACTTCAACCAACAACCAATGGATTAGATTTCAATCCCAACACCTATATTTCGTGCAGGAACATAGGTCCACTAGACCAAGTAATCTACTAAAAGAAAATTCTCCATGATACCACAATCACATATAAAATAGTCAAAATGCATGCCTTCTCCAAAAACCAAAAAAATAAATAAAAATTGCGCGTTTAATTCAATAACCAAAAAATAAAAAACAAGTGCTTCACAACATGATTCCATAAATGCTTCATTTAATTGAATGCATGCCTTTTCCAGAAACCAAAAAACAAGTGCTTAACAAAATGATTCCATAAACACAGAATGTGTTGATGCACAATTATAGATGATTCATTATAGCTTACTAAAGCTGTGCATTCTTCTGCGAGACCGGGTCCAGCTGCAGCATGCAAACCAGGGCTGCTGTGTGCTTCATCTAAGTTCTGTATAACATCCATAAAACATGTAATTGGTTGGAGAAAACCCAACTGAGATGCAATCAAGAAAGAAACAAGCAATGGCATAGGTGAAAAAGTCTCAAGTCTCAAATGACTACTTAAACAGATAAGAAGGAATCGACTTAGATAATCGTGAAGACAACTGTATCACATCCATTAAATAAAAACGATTTGGCAACTTTTAAGATTTGATAGGGATGGCCACATGGCAAAGGTCAAAATTAATAAGTTTTGGCTTGAAACAATTTCTTAAATGACATCCCAGTGTAGAAACACACCAGTTGTAGCCTAGATAGCACATGTGACGAATTACTACATTCAATATTATTTCAATCTGGAAGAAAACTCACTACTTTATACATCAACAAACACAAGTTAACTTTGGGTCAAGAAGTAAAGTTATTGGATACTAATATCACTTCCCGGATACAGATATACTCATGATTCCGTAAAAAAAGCGCATATGGTGAGCACATTCATTACCAGTTATCCTACAGGAGTAATTGTGAAATTACGAGACAATATCATAACTACAGGACCGGTACTAGACGAATTATATATACTTGTGAGAAAAAAACTACAAAAAACATCGAATGAGTAGCGTTACTAGTTCTCACAAACATAAGTACACAAGTAAGCTTGCCAATGACTGTCATTACAGAGTAAGACGGACAAGAATGGGATCAGACATTCAAAAGCAACAGCTTTGGTTCAGCATCTCAAAGAGCCATCACATCATAAAGTCCCTGATGACAGATAAAAGAGTAATGCAACAAAGAATCAACCACTCACCTCATTGGATGAATTAACTACAGCATCCACCTCGAGATTCCAAGGGTTCCCCCTCCAAAGATAAATCTTTGAGTTGATTTCGTGATCCACAGGAAACCTAGATACCGTCCCATTTCCACCACTCTCCCCTTCAGTGGCAGATGTCAAAGGGTCTGGAAAACAGGAATTAGAAAAAGCAGGATCTTCGTTCTCATATGAGTCTCGATACTCTGAATCACTCCAGCGTGGAACTTGATCTAGTGTCACCACAGAATCCACATTATCCGTTGGCATGCCACCTCTATTAGTAGCCACAGCCCCAGCTCGATACATATATTACGCCCCAAGCTTCACCTTCTGCACTCACCAGCCAACACTGAATTAACCCCTTCGTGAGACCTATTGCCAAAATACTGAGACCTCAATTTCAACAATGCTCTCATAGAAAACAAAAAACCAAATAGAATTTAAAAATAAAGCACAAACCCCAATAGCATCAAAACTATCAGATAATCCGCAATTATTCTTTCAATCCACAACAGGACCTCAAATTTTCAATCAATTCAATCTTTACATGCCATGTTCGAAGATTTCACTCAATCAAAGCTCGACCATCAACAAAATTCAACAGCTCCGAAAACTTTTGCATCATTCGCAGAATCATTCAACAAAATCACAGAAAATCCGAAAACCTTAATCAACAAGCATAAATTCATGTAACGTATACGCAGAGATGATAAAAATAGCTACATAAAATTTCCGTAAATAAATAAAAAATCAAGAAAAAACAATTCAAAATTATCACACCTGGGAATGGAATTGAGATTTTTGTAGCAGCAACACAACGAAATCCACAAAGAGGAAAGAGCGTTTATAGATCAGAACTAATGATTAGACGGGATTTTTTTCTTGGGGCAGAAAATAAAGGGGGGTGGCCGGTGGGGTGGAGTTTGGAATTATTGGAGGAATTTTGTCGTTTTTATCGAGATTCGACATGTATTGACAGATTTGCCCTTGGATGCCTGCCCTGTAAATGGTGTCCAGTGGTACTCGTTAGTCGTTTGGCATTTTTTTGTGGTTATATATATATATATATATATGCTTTAAATTTTCTTTATAATTTAAAAATAACGCCCATCTTTCATGTTATATGATTATACCAAATAATAGAGTATATAAATGTAATTTTTCTTTATCCATTATAATCTAGAGATGGTAAATTTATAATACAGTTATTCTACATGAAACTCATATATTATTGTTCAAATTAGAAACCAAAATCTATAATAAAACTATTCTATAAGAGGGATAACTGTAATTTTCCAATTATTTTATACCTAAATATGTTCAAGAATATATTATCAGGGTTGTAGTTAAGCGGGTAATATAACACTCGGTTTGATTTTGAGCTTGATTTCTACAAGCTCATGAAGGATGATCCATTCATGACATTTACATTTGGTATCCCAAAAATTGATATCCAACATATACAAGTGCAGATTGGTCAAACCGTTAGGCCGTAATGACCATCCAAAGCCAACTTAATCAAATAAATGATAATTGCGCTCCTGAGTCTAAAACGGTCTATTTGATGATGCTGTCCTTAGGCCATTAGGGGCATCAGCTACTCCACCGTCTAAAACATGTGTGTTATAAAATAAATAATAAATTGTTTAATCTCTATAAACTCAGACTTTTAGATTAGATGGTAATTCAATCAAAACCTATAAACAACTCCACTCGCGTTAAATATTCAGTTGACGAGCCTCCCAAAAAAGAGAAACAAACTAGCTCACAAATGAGATGAAGTGCTATAAAATAAATAATAAAAATTGTTCTATCTATATAAGTTCAAATGATGTGGTTCAATCATTTCATGTTTTAACACGTTACAAGACACAGTTCTATTGAAAGATGTTTTTATGTAAATACAACTGCTATGTTTATTCGGTCATTCCAGCCTTTTGCTTCAGCATGGAAATAAACCTGTCTCTCTCTTCCGGTGACATAGAATCCGCAGAGCAATCCCCGACTCCCCATTCAGCTCCTCGAACACAATACTTATCAAGAATTTGTTGCCGGTTTCTGAAAAGTAACACCATGATGTAAGATATGATTGCCATTAGTTGACACTGGAAATTTGATTAACTTAATCAAGCGTGTCTGATAACATCAATCACGTAGTTTTGGTGGCTTCTTTTCTAGTTGTTGAAGAGTAAAAAGACTAGGAGGTGAAGAAAGATTACTTTTCTTTGTTTAACTTGGTCTGTTCGAGCAATTTTTTGAGGAGGGGAGACTCTTTGAATCTTGCGTCGTTTTCAGCATACTTTTTCTGATTTTCCTCTGAAACAATCAAAAGATGGTGTAAATTCATGAATAAGCCTTCAGTAGCTCGCTTGAAATGATACTGAATTGATGATACATACCATTAAAGCGATTTAAAAAATCAATGGAAGGCAACTGAGGACCAGGAACAGATTCGATCCCAGGGAAACCCGAAAGTATTCCAGCATGAGCTGCAAACTAGATATTTTATTATCTTCTGGCACCTATGCCAGGATCATGCAACAGATTTGAGTGAAAAAGAAAATTTATATATTGTTTAACTAAAAACAGCAATAAAAATGAAAGAGAATCATCCTCTCATCATATAAACAAATCCAACTTGAAAAAGTTGTCTTCAAGAGTAGAATGTCACTGACCCAAAAATTTGGCACTCATTTTACTTGAATATAAAACTAACTTCTTATACGCAAAAAAGACTGATTCGTCACGGGTTCGAGCATCTTGTATCATCACTCAAGTTGCTGTGAGCTACTGTAATACATAGCACTTAATTCATGTAGTATTTTTTAAGCAATCACATTGTTTTGTTCAATAACTCAAATGTCCTGGTAAACCCATGAGTATCGAACCTAGAAATTTAGTGCTGGGCAACCTCATGTTTCTCTCTCAGGAGTCAAGAGTAGAATGTCACTGACCAAAAAATTGGCACTTATTGGAAAATGTTCACAATTAATTACTTGAATTTAAAGTAACTTCTTATACGCAAAAAAGACTGACAGTGTTTTGTTCAATGGTAAACCCATGAGTATCGAACCAAGAAATTTAGTGCTTGGCAACTTCATGTTTCTCTCTCAGGAGTCAAAAACTTCTGTATTTAGAGAAATTGCACATTAGATTTAAAAACTTCTACCTTCAAACAAATTGCACAACTGCATTCGATTCCAATGCACAATCGTCCCTCAAATTTCAAATTTTTTTTTTCCAAGCAAAAATTAAACAGAAAAGCTAAGAATTACTCATCACCAACAAAATCTCCAGATAACATCCTAGTAAATACACTCCATACATCTGGAACTTATTACAAACACATTCAATGCAAATTTAAAAGAAGGTAACCACCTGAACCGGAAGAGAAAATGATAGCAAGAGAAGCTGCAAGAGGAACCGCATACTTCTGTAACATGATTTGAACGAGGGATGGATAGGATACTAATGCTTGGGCATTTTTAACGGAAATTGGCTGCTGCTTTAGTTTTCTCCTGCAATAAACAAATGGAAGGAACTTTGCTTGATAAGGCTTACAAGGGGCGGCCGAATATTCGGTCGTAGAAACGAAATGTGGAGGAGATGGCTTTAGATTAGAAGCCGTGAGCAGAGAGGAAGCCATGGTTTCTCAGAGGGTGGACTCCCTCTGGCCTCGTGTATGTAAGTGATAAAGTGATAAGAGTAGCAAAGGAAAATGAAGTCCATCAATCTACGTGCCTACGTGGTGCTCTTCTATAACTAAAACAAGTACTCTTTCCTTAAAAAAAAAAAGAAAAAAGAAAAAAAGCAAGTACTCACGTTAAAATTGTGTTAAAGCTATTTTTATGTAAAAAAATTCATAGATTATATTAAATTACAAATTATATAGATTTCTTTATAATATTTTCTATGAAGAAAATTATGTATTTTATAATAATATTTGGATGAAAAGTGATATGGTCATTTAAATTGGATAAGATTGAGATCAAAAATAGAATTGCCAAAATGGATTGGGCTCTTCGAGTTGGCCCAATCTGACCAGCCAAATAAGTTAGTTGGGCCAAGATTTTTTCACGGGCGTTGGATTGGAGAGTTAGATGAGTTGGATCAATTAATAAATTTATAATAAATTGGATAATTAATTAAACATGATTTATTAATAATTTTAATTCATTAAAATATAATAAAATATTTTTTTTTATTTTTTTTGCATGTTGGACGGCCTAAACCGCGACCTGCGTCGGATTGGGATGGGTTGATGGTTTTCCAATTCGCCTACAGGCAGGCCCAAATGACCCAACCTGTTTGGGCCGTGGTTTGGGGGCCAACCCATTTGGGTTTGTCTGCCCCATTTTAATAATAATTTGAGTGTAACTAATACCAAAACTGTTTATATTTAATATCAATTATATGTGACTAGTACCAAAATAGTACATTCTTGATTTCCATTTCGCCTACAGGCAGGCCCAACCGACCCAACCTGTTTTGGCTGTGGTTTGGGGGTCAACCCGTTTGGGTTTGTCTACCCCATTTTGATACTAATTTGAATGTAACTAATACCAAAACTGTTTATATTTAATATCAATTATATGTGACTAGTACCAAAATAGTACATTCTTGATTTCCAATTCGCCTACGGGCAGGCCCAACCGACCCAACCTGTTTTGGCCGTGGTTGGGGGGCCAACCCATTTGGGTTTGTCTGCCCCATTTTAATACTAATTTGAGTGTAACTAATACCAAAATTGTTTATGTTTAATATCAATTAAATGTGACTATTACCAAAATTGTACATGATTGATATCAATTTCATATGTAACTAGGATCAATGTTAATATCAATTACAAGTGTAACTTGTACGAAAATTATATATGTTTAATATCAATTTCAAGTGTAACCAATACCAAAATTATATATGTTTAATATTAATTTCAAATGTAACTAGTACCAAAATTATATATGCTTAATATCAATTCAATGTGTAACTAGTATCAAAATAGTATATGTTTAATATCATTTGAAGTATAACTATTACCAAGTTGTATAGGTTAAAACCAATTTCATGTGTAACTAGTACTAAAATTGTATATGTTTAATATCGATTTCATGTGTAACTACTACCAAATTGTTTAGGTTTAATACCTCTTTTGTGATGACCCCAAAATTTACTCCCCATAATCATGAACATTCAATGACCTCATTAACACTCATCACAATCACCTTGATATCATTCATTACCATGACTCAATTATTGTCATTAGGAGGCCAAATCATGGAATTTACAACCAGTCTCTTACATTACCCATTGATGACATTCATTACTTGCTCAAATTATGAAAATGTGATGACTCATTAAATTACCTAATTCAAATGTTTTGCCCCAGATCATGTTAGTCATTCAATGGCTTTGCCAAACCTTGTTATTAGCAATTCAATGACACTTAAGTGCCTAGCTCTAATCATGTCATACCATTCAATTGTCTCACTAATATATTCATTACCCCATTTAATTGTCTCAATAATATCTTAATTATCATAATGCCTCAATTCTTGCCCATCAATCAACACCACTTAATTGCCTCCAAATCATCACATTTCATGCCACAACTCATGCCTACCTTGGACCACTTATCCCCATATTAAAATCACACTACATCATGCAAGGAAAAGTCATCTATCCTACACTCGAGCAATTTCGAGAATCACACACTACACTCACACACATATTTCGAAAATCACAAGACTCAGGAAGAGAGGTTTTGTGCTATTTTTCACAACCCGGAATCCATAAAACGTACTTTGAATCTTCAATAACTGTAAGTGGGTTTTACTACAAATGTCATTTCGTTTTTGAAACTCTATATATATGTTAAAATTTCAGTTGAACACGAAAATGTATTTTAAGATCATATTATGAAAGTTTATGAGAAATGCGCATTGAAAGTCGAAGGCTCTGCGGGACAAAGTGCTACATGTGTAGAAGCCACCACTTGATTCGGCGGGGCAAAGTGCTACATGATGTGGGTGTGCCACATGCATGTGAGCCATCTCTTGATCCTTAAGAACAAAGTGCTATGCACATGGTAGCCACCTCTTGATCCCACAAAGTGATTATGCGATTATGTGTTTATGTGATAAGGCTCTAGGGTGAGCAATTATGAGTAAGTGTATCGATTTACTATGTGTGATAAAGAGTTATTTTAAAAGCTTTATATGTATATTTTATCATGTTCAACGGACCCCTACTTGCTGAGTGTTTCTCAAACACTCACCCCTTACCTCCCCTCCCCAGATAAGAACAAGGAAGAATTCGATGAAGGAGGACAATAGCACTTTTAGGGTGGCGAAGCACCGAGGAGAGTCCAAGACTTTTATTCTTTCTTCCACAACTCTGTTTAGATCTAAGGTGCTTTATGAACTACTTATTCAAGTTGATTTCCAGTTGTAAAGACGATAATTATTTTTAATGGAATAAATAGACTGATTTTTATCATAGATCTGCACACGAGGCTTGTTGATTGCAAATTAATTTTGGCATCAACGCTGGTATCATGCGCTCCGATCTCGGGGCGTGAAATTTTTGTGGCATCAGAGCAAACCAGGTTCCGTGATCCCGCTGGGTAAGATTCTGTTTGATAAAAATACCAAATTATTAATCCAGATAAAAATATACCAACTGTTTGAATCAAAATTCAGTTGGGAATCAAATTAACAATCTGAAATTGTATTAAAAAAAACCTAGATTTAGAAAACTGCCGCCAGCACAGCCGCGCCACCGCTGCTCGTTACGGGTAAATTGATCCACCACTTTGACCGCCTACTACTGATGATGCCACGACCCAAATCTCGGGTTGAACGGACGACGTTTTCATGACTAATTTACGAACGAAACTCACGCAACCCAAACCCGTCAATTTTCGATCTCGCACCACCAACTACCGACCGACTACATCGACAAACCACCATGGCCATCGTCATTAGACGAGCAAAAGCCCTCTCTCAATTGCAAGAACTGTTCACTGGTCGATGAACAATTACCGATCAAATTCTCGCCCCTGAGAAACCTAATCCAGCCGAAATTTAAGCCTTCGATATTTCATCCATCAAAACGTAATTTTTAAATCCGATCTAGATTAATGATCCCAATATAATGCTTATCAAAATCCCCTTAATAAATCAGATTCACATACAAAGGAAGGTGTCCAATTTCGAGCATAAAATCTCGCAGACGAACCCTAGGTCACGCCATGTTCCATCTTCGATTTCGTTCAAATCCAAACATAGAATTTAAATTAATTCTGGGATAATGCTCCACCTGACATATATATCAAAAGTTTCCTAGTGAATTTAATTCACAAAAGACGTAAGGTGATCAATTTCAAGGCTAACTTCACGCCTCAAGAACCCTAAAATCCAAAATTTTGGCTCTCGATTTTTCACCCATTGTAACATCAATTTTAAATCTGATCAGTGTTAATGATCCAAATATCATCCTTAATAAAAGCCCTTTACCAAATTCAAGCCCCAGCAGTGGAATTGTTGCCAGTTGTAGATCGAATATCCTTTGGTAAGAAACCTAAAAATTCAAAATTTTCATATTTGATTTCTCAATCATCCGAACACCATTTCCAAAACTTCTGGGTTATTAATCACTATAGCAGTTCAAACCAAAGCCCTCTGAAAATTCGAATTCCAATAATTGAACACTGAGTAATTTCGAATCGAAATTGCTCCCCACGAACCCTAATTTTAGCTGAAACTCAAGCTCCGATTTTCCCTATCATTCCAGCACCAAAATCAAATTAGTTCCAGATTTTTACTCTCCATTGTAAAGTTAATAAAAACCCTCTATTAGATGTTCATTACAAATAAGAGAAAGCTTTCAATTTTGAGCCGCAATCCATGCCCCTTAGAACCCTATGTCACGAAAATTTGGGATTCAATTTTCTCATTAATCCGAACACCGATTTCAAATTAATGTTGGGTTTATGATCCTTATTCCATGCCTAACGAAAACCCCTATTCAATCAAAATCACAAACAAGGGAAGATGCTCGATTTCGGATTGAGATTCTTGCCCAAGAACTCATTGCGAAATCAGACTTTCATTTTTCCCAACTACGAATGCCATTTTAAAATTAAATTTGAATCCTTATAATATGTATATTAATAGCCTTTTAACAATTTTGAAATTCAGCAACCGAAACGTAATCAATTGAGGATCTAATTTTTCTTCTCAAAGAACTCTAACCCACGAAATCCCATCCTTCGATTCCACATCCACCGTAACATATTTTTCAATACACATAGGCTATGATGACTCATGCTCAAACCAATTGGATCCAAAAGTTGGAGCATGATATAACCGAATTTAAAATAAATATTCCAAGACAAGGAAATGCGAGACAAGACTGAGTTGTTGGAGATAATCAATCACTTTCGTTACAAGGCCCAAAGGATGACCACAACCATTTCGTGCCGAAGAGCGACTTACAAAAGCAATCGAGGACAACAAAACACTTGTGAGCATCCACAATAACAAGTACCAACAGTTGGAATGCTTCGAGCAGGAGTTTAATGAGTATCGTGAGAACATGTGGACCTGAATCCAAGCTCTCATGAATGAGAAGAATGAATTGGCACAGGAAGTCGCCTACAAGCAATATGTGATCAGTTTCCTGATGGAAGATGAAGATCCTATGGTACTGGAAAAAGTTGAAGGTGATTTATGATATGGATAATCAATAGACTAGTTTTTCTAGTATGCAATGTCATAAGGATAATAAGGAATATATCTTGGGTATTATAGTGATGATTTTCTTTGTTTAGGATTTCGTTGTGAACTTCTTGGTTTAATTAATAAAAATTTTAATTTACTCTCCGAGTGTTTCTCGAATTGTGTTATTCTTCGGTTACGCTCCTAAGCAATAACTTTAAACCATTGCTACTATTATTTTGAAAAGTTATATCCCTCTTTGTAAGTCACGATGAACTCAAATCACTTGCTTCCAATATTTTACGCTCAATTCCTTGAATTTTTATATTCTTGGGCTAACTTCGAGAATTTTAGTTTCCAAACCACTCAATAATTTGAGTTCATATTCTATTAGATTCATCGATGGAAATTGCTTTGAAAATTTTCACCCAATTCCAAGAAACTTAATTTCGAGTAAAATTTTGAGCTAACTCGAATAGTCAATGACATGCCCTCCTTATTGTTATTGAGATACTTAGAACTTAAGTAAAGTCATGTTATACTTTTGGGATACATAATTTAAGATACATATCCATAATTTTAGTATAAATTGTGACACTTTGGGTTCAAGATTGATGTGTCAATTGGTTGAAATAAGAGATAGTAGATTAACCTCTCAAAATTAATAAAGATATTAGGAATTCATTTCTCAATTTGATAAAAGTTATAGAAAATCGTACCCAGACTTATAATATTTTTGGTTCAAACGAGAAGAGACTAGTCAATTAGCATTCATTAAGAGAATTAGAAATCCACTTTCTGCATTCCAATAAATCTATTGAAATTCGATAGAACATATTTCGATCAATGAAATCATTTGTCAAACCTTCAAATTTGTTATTGATATTCTTGAACTCATTTTTCATTGGAATGTCCGGGTTACCATATCATCATGCATTATTTGACATTCTCCGCTTGATTTATTTCATCCTAAATATCCAATTATATCTTTTGCGCTATATTTTGTCTATTTTTGATATGATCTCGTATTCAATGTGAAAGCTCACTTTTAATTCTTCTAGAATACTGAATCACAAGATTTTATCTAGACAATTATTCAATCTATTTATTGCACTATAGAGCTTCTTTCGTTAACTTTTAAATAGTCTCATTTGTTCAAACACTTATTGAACTATTGATTCACATTGAAATTGTTCTTATATCCTCATCTATTTTAAAAAGTTTGGACCGTTTGAAATATATCTTACTTGTAAAACAATCATTCAATCATTTCTAGTACTTCAGATCTTCATAGTATGTTTTTGCTTCATAATTACCCAAAAATTCTTTGGTTAATGTGGTTATCGTTTTTCATTAAAGTTCGATACATCAATTGTTTAATCATTCAGTTTTGAGACTCCATGATTGCTTGAGTTTGATATGATCTTGATCTTCTTCATATCAAAAACTATTTTTTGACTATCATCTTGCAAAACTTATTTTGAGTTGATGCACAAAACTACATATTTTTTCTTTCTTTCCACTTTCTTGGATTTATTATTTCCTCTCTTTCATGAGATTGTATCCTAGAATAATGTATGTCATCCTTGCAAATTCTTGTAGTATTCAACAATTGTTTTGATCGGTTCAACTCACAAAAAGTTGATCATTCACTTTACATCCACTTGAGAAATTTTTGGATTGTATTGAACAACCTTTTATAAAAGACTTTACTCCTATCATTGATCAGTTTGACAAAGAAAACACATTCAACTAGAAACTCTATCCATTCATTTTCTTAAAGTTAAGATAACTTCATTAGAGTGTGTGACGAGGCACGATAGAAGTAATATTTATAAATATGGTTGTTGGTTCGATTAGGTAAGAGCTCGGTCGAAACCATAAACCAAAGAATGTAGGAAGATAGTCTCGTCAGCCTCTAATAGAGACCCATGATTTGTGTCGCGACTTTGAGAGAGCTTTCAATAACCGATAGGTACTCTTGTGACTTTTAGTGCCGTATATTACCCGCAAATCAATGGTCAAACTGAAAGGGCAACTCAGACCCTCGAGGATATGCTACACGTTTGAGCCTCAGACTTCAATACGAAATTTGGAGCAAACTCTTTGCCCTAAGAGAGTTACTTTCAACACTGACGGTCCCAACAGAATCAAAATAGCACTCTCTCCAAGCTTATCCCAAATTCATAATATTTTCCACATACCACAACTGAGGAGATACATTGTCGACCCGAACCATGTACTCTAAGCAGAAGCTTTAGTAATCGAAGGAAACATGAACCTCTGAAGAATGAAGAAATTCCGATCTGGAATGTGGGCTCAAAGGATCAAGTACTGAGAAGAATGATCATTTCATACATCAAAGTCCAATGGTTAAAATCATACGGAGAGAGAATATTACTTGGGAACTGGAAGAAAAGATGCGATAGAATATTTATATATCTTTCAAGATCGAGTTTACTCAAGTTTCGAGGACGAACTTCCAATAAGGAGGGATGGATGTGATGACCCCAAAATTTGCTCCCCATAGTCATGAACATTCAATGACCTCATTAACACTCATCCCAATCACCTTGATTTCATTCATTCACTACCTTGACTCAATTATTGTCATTAGGAGGCCAACATCATGGAATTTACAATCAATCTCTTACATTACCCATTGATGACATTCATTACTTGCTCAAATTATAATAATGTGATGACTCATTGAATTGCCCAATTCAAATGCCTTGCCCCTGATCATGTTAGCCATTCAATGACTTTGCCAAACCTTGTTATTATTCACTCAATAATACTTAAGTGCCTAGCTCTAATCATGACATACCATTCAATTGCATCACTAATACATTCACTACCCCATTTAATTGCCTCAATAATATCTCAATTATCATAATGCCCCAATTCTTGCCCATCAATCAACACCACTTAATTACCTCCAAGTCATCCCATTTCATGCCCCAACTCATGCCTACCTTGGATCACTTATACCCATATATCACACTACATCATGCAAAGAAAAGTCATATCTCCTACACTCTAGCAATTTCGAGAATCGCCTACACACACACATTTCAAAAATCTCAAGACTAAGGAATAGAGCTTTTGTGCTATTTTTCACAACCCGGAATCCATCAAACGTACTTCGAATCTTCAATTACTGTAAGTAGGTTTCTACTACAATTGTCATTTCGTTTTTGAAACTCTATATATTTGTTAAAATTTCAGTTGAACATGAAAATATATTTTAAGATCATATTATGAAAGTTTATGAGAAATGTGCATCGAAAGTCGAAGGCTTTGCGGGGCAAAGTGCTACACGTGTGGGAGCCACTCTTGATTCGGCGGGGCAAAATGCTACATGATATGGGCGTGCTACAAGCATGGGAGCCATCTATTGATCCTTAAGAGCAAAGTGCTATGCACACGGTAGCCACCTCTTGATCCCAAAAAGCAATTATGTGATTATGTGTTTATGTGATAAGGCTCTAGGATGAGCAATTATGAGTAAGTGTATCGATTTAATATGTGCTTGATAAAGAGTTATTTGAAAAGCTTTATACATATGTTTTATCATGTTCAACTGGCCCCTACTTGCTGAATGTTTTCCCAAACACTCATCCTTACCTCTCTCCCCAGATAAGAACAAGGAAGAGTTCGATGAAGGATGACAATAGCACTTTTAGGGTGGCGATGCACCGAGGAGACTCCAAGACTTTTTATTCTTTCAATTACGTTTCTGCAACTCTGTTTAGATTTAAGGTGCTTTATGAACAACTTATTCAAGTTGATTTCCAGTTGTAAGGAAGCTAATTATTTTTAATGGAATAAATAGAATGGTTTTTATCATAGATCTGTACACGACGCTTGTTGATTGCAAATTATTTTTGGAATCAACGCTGGTGTCATGCACTCCGGTCTCGGGGCTTGACAACTCTCATGTGTAACTAATACCTAAATTATATATGTTTAATACCATTTCAACTGTAAATAATATCAAAATTATATATGTTTAATACAAATTTGAAGTGTAACTAGTACCAAATTTGTATAGGTTTAATACTAATTTCATGTGTAATTAGTATCGTTTAATACCAAACTGAACTGTAACTAGTAACAAAATAGCAGAGGTTTAATATTAATTTCACGTGTAACTAGTACTAAAATTGCACAGTTTAATACCAATTTCGTGTGTAACTATTATCAATGTTTAATACAAATTCAAGTGTAACTTGAATCAAAATCGTATATGTTTAATATCAATTTAATTTGTAACTAGTACCAAAATTATATTGGTTTAATATCAATTTGAACTGTAACTTGCACTAAGTTTGTATATATTTAATATCAATTTAACGTGTAACTAGTACCAAAATGTATAGGTTTAATACCAACTACTAACAACCAACAACAAAAAGGGATAAAATTCTGCAAAATATCAACTAAAAAATCTAAATCTTTTTTCACAATTTATATTAATTACTTATAGTTAAAAAAAATAACAAATGATAGAAGTGATATTTTAAATATCCACAACAAAATTTAGATATATACAGTTATTATAAAATTTCTAACAATATATTGTACGCTAGAATGAACGTAAGGAACCAAAATTGATACTACAATATGTCCTCCCACGTAGCTATCCAGATCCATTACATGAAGAAATCGTTTGGCCACAAGTTTGTGGCAGATTGTTGTTCTTGTAGAAGAAAAAATAATAATATCCTAGAATACAATGTTTGCAGAAGAAATAAATACACATCCCACTGAAAAACAAATCAGAATTACATTATCTAAAACAAATAAGAAACAACAAAAATGGAATTATATATTACTGTCTGAAAAAAGTAAAGCAATACAAGGTTCTTTTTAAACTCGCCTTCACGAAATGCTTTGAAATGAATACCAAACTTAATGTTATCATGGTAAAGTATTGACTCCGTAAATCCTGACATGGGCAATGCCTTTACCTTGACTACCACAGGTCGGTCTCCAATGACCTCCACCTCGACCACCAGGTCACTCCTCCAGGTAGATCTCTAGCTTGGTTCGTAGGAAGGCCTCCAGCTTGTCTTCTCTAGCTCAACCTTCCCAATGTCATTCAGTCTAGGTTTATACTACTGGGCACCTTAAAAGTATGAGAATAATACACAAGCTGGGCTCCAAGAGAAGTCCCACCCATCACTTCCAAGGTAAGAGGGAGAGGAATGAACAACAACCTTTTGTATTTGAACACAAGTTGTGATCTGAGGGGAGTCATACTATTGGCTCAAGAAGATGAAGAGATGAAATTGAGCACAACTCCCAAGCTAGTGTTATAAGGCCCATTTACCATGACCCATTTTATTATGACTCATTTCCCTTAAATAAAAGGAGAAACTGTCATTTTTTAGGGTATGAGTTTTCTTCCTCTTCAAGAGAGCCGCATCACTCTCTGCTCATGTTCTCTCATTTTCCTTTCATGTATTTTTATTCGCTTCATGCTTGTACATAAACTATCCAACATGTGTTCATAGTGGAAAATTCATACTAGACTAGGCCAATGGTTTTCCCCCTCGGGGTTTTCTACGTAAAAGTTCTGGTGTCTTACTTGTTTTTGCATCTTATTATTATTTTTGTGCTTGGAGGAAATATACGTTTATCCTACCAAAATTCCGGATATCACTTAAGTTCTCAAGCATTTATATGAACAATTTGTGAGCATATAATTTAATACCTTACCACTAGAACTTGTTTATTAGATTTAAGCCTAATCAATAAGGATTTAAATCCCGATCGTTGTACAATAGGACAGAAATTACCAAACTCTAATGAAAAGCATGACTCAGGTTCGAAAAATTACATGTATTCAAGTGAATAAAAAGATTATTCAATAAACAAATTGTGAGACCCCGATATCTCAAGATACTAATAGGTGCGATTAAGAGAACTAAACATTCATATGAACAAATCAGAGTAATGAGTCATGTTGATTAACCTGAGCTTAAGAAATACAGTACCAAAAGTTTCAAAAGGAATTTCACAAATTCCTACAAAAGGTACTACACTATAGTCTTACTCTACCACATGTAGAAGCTATACAAAAATTTTCTCTAACATGCTAATCCTGTAGCACTCCTTACAGCTCAGCTTTTCAACCCCGACCCTGACTCTCATCATCAAAAGCACCTACAAAGACAACCTCCAACACATGAGCATAACATAATTCATATACCACAAAATATGAATGTAAGACGTAAATGCATAATCATAAAATACAAAGTACTTCCTGTATTTCCATCACATTTACAATGCCCATTGGTTGTCCCTGTACCACAATTCATAATCAAAACACTATATGAATATATGGCTTCACCAATAAATGTCATGACATATCATCTCTTTTTTTTCTTGAGTCAGTCATCATCAGTTATTTTAATGCTTCTTCGCTTTACAATCTCAAAACAAGCGGTATCTCATCCTCGCTTCTTCATACTAGCGGTATCTCATCCTCGCTTAGTATGGTATACCCCGCCTCCATGTGCAAGCGAGCCTCCCCCCTCCCGCTCCACATTTTAGCGGTCAAGCGTAAGCATTAAAACCTTCACTGTGATCACCCCTGACTCGTGGAATACACCTCTTTATTCCACATCACAATATGCAACAACAATGCATAATATGCAACAACAATGCATAATAACATGTATCAACTCTTAATGCATCACATTGCATTCATCATGTGTCAAACAGACAAACATAAGTACATGTACCGTTGGGATGCCCGTACGTCGCTTACGTACCTTTCCAAAATGTAGTGTGTTGTGGGACTCTATCCCCTGCGCTGTGTAGCTGTCTGTGAAGGCTCTACACCAGTGTACAACACAATATTAGATGTCTCATTACAATCCAATATCAAAATTTAAACAAATTCCACATTTTAAAAAAAAAGGTACTACCGATCGATCGGTCCTCATCACCGATCGATCGGTGAACTGTTTGAATTTTGGAAAAATGCTACGGCTTTTGCCGATCGATCGGTGTTCTTCACCGATCGATCGGTCGCTCTGTTTCAGCCCAGATTTCCGGAAACTCTCTAACACCGATATTCATACCTTTAAATCTAACATGTAAGACATACAACATGCCAAGACCAACATGCTAGCAGTTATAACACACTACCCTGAGTGTATTCATATCAAATTTACACCCCAAACATAAGCCCACATGCATAAACGTTGACCATTTACACAAGTACTCGATCAACTTTTTTGGAAACAGGGCAACATTTTCATTCCCAGATTTCTTGAGTACTTCATTTCATGCTATAAAAACTACAACATATTTCATAAAGCATGCTCAAATATAAAACGTCCTGGGCTTTACAAGCTACCATGCATGTACTCAAATCGAAGGTTCACCCTAAAACCCATCTAACATGCATAATATCACCTCCTCAAAATCACTCCCAGTCCACATTTTTCCAGAAAAACAGGGCATACTCCTACCCAGATTTCCGAACACCCTACTTTACATGCTTATTTCCTCAACATAAAACATGTAATATACATAGGAAAAATGCAGAGAGCTTCATAACAACACCATGTAAGCATTTAAATCGAAGGTTTTAAGAAATCAAATCTAACATGCCATTTTTACACCAACAAAAAGCATGAACTCAACAACTTAAATTCAAAACCAGAACATGGTTTCTCACCCCTTTGTGCTCCGATTTTTGGAAGGCTTCAAAGCAAGAAAAATGGTTGAACTCCTTCCTATCTTGCTCAGCAAGTGTTGGACGATTTTTGGGAGGAAAATGAATTGATTTCAGACATGGTAAGGTTGGGTGAGAGATGGGACAAGGAGTATGGGCAAGCAGCTAGCAGCTGGCAGCAGGGTATGGGTCAAGGGGGGGTGGTTGAGTGGTGGGTTAAGTGATGTGTTATGTTTTGGTCCCGGTATTTAGCACGATGTATTAAAATATCATCACATGATATTTTATAGTATTTTCTCAATAAAATACTTCAATTCCCATTTAAATATGCTTTTACCAAAACAAATAACACACACCCCAAATAATCATGCCACAACCCCAACATCCCAACATATGTCGCATGCACCCCGAAATGTAACTCCTCAACCATATTAATTCAACCTCATGAATTAACACTAAATCATCATAATATAAATAAATGATTAAAATCACATAATCATTTCGGGGATATCACAATACTCCCCTACTTATAAGATTTCGCCCTCGAAATCAGCATGCATTTACCCAAAATAAACAAAACATAAATCACATACCAGAAAACAGTTCTGGATAGTGATGTACCATGTGTCGCTCTGTCTCCCACGTGGCCTCCTCGACACCCCTACGATCACACTAAACTTTGACCATATGAATAACTTTGTTTCTCAGTCTGCGATCTGCCCTATCCAAAATCCTGATAGGCCGCTCAACATAGGAAACATCTGACTCAATCTGAACCTCAGAAGGCTGCAACACATGAGAAGGATCTGGCTCGTACTTCCGCAACATAGACACATGAAATACATCGTGAATGCCAGACAGAGAGGGCGGTAAAGCTAACCGGTAAGCCAGAGTACCCAGACGCTGCAAGATCTCGTACGGCCCCACATATCTCGGGGATAACTTCCCCCGCATACCAAACCGTACCACACTTCTGAAAGGTGAGATCTTCAGAAAGACTCTGTCGCCCAACTGAAACTCCAACGGCCTACGCCGCTGATTGGCATACGCTGCCTGTCTGTCCTGAGCTGCCTTCATCTTTTGTCTTATCACTTTTACATTTTCTTCCATTTCCCGGATCAAATCTGGTCCTCCGACTGATTTGCAATCCACGTCATCCCAACACAAGGGTGACCTACAACGCCTACCATAGAGGGCCTCGAAAGGAGCCATCTGTATACTTGCCTGGTAGCTATTATTGTAAGAGAACTCCACCAAGGCTATCGAGTCCTGCCATGAAGTGTCGAACTCCAGCACACAAGCTCTCAACATATCTTCGAGCGTCTGTATTGTACGCTCGGTCTGTCCGTCCGTCTAAGGGTGATAGGCTGTGCTCAGCCTCAACTCTGTACCTAGAGCTGTCTGCAGACCCTCCCAGAAGTGAGATGTGAACCGTGGATCTCGATCGGACACTATCGAAACAGGGATCCCGTGTAGTCTCACCACATCTCTGACATATAACTGTGCCATCCTCAAGTGCGTATATGTCATACAGTAGGGAATGAAGTGAGCCACTTTAGTCAATCTGTCCACGACTACCCAGATGGCATCAAAACCCGAAACAGTCCTCGGTAAGTGGGTCACGAAATCCATAGACACGTGCTGCCACTTCCACTCGGGTATCTCCAAACTCCTTAGTTCACCTCCAGGCCTCTGCCTCTCGGCCTTTACCTGTTGACAAATCAAACAGCGCTTGACGAACGAAGTAACATCCCGTTTCATTCGCCTCCACCAGAACTGGCTGTATAAATCCTTATACATCTTCTTCCCGCCTAGGTGGATACTCATCCTGCTGCAATGAGCTCGCTGTAATAAATCCTGACGCAACTCGGGTGCATCTGGAACCACCCATCTGTCGCCAAGTCTCAGAGAACCGTCCTCAGTCACTCTGAATCTCGATGGCTGACCTGAATGAACCACTAACATCCATCTCTGAACCTCTGCGTCGGTCCCCTGAGCCTTCCTGATGTGATCATAAATAACAGGCTCAGCTAGCAAGGTCAAAACCTGTACTGGTGAAGTAGATACATCATAATCAAACCCCAACTGACAGTAGGAGCCCAACATAGCTGATAAGCACATGGCATCCTCTGCTGTGCTCCTCACCTTCCGACTCAAAGCATCAGCTGTCAAATTTGCTTTCCCAGGATGGTATAGGATTTCACAATCATAATCCTTCAGCAGATCCATCCATCTCCTCTGCCTCATGTTCAGCTCAGCCTGTGTAAACAAGAACTTCAGGCTCTTGTGATCAGTGAAGATGGTGAATGAGGTACCGTATAAGTAGTGTCGCCATATCTTCAAGGCAAACACTATAGCTGCTAACTCCAAATCATGGACTGGATACCTCGTCTCGTGTGGCTTCAACTGTCTAGAAGCATAAGCCACTACAAGTCTGTCCTGCATCAGCACGCATCCTAAACCCTGAAGCGATGCGTCGGTATAGAGAACGAACCCTTTGTTCTCCTTGGGAATCACCAAAACTGGCGCTGAAGTCAATATGTGCTTCAACTCCTGGAAGCTCTGCTCACAAGTTTCCGACCAAAGGAATGGAACTCCCTTCTGAGTCAGCTGTGTAAGTGGCTTGGCGATCTTTGAGAAACCCTCGACGAAACGTCGATAATAGCCAGCCAACCCAAGAAAACTCCGAATCTCACTGACTGAAGTAGGGGTAGACCAATCCATAACTGCCTCTATCTTCCTCGGGTCTACTGATATCCCCTATCGTGAAATAATATGGCCCAAGAATGCTACACTGCTCAGCCAGAACTCACACTTGCTGAGTTTGGCGTACAACTGATGATCTCTGAGGATCTGGAGCACTATCCTCAGATGATTGGCATGATCCTCCTCACTCCTTGAATAGACAAGGATGTGGTCAATGAATACGATCACAAACTGATCTAGGTACTCCTGAAATACTCTGTTCATCAGGCTCATAAAAACTGCAGGTGCATTTGTCACCCCGAATGGCATCACTAAGAACTCGTAGTGCCCATACCGAGTTCTGAAAGCCGTTTTTTGGACATCGTCAGCTCTAACCCGCACCTGATGATAGCCTGACCTCAAATCTATCTTTGAGTACACCTCTGTACCCTGAAGCTGATCGAACAGATCATCAATCCTCGGAAGTGGATATCTGTTCTTCACTGTGGCCTTGTTCAGTTGCCTGTAGTCAATGCACAGACGCATTGAACCATCCTTCTTTTTCACGAACAAGACTGGTGCACCCCAAGGCGATACACTAGGACGAATGTATCCCTTGTCAAGGAGCTCCTGTAATTGTACCTTCAGCTCTCTCAGCTCTGCCGGTGCCATCCTGTATGGGGCACGAGAATTAGCAGAAGTCCCTGGCAGCAGCTCAATGGCGAACTCAACATCCCTGATAGGCGGAAACCCTGGAATCTCATCTGGGAAGACATCAATGAATTCCGCCACAACTGGAATGTCCTCGGCTCTCACTTCCTTTTCGTCCGATGCATCCATGGCATAAATAAGGTACCCAGTGTGGCCACGTTCCAATAACCATGACATCTTAACCGCTGAGATCACTGGAATCCTTGGACGAGAACCGTCCCCATAAAAAGTCCATTGGAACCCCTGATCAGATAGAAAACGTACCATCCTCTGTCGGCAATCTACCACAGCTCGGTATCTGCTCAACACATCAATGCCGATAATGCAGTCAAAATTTGCCATCTCTAACTGAATCAGATCGGCCCTCAGATCATTGCCCTCAAAATAAATGAGGCAATCAGATAACAGTCGGTCCGCAATCACATGCTTTCCCGTGGGTGTCGAGACCATGAGAGGCGTGGGTAACAGAGACGAGCACAAGCGGTGTCTCTCCACAAAAGCAACAGATACAAAAGAATGAGAAGCACATGTATCTATCAAAATAAATGCAGGGTACGTAAATAAATGACACGTACCAGCAATGACCTCCTCCGGGGCTGCCTCAGCCTGCTCCCTAGTCAGTGCATACACCTGACCCTGCGGCGGTCCCGCTGCCTGACCTCCCTGCGGTCGAGGCGCAAACTGCTGTCTCGGTGGTGCCATCCTAGCGTCAAATCTTGGCCTATTCGGCCCTGAGTCTGCCTGACTTGCCCGATTGGGGCAATTCCGAGCTAAGTGGCCCACCTTGCCACAAACATAACAGCCTCGGCAGTCACGTGACAAGTGAAATCCTCCACAGCGGTCACACCTGTCCCCTCCTGCCTTACTCCCCTGTGTAGGTCCTCGATTGCTCTGCTTCTGACCCTGAGATTTCTTCCCACTAAATCTGGAAGATGATGAGGCTCCACGAGCCTTGAACTGATCCCCTCGTGGTTTCAAACTATCAGTAACAGGCCTCTGTGATGGTACTGAAGGGGGTACAACGTCTTTATACGCTCCCACAACAATCTCTGCCAGTTCTGCCCGTGTCAGGGCGTCATCAAAAGAGCTGGGGTTGTTGGAGACAACCCTGTCAAATAGTTCTGGCCTCAGTCCCTTCAGGAAATGCCTCATCTTTGCATGGCTGCTCACAGCGATATGGGGGACATACCTCAACAGTGAGGAATACTGCAAAGCAAAGTCTGAAACTGACATGTTGCCCTGCTTCAAATTAGTGAACTCGTCCTCCTTTACTTGTCTGGCAGCTGCAGAAAAATACCGGTTAAGAAACCGGGTCCTGAATACAGTCCAGTCCACTACCATACCCTGAGCCCTAAGCTCCATCACAGTGGTCTTCCACCACATAGAAGGCTTCTTCGCCATCTGAAACTCGGCTAACCTCAGCCATGCGGTACGTGCACAGGGCGCAGTCACAAGTATCTGCTCTATCCGTTCTAGCCACTCTTCGGCCCCTTCTCCAGACTCGGTCCCCTCAAACATGGGTGGACGGAAGTTCAGAAACTGTGTCAAACTGAGTTCCCCTGGTAATAACATTTGTGCACTGGGCTCCACTCCCACAGCAGGTGGTGGTAAAGGATTCATCTGAGCAACACTAGCATTCATACTGCTCATATCCCCAACCTCTTCATTGAGGTTCTCCGGGTTAATAGCCGCCATGCTGCAACACAAGAGTTAACAACAATACCAAAAGCAGTTCATAGTATAAGCCGTTAGATAACAAGAGTATCATATTCAAAGCATGTTAGTATAACACTTACACAAAATATGCATCACATGCATAACATGCCCAACAATGAATACCTAACCAACTTGTCTCTAAAGGCTACCCTTCACTCTTCCCTGGTTATCTAACCACTGCTCTGATACCACTAAATGTGAGACCCCGATATCTCAAGATACTAATAGGTGCGATTAAGAGAACTAAACATTCATATGAATAAATCAGAGTAATGAGTCATGTTGATTAACCTGAGCTTAAGAGATACAGTACCAAAAGTTTCAAAAGGAATTTCACAAATTCCTACAAAAGGTACTACACTATAGTCTTACTCTACCACATGTAGAAGCTATACAAAAATTTTCTCTAACATGCTAATCCTGTAGCACTCCTTACAGCTCAGCTTTTCAACCCCGACCCTGGTTCTCATCATCAAAAGCACCTACAAAGACAACCCCCAACACATGAGCATAACATAATTCATATACCACAAAATATGAATGTAAGACGTAAATGCATAATCATAAAATACAAAGCACTTCCTGTATTTCCATCACATTTACAATGCCCATTGGTTGTCCCTGTACCACAATTCATAATCAAAACACTATATGAATATATGGCTTCACCAATAAATGTCATGACATATCATCTCTTTTTTTTTCTTGAGTCAGTCATCATCAGTTATTTTAATGCTTCTTCGCTTTACAATCTCAAAACAAGCGGTAGCTCATCCTCGCTTCTTCATACTAGCGGTATCTCATCCTCGCTTAGTATGGTATACCCCGCCTCCATGTGCAAGCGAGCCTCCCCCCTCCCACTCCACATTTTTAGCGGTCAAGCGTAAGCATTAAAACCTTCACTGTGATCACCCCTGACTCGTGGAATACACCTCTTTATTCCACATCACAATATGCAACAACAATGCATAATATGCAACAACAATGCATAATAACATGTATCAACTCTTAATGCATCACATTGCATTCATCATGTGTCAAACAGACAAACATAAGTACATGTTACCGTTGGGATGCCCGTACGTCGCTTACGTACCTTTCCAAAATGTAGTGTGTTGTGGGACTCTATCCCCTGCGCTGTGTAGCTGTCTGTGAAGGCTCTACACCAGTGTACAACACAATATTAGATGTCTCATTACAATCCAATATCAAAATTTAAACAAATTCCACATTTAAAAAAAAAAAAGGTACTACCGATCGATCGGTCCTCATCACCGATCGATCGGTGAACTGTTTGAATTTTGGAAAAATGCTACGGCTTTTGCCGATCGATCGGTGTTCTTCACCGATCGATCGGTCGCTCTGTTTCAGACCAGATTTCCGGAAACTCTCTAACACCGATATTCATACCTTTAAATCTAACATGTAAGACATACAACATGCCAAGACCAACATGCTAGCAGTTATAACACACTACCCTGAGTGTATTCATATCAAATTTACACCCCAAACATAAGCCCACATGCATAAACGTCGACCATTTACACAAGTACTCGATCAACTTTTCTGGAAACAGGGCAACATTTTCATTCCCAGATTTCTTGAGTACTTCATTTCATGCTATAAAAACTACAACATATTTCATAAAGCATGCTCAAATATAAAACGTCCTGGGCTTTACAAGCTACCATGCATGTACTCAAATCGAAGGTTCACCCTAAAACCCATCTAACATGCATAATATCACCTCCTCAAAATCACTCCCAGTCCACATTTTTCCAGAAAAACAGGGCATACTCCTACCCAGATTTCCGAACACCCTACTTTACATGCTTATTTCCTCAACATAAAACATGTAATATACATAAGGAAAAATGCAGAGAGCTTCATAACAACACCATGTAAGCATTTAAATCGAAGGTTTTAAGAAATCAAATCTAACATGCCATTTTTACACCAACAAAAAGCATGAACTCAACAACTTAAATTCAAAACCAGAACATGGTTTCTCACCCCTTTTTGCTCCGATTTTTGGAAGGCTTCAAAGCAAGAAAAATGGTTGAACTCCTTCCTATCTTGCTCAGCAAGTGTTGGACGATTTTTGGGAGGAAAATGAATTGATTTCAGACATGGTAAGGTTGGGTGAGAGATGGGACAAGGAGTATGGGCAAGCAGCTAGCAGCTGGCAGCAGGGTATGGGTCAGGGGGGTGGTTGAGTGGTGGGTTAAGTGATGTGTTATGTTTTGGTCCCGGTATTTAGCACGATGTATTAAAATATCCTCACATGATATTTTATAGTATTTTCTCAATAAAATACTTCAATTCCCATTTAAATATGCTTTTACCAAAACAAATAACACACACCCCAAATAATCATGCCACAACCCCAACATCCCAACATATGTCGCATGCACCCCGAAATGTAACTCCTCAACCATATTAATTCAACCTCATGAATTAACACTAAATCATCATAATATAAATAAATGATTAAAATCACATAATCATTTCGGAGACATCACACAAATATACCCACATATTCAATTATCAATTAGAAGAATCAAAGCCAGTAAATAATTAGAATTTTGAAAAGATAAATCGTACTTGAAGCTTGCGAACAAGAAAATGTTTCGATTACTTACCGTGTGTTTCTTTTAAAATTGTGGTTGCTAATGGAGAAAAAGAGGATGAACAAATATAAGCTAGGCGGGTGAATATTTTCTTTTCAAAAATATAAACCGGAAAAACATAAAATTTTAAAAAAAATTCTATAAAATAAAAAATAAATATGGGGGTGCGGCCGAGCCTACTGTCTCCACCCCTGGCTAGATAGTAGGTAGCTTGAACAAATTTGGTTTGACATAAAGACTGATTATTAAGTTATGTTTAGTTTTGCAGTTCCCTGACTCAAACATACCCTGTGTTGTTTGGTTTGAGGGGACTTGGATTGTCTATGGAGTCTCTTGCACGCTCATGATCAAGATTTTGTGCCGGCTTGGTGACTCATTTCATCATGAAACTATTTTGTTAGGCCTTATCTTGTTGTTTCTTTGTTAGTGTCAGCACTAAGTATTTGTATTTGCATTGCCGATGTGATTTGGTTGTGTTGTGTGGTTCTGGGTGTGTGGCTGGTTTTAATTGCACTCGTTTCCTATTTTCTATGTTGCATTGACACTCCAAAAAATCACCACGTGGCGTGTCTGGACTTTTTTTAAAAAAAAAGCTGACACTTTTCAGACACGGCGGGACACATCATGGACACGCCGTGGACATGGGAAAATGATTTTTTTAACATCTAAAAAAATATGTTTTTTAAAAAAAATTATAATTTTTTTTTACAAAAATGTTTAAAAAATTGTAACTTTTTTTTATGGTTATGTAGTTTGAGTGATATTTGTTGTATGCTTTAATTAGTGAATGAAATGTCTACAATTTGACATCATTTTTAATTTTATTATTCAAAGATTTGATAATTAAATTTTTTCTTGAATTTTAGTATACTAGAACATAAAGAATATATAGAATATATATAAAAAAATAAAAAATTATTGTCGTATCCTAGAAGTATCGTGCCCTGTAATTTTTGAAAATCCATGTCTCCTTGCCCGTGTTGCATGTACCCGTGTCCTCGTATTCGTGTCTGTGCAGCATAGCTTATTTTCAATATAATCCCGTATTTATGTTTTAAAAAAAATAGATATGATTAGCATATTCGTGCTTAAGCGTTATCTCCTGTAATATCCGCACTTTTTTTTTTCTGCCGACAGCATTACATATGCTCACTGTCTAAAGTTGAACTAAAAGACATAAGGCGCGTTTGGCATTTAAGATGATCATAATAACTAACAAAATGTTTCAACACTTCCCACCTCCCATCCTAACTCCATTAATTATTTTGTACCATTACGATCCATTTGGATGGATGGTTTTGAGGTCGTGTATTTCAAATTTATGATTTCAAATCTATTTGATTATTTGAATAAATTTAAATTTATCATTTTCTTAATTTATGTAGATATAATAGTAATTATGATAGATTTGAAATACACAAAAAATGAGTGTCATTTCAAATCCAGTATTCAAAACCCTTTCTAAATCAAAATTCTTTCTCCAAATCAAATCCCTCAATCCAAACACAACCTTATATATTTTATTTACCTGTCCCAAGAAAATCACATCACATACAAATTTAAAAATCTAATCATAATCAAAAAATAATTTAATACATATCTTTTAATTAATATGTTAAATTCATTCCTAATGCAGCTCATTTATGAAATAGGAGCGGCTGAATTCTTAAAATTATTTTCTTTTTAAAGTAGGAGCGGGGATTGGAAGCTTCAATATTTATGTCACAATTATGGTGTATTTACAATTGTTTATTCAAAATATTTATGTTGTTTTTGTTTAAAGTTGGAAAAAAAGATATTTTTAATCAAAATAATTGAGTGTTTGCTATTAAAATAAAAAAACAGCTAAATAAACATTACTTAATTAAAAAATGTCACCACTCAACTTAAAATAACCATAAACATCTCATAATTTTTTCTTTATCTTTGCTTTTACCTATTTGTTTTTACAGAAATAACAACAGAAGCAAATATATCAAAACTAAAAGTTTTTTTTCTGAAAAATAAATAAGCACTTGTGAGAAGCATTCACAAACATACATTTAAATGATAAAGTATTAATTTTACATGTCAAATATATATATATATATATATATATATATATATATATATATAATTTCAATTTATCCTAATATACTCTATTCTTAAAATGTATGCAATATTCTTAATAATATTGTCAAATTATATATAATATCATCATATCACATAATATTTGTAATTGCATATTTATATATGTACGCATCGCGTGTCAAAAATCGCTAATATATATATATATATAAATTAAAACAGAATCTCAGTGACCAAACGCGTCACAATCGCGTCCAAATCATCAACGTATTCAACACCGAAACCCAACTTTAAAAAAGTCTGATATCCCTATTTATGCATTTCCACTCCTTCCGATTTTCTTCCCCCTCAATATCTTTACTTTCCTTCACATTTCCTCCAAAATTTTACCCATGGATTTCTTGTCCAACTTAGCTAAAACCGATGAAAGCAAACCTAGCGACCCCGATCACCACCAGAAACCATCGAACTTCGACCTCTTCAACAGCGCCAAGTTGGTAGCGGAGGCGGCGCAAGCCCAGCTCGGCAATGAACCGGAGAAATACGACAAGGGCAAGGTCGCTGCAGCCGCCGCCGATCTAATCGGCAGTGCATCGGATTATGGGAAGCTGGATGATACCCAAGGAATCGGGAAGTACGTTGACCAAGCCGAGGATTACCTCCGCCGATACGGTACTTCTCACACCACCACCACCACAACCATAGTCGCTGATTCCGGCGAAGAGAAGACCACTACAGTCGCCGCATCCACCACTGTCACCACTCAACCTGCGAAAGACTCTGCGGAAGGAGACATTGGAGACTACGTCAAAAAAGCTGAATGTTTATTGAATAAGCCCTCTGGTGAAGGAGAAAGCGGTGGATCTACGGACTATATGAAGATGGCCGGAGATTTCTTGAACAAGTCTTCTGGCGACAGTGAGGAAGGTGGCGCTGGTGGTTTCATGATGATGACTGGAAATTACATGAAACAATAAGCCGTTTCTGTGTTTGTGTTTTCCCATGTTTCGGTCATTAGGTGCATGTTGTCCCGTTTCATGTTTTAAATAAATATTTTAGGGTGTGTTTGGTTTATGCGATGAGAAAATTAATCGATTAATTTTTCCATCCCATGTTTGGTTCGATTTAAAAAAAAAATAATCACATCATCTTCGTCTCATTCTAATCTCACTTTCCAACAAAATTAAGTATATATATCCTTCAACTAAAGATGTGTGTGGTGTTCTTCAACTTTACTTTTTGGGCTTTTAAATTGTAATTGTCGATAATATGTGTCGTGTGCATCTAATGCATTTGTGGAATGGAATATTGTTTATATGAATACATTTAAAAGGAGAAAAAAAGATGGAATACGGACTGATATATGACTTTTACTGATACGAGGACCGAATATTTAAGTTTGGGTCTCGAAATTTTATATGAGTTTGTCCTAATACAATTGATATGTTTTTTTTTTTCAATTTTAAATGATGCATATGTAATCTAATCAATAATACCACATTAGTTGTTACTATTTAAAATTGATAAATATATTATAATGATTATATATATATATGTATTATATTATTATGAGAAAAAATATCAGAATAAAGACTTAAAACACAAAATTATACAAGAAGTATATAAAAAACCTAATGATTATATAATGAAACCCTATAATAGAATTTAATACTATCATATGCCAAACTCAGTCGTGTATAGTAATGACTCACCAACATATCAACTTCAATCCACGAGCGGGTGGCGGATTACCAAAATAAATAGAATAGACATTTTACCTTATTTTGGTTTTGAAAATATGCAGATTAACCTCCAATGGTTTGAAAATATGTATTTTACCTTCCTGTGATTTTGAATATAGACACTTTATCCACATTGGTTTGTGAATATGTGCAAAATACCATATTATGGATAACAATTTTTTACAAACCACAAGAGGGTAAAATGTCTATATTCAAAATCACAGGGGATAACATATATATTTTCAAACCACATGAAGGTAATCTGCCGATTTTCAAAATTATAATATGATAAAATATCTATTTTCAAATTATAGTGGAGTATTCTATCTACTTTCAAAGCCACATAGATTAATCCGCCACTAGCTCTCAATCCACATTCGATAATCTTCTTGTGAATTATATGTTTCGAATATACTATGATATCGGTAACTCATTCATTTCAACACGGATAATATTATTTAATTTAGACGTGGCCAGATGTGCAGCTTATATAGTTGAGCAGCAGACATCCCAAAGGTCAAAAATTTTAATGCAAGGTTTAGTGGTGTAGCTGATGAGTCTGGACCTCAATCTGTGATTTAAGTCTCATACTTAGAACATATTAACTCGAATTAAGTCTCACATCTAAGTCAGATTAACTCAGCATTAAAACAGGAGGTGAAAGGTCAGAAATATGAAAAGACAATTCTTCCTAGAAATCCGAGTAGTAAAATAGGGTTGCCTTCACTACAGCGACACGCGGCGCGACGCGGTAGCGGACGGGCGGATGGCATGCGACGTGCACCACTCTTTTCCACTTAACTACTATCTCTTGATTTGTTTATCAATATAAACAAATATCAGTTGTTCCAAATCTCCATGTGGGATTCTTAACCAATTCATTCACTTACCAATTAACCCAAAATTGGACTTGGACTTAACTTAACCTTAATTTCACCTACAATCGCAATAGCCTGCAAATTAACTGAGATAAATCATAATAGACAAACATTGCATGCCAAACTCGAACGAGAAAATGTTAGTAAGAGGAATCGAACTCGTGATAAAAACCAGCTACACTCACCTACTCCATAAACTCGGCTATATATGGGCATACGTTTACTCTTCTATTAGGATTAGAGTGCGATTGCGATACGTTTGTTTAGGAAGCTGAGTTTAAATAATTTTAAAACTCAAAAGATGTGTTCGTCATCGGCCAATCCTTTTTGCAATCAAGTTGGGTGGAATCAAGTTGGGGAGAATTCGGATATTCTGTCTATCTTGCTTATAAAATCAAAATCACAATTATGATTTTTAATTTATTGATTTGACTATAACATCAACCATTGGATCTTACACTAGGTGGGGGTGATGTCGAAGGAATTCTTGCCTTCTACTCTACGTATCCTCCATCGACGATCACCTGAAAACTCCATCAATTCTTAGATTTTTTCAAGAATAGATTCACCCCTTTTTTCCATGTAGAGAGTCTAGTATTTGATCGAAACTATGATTCAATTGCAGCTAATTTCAGTTCTATCAGTTCTCTGTGTTCTTGTACTATTCTCTTCTTCATCAACACAACCTTCGATTTTAATCACTCCGAAAACTATCGCCAAATCAGGCGACCCAATCACGATTACATGGTCTGGAATCGATTCACCGTCGAAACTCGACTGGGTCGGCATCTATTCGCCAGACAATTCGTCCAACGATGATTTCATCGGCTATATTTTCCTTTCCTCGTCCCCCGGATGGAAATCTGGGTCGGGTTCCATCACGGTCCCTCTAATCAACTTGCGATCTGATTACCAGTTCCGGATATTCCATTGGGACGAATCCGAAATCAACCCAAAGAAGCACGACCACGACCACAATCCCATTCCGGGTTCCCGCCACTTGTTGGTCCAGTCCGAATCGGCTAGCTTTGAAAAGGGTCGTGGCCCGGAGCAAGTGCATTTGGCGTTGACTGGTCGGGTTGGGGAGATGCGGGTACTCTTCGTGACACATGATGGGAAAGAGAGTTTCGTGAAATATGGGTTGACCCGGAACAAAATGGGTCTGGTTGCAGCTACCCAGGTATCGAGGTATGAGAGGGAGGACATGTGTGATGCTCCGGCGAATGAGAGCATTGGGTGGAGAGATCCTGGGTTTATACATGACGGAGTGATGATTGGGTTGGATGAAGGAAAGAGATACTATTATCAGGTAATCTCTTGTGTATTTGTGAATTATGGTTAAGATTCTCATATTCTTCCTTACAAATGCTTATGCAAATGATTTGTTTACTGGTGTTTAGCTGTTTAAGTTTAAGATTTGGGTACAAAATCTATATTTGCGAAGATTTGAACTTGGAATCAAGTAGTATCTCTATCCCCTTTGCGTGTAATTTGAACAAATTATATAACATATACTATTTATGTCATCTCCTTTTATAACAAGAAACTAATTTCATTTCCATAAATCACCATGGAAGGTTGGCAGCGATTCTGGGGGTTGGAGCACAACTTACAGCTTCGTTTCACAAACGGGGGACTCAAGTGAAACGATAGCTTTCTTATTCGGAGACATGGGGACTGCAACACCTTATTCAACTTTTGTGCGTACACAAGAAGAAAGCGTATCCACTATTAATTGGATAAGCCGTGATATCGAAGCCATTGGTGACAAGCCGGCCTTGATCTCACATATTGGAGATATCAGCTATGCCAGAGGCCATTCTTGGTTGTGGGACAACTTTTTTAACCAGATAGAACAGATTGCTTCCAAGGTCCCATACCATGTTTGCATCGGCAATCACGAATATGATTGGCCTTCACAGCCTTGGAAACCCGACTGGTCTTATGCGATATATGGGACAGATGGGGGTGGAGAGTGTGGGGTGCCATATAGTCTTAGATTCCACATGCCTGGGAATTCCTCCGAGCCTACTGGAACAAGATCCCCCGCTACAAGAAATCTTTACTACTCTTTCGATATGGGGGTAGTCCATTTTGTTTACTTCTCTACAGAGACGGATTTCCTTCCTGGTAGCAAGCAATATGATTTCTTGAAAAATGACTTGGAGTCAGTGGATAGGAAAAGGACCCCTTTTGTTGTCGTTCAAGGGCACCGGCCAATGTACACAACTAGCTACGAATCAAGAGATACCCCTTTGAGGGAGCGATTACTTGAGCACCTGGAACCACTTCTAGTCAAGAACAAGGTGACACTTGCATTGTGGGGACATGTACATAGATATGAACGTTTTTGCCCTCTAAATAACTTCACTTGCGGAAGTTTGGGCAAGAACGGTGAAGAATGGAAGTCATTCCCTGTGCATTTGGTGATCGGGATGGCTGGACAAGATTGGCAACCAATCTGGCAACCGAGGTCAACTCACCCCACCGATCCCATCTTCCCACAACCCGTACGATCCTTGTATCGTGGAGGTGAATTTGGGTACATCAGACTTGTTGCCAATATGAAGAAACTCACGCTATCTTACGTGGGAAACCATGATGGGGAAGTGCATGATGCAGTCGAGATCATGGCCTCTGGTCAAGTCTTCAATGGTTTCGTGAATGCTGATGCTGTTGCATCTAGGGGTGGGTTGCAATCAACATTTTCACTCTATGTTAAAATTGGCAGTCTACTTGTTCTTGGAGCTTTCATTGGGTATGTCTTAGGATTCGTGTCACGCTCCAGAAAGAACTCTACATGGACTCCAGTAAAGAACGAGGAGACATAATATCTTGAGAGGTTCCACTTTGTAAACTGATGTGACTTGTTCTTCAAGGCATCTGCGAATTATCATTCGAATTTCTTACTGCACTCTGCCTAGACTGAGAACAGCACTCTTTGTCTCCCTTCGCAACCTGAGGTAGTTGTAAATACCGAATAAACTGCATTTGATACGACTACCGCAATGCGGTTTAGATAGACTCATGCATATTCTAGCACATTAGTAGTAAGATTACATTTGAGGCTGGTGCAAATAAATATGCACGCGACACTCTTGGCATAGTCCTGTATTTGAATCTTGAATTTATTGATCGATATCTCCTCTGTTTCTGTTCTTGTAATACTGTTGACCGGTTTCTCTGGCTACTTTATATCTTTTTTCTTTTCCAATTTAGGGTGGGGGTGATTTCAGGTCTATTATGAAGATACATGATAATAATGATCAAGAAAGTAATTTCAATTCCATAAACAAGTACAGTAGTGAAATGTGATTGAGAAAACCAAAGAAGGTGTTACTAAGAGAAGTGAAATGGACAAGATAACAAAGATTAGAGTGTGTTTATCACATATATCTTAATCAAATTGATGGTTTCAAATCCAGATGCTTCTTACACGAACCACGGATCGAGTTCGATACAACAACAACTAAGTCTTTAATCCCAATTGAACAACTCGATACCATAAAATAATATTTCTAAGAAATTATTTTCGAATATTTTTTCTACTTGCTGAGAGTAAAATAAAGGATTAGATAACTGTGCTGGGTATTCAAAAGAATTGATTTATCATCACCTAAATGAAATACAAATGCGCGAGTTTTATCAAGATACAAATGGGGCCTTTTGTTATAAAAGGAGACATGGTCCTTTATGTTTTAACCAAACCAGTCAATAGTTTGTCTAACAATTTTTGGCTTTTTATTAGATAAATTCATCTTTTGTTTTAGAATCTTGATATGCTTTATGGTTGCAGCTGTGACTAATATTCCACATCAAAAAAGATTTTATGATTTGTTCTTCTAAAGAGAGATGCGTGAGTTATAAAGTATGACTAATGAGAAAGCTTTGTGGGTATATTTGGGGTGTGAAGAGAATTGTGTGGTAGCAATAATTTTCATATAGTGTATTTTCTTCGGTGATTTTTCTCCTAATTGAAGAGTTTTCACGTTAACTCCTTTTGTTGTTATTATTTCTCATTTTGCTTTCTTATCCCATAAAAAATATAGATGGTGTGAGATGAATTTAGAAGGTCACATTCCCAACAGAAATAAGCCAATATTTTTTTTTTGTTGTTGTTGATCTAGTTCGAACATACATAACATAGGTTTGTATTAATTGTGGTTTTCGAACAATTAGAAATGGAACACGTAATTTTATTAGAAAAAATATATAAAAACCTTTAGTCATATACAAATAAATATTAAGCATTAAATGTAACATCAAAGTCATTGAAAAACCAGAACAAAGTATATTGTGACGAATTTTGCAAATTACCCAATTTATCATCTGAAGAAGTAAAATAAAATAAAATTGTGAACTCAAAAATGAACTAAAACTTACCAAACAAGTACAGCCTGAGATGTATAGAGGAGGTGAATATGTTGGATAGATTTTAGACTATATTTTTCAAGATCTTTGTCGGTACCGAACTGTAGAAAAGGTGCCAACTCCGCTCTTGATATATTTGAAATTGAACCGAACACCGACAAGTATATGGCATAAGATATTAAAACCGTGTGAAAAACACTCGAAACAATCCTCTCATGTGTCAAGAAGGAATCCACTAAGTCTTTGTTCTACACCTCTATTTAAGTAAAAGTCTTTATTAATGTAGGATGGATTTCATTGTCTTGGCGCTCCTGACACAATAGCTCCAACCAGGGACATGATTTTGTCTTTTGATAGGTTAAACTACATACAAATCATGAATTTTGTCTGTTTAGAAATATACTCATTTGACATTATTTACGTTGTAATAAGTGTGGAATGATTTACTATTCATTATTATTGTAATGAAAATGTCTTATTAGACATAAAAAAAAATGGATAGATTTTTTTTTGTTAAGTAAATTTTTTGTTGATGCGCGTGTTTGGCTGAACTGATTAGGAAAAAATATATCTTAATCAGTTGTTGATGCGCGCAACTTAAAATATTATTTTTTCAGTTTAATAGTAATATGGGCATAATTTTTTTTCAAAAAAGTTAAGAGTCAGTTTTGGTTATTTATTCATTCAATTATCGTAACATAGTCGTTTTTTTAAAGAAAAGTTTATTAAAGTCAGTCATTTAAAATGTTATTTTCGATCAAATTAGAAAAAATTTGTCAAACATGCTGGTACCTGGCACCGCGCCGTTGTGAGGTGCCAACAAAAACTAATTATCTATAATCTAGATACATCAACCAATGAAGTCAACTAGTTTTAAAGATTTAAACAAAAAATTTAACACTAATACTATGCCATGCCAAATTAAATACCAATACAAATTTTAAAATATCCCCAACATAATATTTTTCTTGACAAAAAAGTATTCACCCTCGTTACAATTCAAAACAAAATAACTATCGCCAACACATATTTCAAACCCATCAATATTTCAATTAGTAACAACATCTACACATTTTTTTTAAATATAAGAGTACCAGAACATAGTCATATAAGAGTTGGACTAGCTCGGGCTTCAGCCAAGGCCATCCAACTCTATGTTTCGCCCCTGGCTCAAATATATTACTTGCTTTTAACCAACTCTAGACAAGTTATTAACACCACCAATCAATATCTTAAATAAGACGCAAAAGGACAACCTTCTTTCAGTAAGGAACAGGATGACATAACCAAGAAACTATTAAAATGCTCAAAACTCCAAAATTATCAAAAAATTGTTCATGCAAGTACTTACTTCTTTGTTTGTAGCTAAACTCACATTAGGGTTGCATCTACACTCAACAAGCTTCCAATAGGCTATTTGATCTCCATCAATAGGATCCTCTCCATTGGAGAACAAGAACTTGTTCTTGAATCCGATGGTTTCATTCCCTCTGCAAATGGGAACGTTCTCTTTGGAATACTTTGTTCTGAGCTTTTTTGAGTGAAAAGTATCCTTCCTTCTCTCTTGCATACTTCAATTTATCTGCAAAAGAAGTGGACGTAAATTCATCTTTAAAGGCATGAGACGATGTACGGGTATCCTGGAGTCTTAGCCCTTAGGCGCCAGTGCGAGACGAGGCGCGTGCCTTACTGAAACAAGGCAAACTTAATATATGAAGTGAATTTAACTACAATGTACATAGCAACAAAAATATATTTAATAAACTCAAAAAAAATATGTTTTATTGAGTTGTTGATGAGTTTTGAATTTGGTGCAGTAATTATATTAGCTCGTAGTTAGTGTTGCGTTAAAATATAGTTATGGGGTGAAGATTACTTTAAAGTCTTCTTTTAAACCTAAATCCAACTGTGATCTATATTATGGTTTTAACATGCGCATGGTTAAAACATTTAACATGTTATCAAATAGTTTAGGATGAGAGTATTAATGGAAGAACAATCAAAATATGATGTTTGAGTTTCTGTATGGTTTAACAAATAGTACTAACTATAACTTCTGGTATATGGAAAATGCTCAGTCCTTATAAGAGAAGATCAAGTATTCGATTTTCACGAGTTACAGATTTGTGTGATTATAAAGAAGAGGATTAACAAGGAGCAACAAAGTGCGCATGCTGGAAGAGAGATCGGAGTATCATATTTGGACTGCTATAGAGCTTAATGATTTGAATTGTACAATTATTACCAACTAATAAAAAAGGGCAAACCCAATGCATAAAACTCTCGTCTGATAAGGGGTCAGATCATTTTGGACGTAATGTACGCAACATTCCCTTACACTGCAAGATGTCGTTTTCGCTACTCAAATACATGACAATTTGATTATATCGCATACAATTTTACCAATCAGTCCTCAACTATAAAATTTGTTTGAGAAAAATTATCACAACATAATGATATTCATATTAAATTTAAAATATAAACATAGATTACATAGCACGAGTAACTAATCTATACTATATATTTGTTAGTAAGTACGAGGATATTAAAGTTCAAAATTTAGTGTCATTGTAAATTATTTTTTAGTGGAGAAAATTACCCCTCTTCATAAATTTATATAATATTTGATATTGCAAAAAGTATTAAAATCAAATTTCAATTATTCAAATCCGAAAAATTGGATAAGTCTTGCTTTATTTTTTTTTTCTTTGAATAATAATTGCCCCCACTCGCACAAGAGATGCACATGCATGGCCAATTTCTCTTATTATCACCGCCTTCTTCTGAAATCTTTGGTATTAATCTCTCTCTCTCTCTCACTCTCAATGTTAATGGCAATCCAAGCTCCGCTTAACCATCTGCTACACGTACACTCGTTCTGTGTCAGCACACTTCAATTGCCGGTAAGTAAAAACCCTAATTATGGCATTTTTAGTATTGAGCTATTTATTTATTTACATATTTATTGCTATATTTATTGTTGTTAAGAAACTCAAAACCTGACAATTAGTGGAGTTGCTGCTTACAATGAATCCCGGGTTTTTTAACATGGATCGATCATATAAAACCTGGATGGATGAGGGGAAATTCGACTTGAGTCAAAGAGGAGCTCAACGTGGGACAACAATTGTTCCTGTTTTGTGATAATGCTGGCCGTGGTGTTGTGATGTATATTGGATCTGATCTGAGTTTAAGATCTGAGTTAGTTTTTTCGACGAAATGATTGTGAGATTTGCATTTTTTTCGAGGTATTTACTGTTGATTTATATTAGTTTTCGGTGATGCCTTGCAGGTTTGATTTGCTCTGGTGGACTTGTTTGTTTCATTTGCTGAGTGATTTATTTTAGAAAAGGAATTTGGTTTGATAATTTGGATTCGGCTTTGTTATTAGGGAGACGTTGAGGATATTTGATGTAGTGTGTTGTTGATATATGTTAGTATTGTCTTGAGAGAGAGCTATTTTGGGATCTTAATTTGGTTGTCTTGGCCTAGGATTTGATTTAGAGACAGTTTGTTACGCGGTTCAATGGATGCTTGGGTGTAGATTTATTCCGATGCCATCAGAGATAGTTTGGAGTCTGGATCATATCATACATGAGAAATTGTATCTGGCCATTGGTTACGTGTTACGGAAGTCTCTGAGATTGATGTTGGACCATTAGCTGGTACAGAGCTTGTCTTTAGTGCTATAGTTTGGAAAGGATTGCAGAAATTGGACATGAGAAGATCTTGGTATAATAAACTTCCTTTGATTTTAGGCTCTAGACCGCCAATCAACTGGTTGCTTTTGTGTCTAGTTAGTGTCTTTGTTTTGATTGCACTGTTGGGATCTTCTTCTCCTCTACTACATTTGACTCAGTGGCTGCCTCTGTGAGACCAGAAATTTATTCGAATGACAGAAGAGTGAAAGAGCAAGCATTCAATGACTATATAGAGTTAAAATATCTAGGACCTAACAATGTGAAGGATGCTGCTTGTTGTGGTAAGGATAAAGAGAATTATGTGTACAATGTCTCCGCTAATTTACTGATGAGTTTGACCGTCACTGTGAAGTATATCGTGATCAACAACATTGTTTGGTTCCCTTGACTGGGCCAAGTGGTGTGGATGTTATATGGAGTGGGAATGTGAAGCTAAGCAAGGACCAATTCCTCTCATCTGGAAGCATGACAAAAGGTAGTTTTATCTCAATGGCAAATCCAGGATTCAACTTTCAAGTTAAAATTAAAATTTGGATTATTTAGTAAGCAGTAACAGATTTCATTTGTCAATACTGGGTTGTAACTATATTTTTATTTATTTCATTATGATGTACCTTTGAAATTTCTACAGGTTGATGTTGCTAGAAGAGAATCAAATATCTTTTCACTCTGATGATGGGGTGATTGTTGTCGGTGTCAAATATTATTCTCACAAGGTTGCTGAGATGATAGGATCGGGGAGTGATGGTGAATTTCATGATGCTGGAGTAAGTTTACTGTACTGTGCATTGCTTTATTTCTCGCTTCCATTTTGTTATCAGACTATACCAGTTTTTCTTTTGTAAAGGTAGGTGTTTCTTGATTAAAACTATACAGAAAAAAGTTTATTCAGTGAATAAATTTGTTTTGCTTGCAGAATTGGCATATAAAGCAAAATGGAAGCGAGAAATAAAGATATTTGATTCTCTTCTAACAACATCAACATTCTCTTCATCTTTGTACATAGGAAGTATTTTGTTAACTTACTTCATATTTGATGAATTTTGTTCAGCTGAATTCCAGGTGCACGATGTGCTAGATATTGGTTGTGGATTTGGTAGCTTAGACGCTCATTTGCTCTCAATTAAGTTAATGGCTGTTTGCACGCAGCATATGAATCCACAGGTAGCCAAGTCCAGCTAGCCCTTGATAGAGGTCTCCCAGCAATCATCAGCGGCTTCATCTCAAGACAGCTACCATTTACATCCTTGTCATATGACATGGTTCACTGCACTCAGTGTGTCATTTTGTGGGACGACATAGGTATTTTTATTGTTTGGTACCTTGACGTCCATTTATATTTTGCATTATTGAGTACTTTCTTTTGCTCAGGATTGCCATTTGAGTCATTTTTCATATTCTTATTTCTGATATCTAATGCTCTATAAGTGGGTAACGCTGGAAAATTAATCTAAATCTCGACTATGGGGTCGTAGTGATGAGTAGGATCGGGTTGGTTGTTTAAAGAATTAATTATTTTGGATGATTGCTTGCACTGATGGTGAATTTTTTCGGGTTGATGGGATCTTTCTGATTGAAGTCGATAGAGTACTCAAACCTGGAGGTTACTTTGTTTTATCATCGCCCACAAACAGGCATCAAGGAAGTTCTGTTGACACAAAGAAAGGAAGTTATATAACTCCTTTTGAAGAATTCACCCAGAAACTTTGTTGGAATCTTTTGGCAGAGCAGGAGGAGACTTTCATCTGGCAGAAAACTGCAGATGCTCAATGCTGCACTTCAAGGTGAGATCCATTACTTTCTCTTATACCTGATCCCTCATGTTTCTTCTTCTGAAATCTTGATAATTTCTCACATTTAATAATTTTTCTCTTGTGATGCTTTTGGTTCTTAATTCAGGAAGCAGGACGGCGTTCCTCTATGTAATGGAGAGGATGGCCAATCATATTACAGACCACTTGCACAGTGTATAATTGGTACTGGGTAGGAAGCACTGGATCCCAATTAAGAAGAGATTTTCTGGATCTCTGAGCTCTGCTGAACTTGAAGTGCATAGTAAGTAGTACTAGTTTAATTTCATTTGGGGTGCATAGCTGTATTAGCTTGTCTTCACTTCATCACCCTCTTCTTGCAAACAGTCAGTTTATCATCATATCTGCATAGAAATTACTCCTGAAGATTTCTCTGAAGACATGGAGTTCTGGAGATCTACTTTAAAGAAATCATTGGTCATTGCTATCTCCCTTGATTTTCTCTGACCACCCAAAGAGGCCTGGTGATGAAGATCCGACGCCTCCTCACAATATGGTTAGGAATGTGATGGACTATGGAGGATTCAATGCTCCCCTAATGGAAGCTAGAAAGTCTGTGTGGGTGATGAATGTTGTGCCCATAGATGAACGTAATACACTTCCTCTGATTTTCAATCAAGGTTTTGCGGGTGTCTTCCATAACTGGTATGATGTCAGTTCTCAAATTGCCTTCACTGATTTGTGTTTGGAAGTATAAATTACGTAGGCTTCTTATCGAACTTTATTTCATGTTTCAGTCTTACATTTTCTTGACATCAGGTTTCTTAGCATAGAATAGTATGTTCTATTGCCAAATGAAGTTTTGTTGAACGCCGTCATGAATTTTGGTACTTGGTACCTAAAATGCCCCTTCACAATTGGTAAATTACTCGATCTATCCTCCATAACTTCGTTCAATCCAAATTGAGAATCTTTTTTTCTTTTTAAAGAAAAAAATCCTCTAAGCGACGGTTTGAATGTCGCCATAATCATGAAGTATTCTGAACTCAGTTACATTTCAAGGTGGCGTTCTTCTTTGTTTGTTCAATCTCTTAAAAGATAGATGCTAAGTACATAATGGAAATTATTCTTGAATTTAGCTTCCTGTCGTTCTTTTCCCTCAAAAATTTCTTTCCACTGTCAATCATAGCTACTTTCTGTTTTCTGAAATCATATTGATCGCGTGTTGACTTTACCTATCCTATGATACAGGTGTGAGCCTTTCCCAACTTATCCCAGAACATATGACATGCTTCACGCCAATGGACTCCTATCACACCTTGCTTCAGAAAGGTGCAGTGTGGTTGATTTAATTTTTGAGATGGACCATATTCTCCGGCCTGAGGTACTGTTCAAGAACCTGCTATTTTGACGCTGTAATGTTTCATTCTTTTAAAATTGGTTTTCATGATCATATCCTAGTCTTGATGAGAACCTCATTAACTATCATTGCTTTTGATAGTCTCTGCTCTCGAGTTTGATATTCATGACTAGCTTGTTGGCAGGGATGTGTTATTATTTCTGATAAGGTTGGTCCAACAGTGAGTGCACGTAGCCTTGTTACACAACTTCATTGGGAAGCTCGGGTGATTGATCTTCAGAATGGCAGTGACAAAAGGTTACTAGCATGCCAAAAACCATTTCTGAGAAAATGATCAAAATCCCAAAAGTTCTTAGCTCTCACCATCCGTAAGGCGATCCAGTATTTTCAAACCTGGTAATATTGTTTACATGTTAGATATTGGGCCGATGATCATTCTGTGTATAGGTTTTCTAAGCATTTCAATCTCACCAGTACTCAAAACAAACTCGATATGTCTTTACAAAGATGGCTTCCGAAATTTCGGACATTGTAGATTAGAGGAAGGACCTCTAAGAAGTAGCATGTTCAGGGAAATGAAGATTTTATTTTCCACTTCTAACAGAGAGTATGTCAATTCTTTCAATAATTTCTTGATCTTTTTGGTTTCTATAATCATCTGATTGATTTTTGTAATTGAATTCTATTTCTGCCATAAGGACTTCACTTTTTGGACTGATTGGCGGGTGCAAGCCACAAAATGTGAGATATAATGACAACTTAAAAGTATAGATTCTTATATCGCCATTTTTGCTCTCGTACCTTTGGCTTACGTGCATTTGTTGCGACATTTTAGACGCCGATCGTTAGAGATATTATGATGGAAGTGTGATGAAATATAAATAGTCGAGTCCGACAAGTATATATGTGATCAAAATTGACTTGATATGAAATAATTTCCCGCAATTTAAGTTATTTGAGGGGTGCGGAGGCCTATGAGTTTAGTTCCAAATTGAAGAGCATATAGTAGAGAATGGAACAATGTAACATTCTCACAATGGATCAACGCTTGTGCGATGATGTACTCAGGATTTTGATCACCGGGACTCCCGAGGCGGCTAAACCCCTAAGCAGTTGAAATATTTGTTTTAGGCCCACAATTCCTTGCCCCCTAGGTTTATTAATTATAGAGTCGATAATTTTAAGAAATCAAAGATAAATTGAAAATATTCCTTTGATATGGATAACAGATCTAGTCATGAAATGTATAGAGTGTGGACTCGATGCATGAACCCATATATATATATATATATATATGCATGACATGCAAGGGGCCATTAAATGTAACTTACTAATAAAAGTATCGAATTTATTTAATGAATTTTTAACGATATTTAATATTCATGAAATAAGACTAAATTTAAAGCTTTTTGGCACTATTGTGTATTCGTCCAAATTTCTTTTCCCGTGACACGCAGACACGGGTATAATCTTATTGGTCTGGAATGTATGGTTCATGCATATATTTCGCGATAGATAGAATGTATAAAGAAATTCCTAACCGTGCTTAAATAACTACATCTGAATTGTCCTCGCATTCAATGGCTCGTGGGCAGGATGGCGTGTATGCCTCTTCAAGCGAACATTAGAAGTTTGTATGCATATTCATACTTGAGTTATACAAGTTTTTCTGCTTCACTTCATAAAGCCAGTTTCCGAATTCAAACCCAAATTTGGAAGCGAAAACAATGAATTTTGGAGAGAGTCCTTTATGAACAAAACCATTGACAATGAGGTGATAATTGAAGGCTGGTGCATTATGCATATGCGAATAGCGATTAGATACAGCGATAGCAAGGCATATAAACAACTGCCACAAAAAAACTTTGCGAAATAACTTTGCGGCAGGCTGAAGTCTTCCTCCTGAGTCAGAAATTCGGTATCTTCATCATCTGGTTTCTGAACGCGACAACAAGGAAACGTGATGTAACGACAATACCAATTATTGTTAAGTTTGGACACAATATAAATAATCCAAAGGTGCTAATAGCTCAAAAAGTTACCACCCCTGTCAAGAAAAACAGTAAAAATCATACATTTTGTGTCCACCGTTTTCATGATTTTATCCTCGTTGCTGAACTTCTACAGGGATCAACTATGGTTTGACATCATATCATGTACCGACCTGAAATCTAAAGCCTAAAGCAACTTCGGCACTAAGATCTACAAATTGTACGTTACCACATTAATACCGTAAGGCTACTAGGATATTAAGATATAATCCTGATATACAAGTTGCTTAAAGATAAATCTAATTCTTCAATCCCAAATTCTTGGCTTCAGACTCATTTGCATGCTTGTATCTCATCTTACTTTGTCATGTTTGATATCGAGTAAAATACCAGAAAAGTTTCATATGAATAAATTTGAAAACAGCACTTAGTTAAAACATTTCGGTAAATCTATTTTTTGTGTAAGAGGGAGGAAGATACCACCATTTAGTTTAACATAATTAGTTGAAGCGTAAGAGGGAGGATGATACCACCATTTCCAAGTTGTAAAAGCGATCAAGCAACTTAAGTACATCTTCTGCAGTAAATGGACGATTGAAACTGCAAATTGTATGGTCAAAATTTGAAAATGATGATCAATGAAAGAGTAACAGGAAAGCCATAATAAGATAACAATGATAACATAACCTTCTGCGCATATATTCTGTTAAACCGTATAGAACGAAGTGCCTATGCACACCTGTGATATTACAACCACTATTAAATCAAAGATTAACTTCCAAAAATGTACACAGTTTTGAACTTTTGATGGACTCATAAGTATGAAATATATTAAGCACTTATGACTTTAGGAATTAGAATTATTGCCAAAAAATTAAGCTCAAAAGTGGGAAGATTGGGCAAATTCATCAGTACAAACTATTCCACTTATTTAACATTTTACAAAAAGTCTTTTGGAGGTCTCAAAATTACGAAGTATCTTTGGCGACCCAATTTGGCATAGCAATACGGTTGATTCTGATGATAAAAATAGAGTAAGTAGCAAAAACCACCCCTTTTATTTTTTTTAAGTTTGCTAAAACTCCCTGTGAGAAATCAATCTGCTAAAAGCCCTTAGGTTTTAAATTTGAAGATGAAACCACTATGTAAAAATAACGCCCGATGTAAAATTTGTAGCCAAAACCCTACTTCAGGCGAAAAATCCTCCATGTTACTAAATTTATAGCTAAATCCTCCATGCTAAATTTTTTTGTGGTGCACACACTTTTTAAGCATCTAGCAATCTAACATAAAATTATGTCGAAAATTAAAGTGCTCTAGTTGTCTAGGCCTAAATGACATTTTGAATATAATAGAAAAATAAAATAAAATGTTTCTCCTTTTTATATAGCACATTAAAATTTGCAAATATTTTTTTTAACGCGATTTGAAATCAAGGAGAAAAGAAACATTTATATTTTTTCATCACATTCAAAAAATCATTTTTAATGTTGAACGCTTTAATTTCCGACCCAAAAATAAAAAAGAAACATCTATATCGCTATATGTTTCATGTATAGGTGCTTAAAGGTGGATCACAAAAAAATTGTAGTCTTGGGGCAAGTTACTACAAATTTAATCACACATGCTTTTTAGCTCAAATTTTTTGCAGAGATTATAGCTATAAATATAACCATATATGAGGTTTTAGCTCTTTAATATTTTTAAGGGTTCCAGGTTATAATTTCACCACAAATCGGAAAAAATCTAAATGAAATAAACTTCATTACTCAACAGCTTAAAGAGCAATAATCCACGGTTGAATAAAAATTGTCAGATATACAATCACAAATAAAAGCAAGTAAACAAATTCAGGTAAGTGAAACAAAATGGAGAATTTAAGCAACAAAAGAAGATAAAGAAGAAAGCACCTCGTAATTTGGCGGGAGGATAGATTTCTAGAGCTTCTAACAATCTCAGCTCCAATTCCACCTCTGTATTCTCCTGGAAATCAATAAATCAAAACAATAAACTGAAATTTTATAGATGTTAAGCACGAATAATAAATGTAGTTCACCTTGCGAAGTGCGGAGCTAGGAATTTTGCAAGGAGAGTGTACGGAGAGTCCGTCCTGTTCTTCCTGTTCCTGTTCCTCGTCCTCTTCATCTTCCTCTTCTTCATTCTTTACTTCCTTTTTAGCTTTACCATTTGTGATTTGTCCCATTTTTCCTACAGATTTGAAAAGCAAAATCTAATTTCTCATTGGATTTCGATTAATTGCATTAGATTATACACATAGAGGTCGATTGGTTTTGAAAATTTTGATTTGAACTTGTTTTGATTTAGAACACGAGGTTTAAATTAGGGTTTTTACAGTGATAATAATGGAGACAGCAAAATGAATCCATAATATGCAGGCATGGGCCGGAATCTGAACTGGGCTGAAGTCCTACTTTTTATGTTCAAGAGAAAAAAATTTGGAGCAGAAACAAATTTTTTTTAAAGATATTTTTATTAAAAAATGGTATATGTGGCTTTTCTACTTTAACTTATACTAGCACCACTGCACGGGATGAATTGCTATATAGTCTGTTTTTTGTATATGATATTTTTTCTGTTATAGTGAATACTTATACAAAATAAATTTATGTTTAATAGGTTTTTGGTTTTTACACTTTAATTATAAAATAATATGTTGGAATGTTTGTTTGTTTTAAATTATTTGAATGTTTTTTGAACTTTTAAATTATTAATGAAGTTAGTGGTGATATATAGCGTGAGGGTATTCATGGGATACCAAAACTTTTTATTATATAGTATGAATGATGATTGTGGAATACATAAAATTGGTGAAACATGTTACTATCAAGAGCTCTTACATTATAAATAACTAACGCTGACACATATACGTTTCGTGTATAACATATACGTGTTCATTGTATGAAGAGAGTTTTGTCATTCAGCACAAAAGCATCACCAGACTTATGATCTGGTCCTCAATTATGCTTTCTTGTCTGAATTTATCCATTGGGTCGACCAAATCTGCAGATAACAAATTCCCATCAGGATCCTTAAATGTCGTATATTGGACATCACAGAGTATTATCCCTGGTTTATGACGCATTTACAAGGCTCCTTTGTTGACACAACACCAATATCAAATAGACTCTTGTGCCAGAATCTAGCATGAAGTAAGTGAAGAGCGGCATGCTCAATACCACCAACATACACATCCACATGACTCCAATACTTTTCTTTTTCCTTGTCCACCAATGCCTAAGAATTTCAAGGATCCATAAACCTCAGATAGTATCAGCAAGAGCCAGCCCACTGCAGTATTGTGTTTGTTTCACATTGAGCAGGTCTGCCAGAGGTAGGATCAATTGTTTTTACCCAAGAAAGAGCCTTTGTGAGTGGTGGTTCCCCTGTTCCAGTAGGAGTAAAATCATCCAGCTCAGGAGGATAAGAGGTATCTCAGCTTCAGATATAGTTTTGACTTCACCTGTATCATATGGAAAAATGATTGGGATATGTTCTCCTCAATAACGTTTGCCTGGCAAAAGCCAATCTCTTAAACAGTTTCATCATATTTCCAGTTTTTTTTTCTTCAGATCACTTAATGAACTTAGAAGCAACATCTTTGCCATTTAGACCATTAATGTTGAGTCCTGATGTTGAACTTGATGAATTTAAGATAGTACCTTCACCAGTATATTTGAATACAATTTACCACACAGAAGCCAAAAACAAATGTCTTATTATTTAATAAAGTATTCACATAAATAATTTTTTAAAAATTTATAGCTTTTAATGTTTTGATAGCCTCTCTAAACACACATACACTACTGGATATGAACCATTTTATGCAATATATCAAAAGTTTTTCACAAAAAGTAGAACTAAACTGGAAACCCGGGAACTATAATCCAATACAGATGGAAGAATAGAGGACTAAACCATAAAGTGTGCAATAACTGTACCATTTGGACACAATATTCTTGATATTATCAAACACAATTTCATTTTGACAGGAAAGGAAGTGTATAAATTCTAATAGGGATTTTAATATACCTTCTCTTCACACTAATGGAAGTTGCATTATTTAGCAAAGGATTTCCAGGCAGCAATTGCTCTTCGTTAGCTTTCAACACCTCTTCTTGTTGCAGTCGTTCCTAGAAAAATTTTAACACTTCATTAATTATTCTTTAATTATGAGTAATTGAGACAGTAAGCAGCAGTGCTAGATTCAAATATAGAAGTCCAACAAACATATCAAGCGCTTAACCCATGTATCTAAATACAAACACTTATGTCATGAAAAAGTGGGAATCTATCAACAATGAATATGCGAGAGCCGAGAAACCTATTAGTCTACAAAATGACGATATTTATAAACCATATAATAAATAAACAATAAAAAGCAAGATTTCATCGTTGTTTGTAATTAGAGAATATAAAATCTCAGAACCCATGTAAAAAGATCAATTTTTGAACAGAAAAATCAACACAAACTTTAACAAACAGATCAGAATTTTAACCTCGTAGAAAAACGTAAAAATCATGATTTAATACACACCTCGCCAAGATTTTAATTTTATATATACAGAAAAAACCAAGATAAGCAACGAAAAAACATCAAACTCAACAAAAAAAACAACAGAACACAAAAGACATGTACTGCCAGCGAAGAATTACTTGAATTGCCAGTTACCCCATGTTCTTTCTTCTCTAGCAATGAAAACAAACTCAGAATCAAAAAATTTTATTGACTGCAATTAACGGTCTCACCTCTGCAAATAGGTAAAACTTATAATTCCAAAATAAAATTGGCAAAGAATTATGATGTTACCTTTCAACACAGCCTAACAGTCGTGACCTTCCTGGATACCAATGGTAAAGTCGAAATGCAAAGAATTAGAAATGAAAATGGTGAAACATTTAGGGAAGAAATTGGCATGCAAAGAGAGGAAATCGGTTTATCTAATTTTGAATTTGAAGATGATAAACTGAGTGTCAAAACAAACATGGAGAGAGGAATGAAGGGATTGCGAAGTGGAAGTTGAGTGCAGTTTTTGAAAGATAAACATGAGCAGAAGTTTTTGAAGAGCGGGTAAATAAAGGAGGAACACTGATACTTTATTTGACAAAATTACCCTTATATCCTTTTTTCTTTAAATTGAGCTTAAGAATATATTTGGTATTACATATGGCTTCACAAAAAGCGGTTTTATAGGATGGTCACACATTATATATTCTACCGTCTGACGCACACGCGTTACGTGTGTAATGAAATTTTTTAAAATTTATATATTATATATGTATACTAAATTTTTATATTTGAAATATCTGATTTAAATATGATATTTTATGGGGAAGAGAAAAAACTGACGCATATATTTTCGGAAGGAAAAAACTGGTGAACAATTGAGAACTAAGTTTGGAAGTTAATAGGTGGTCTTTCGATATTATCATTTATCTCATAGTTTCATGGTTATTATTAAAGCAAATAGAGGGTATTTTTGAAATTTCACAACTATCATATCAGAGTGGTTACTCTGAAATGCTCACACATTATAATATATTTTATATATTATATGTGTATACTAAATTTTTATATTTGAAATATCTGATTTAAATATGATATTTTATGGGGAAGATAAAAAATTGACGCATATATTTTCGGACGGAAAAAACTGGTGAACAATTGAGAACTAAGTTTGGAAGTTAATAGGTGGCCTTTCGATATTATCATTTATCTCATAGTTTCATGGCTATTATTAAAGCAAATAGAGGGTATTTTTGAAATTTCACAACGATCATATCAAAGTGGTTACTCTAAAATGCTCACAAATTATAATATATATATATATATATATATATATATATATATATATATATATATATATATATATATATATATACAAACCTATTTTTCTATGTAATATTCAAACTAAATTTCTATGTAATATTCAAACACATTTTTTTTTAAAAAAAACATATAACTTAATTTCTTTAAATATAATAAATTTTTATTTAAATACTTTTATATTTAAACTGGATTGTCATTTTAACATGGATAGATGGATCTTGGACAAATCCTACTATCTTTATTTCTTTTATCAAGGTAATAATTTGATTATTTTATGAATTGAATATTAAATAATTGAGTCTATTTATTTACAAATATTTTAATAATATCAAATTACACATCTTTGGTTGACTCACCATCCATTAGGCCATTGCATATTGTCATACTTCACGAGCTGTTTTATACAATTGGTAATCATATATAATAATAATCTCATGAAAGCTTAATTAACTATTCGCATCTTCAATCACTCGACGATAGCGACTGAAAATTGCCCCCACTTTTTCATGTAAAAAACGGGAGGAAATACGTTAAAACATCCATTTACTTTGTCAAATGGATAGGGATTGAATGTAGATATTGAATTGGGAACAAATTAACCCCGTTTACTCAATAAAGCTTTAAAAATATTCTCGAATCAGTCCCTATATATTTGCTTCTCACGGTCGACTTAACGTCGATGACTGAACTTGTAAAGTTTTTAAAACTCTAGGTACTAAACAGGATCTCTGAAAATTTTAGAGATGACCCGAGAATGAACTCAAACTATAAGGATGTTTTAATGTATTATCTCAAAAAAAATATAAATAAATAAATTTTACACAATTTATTAGAATTATATATTTATAAACTTTTTATTTTAAAATCCAATTTCATCACTTCACCCCTTTATGAAAATTGTCCATTATGACAACCAAGACAGTGACATGTTGGTTAGTGACCCAAATTTATTGTAATGGCTCGAGTTCAAATCTTCTCACCCATAGTTAGAATGTTAAAAAAGAAAATAAAAAAATAAAAATTGAACCATTACCAATTCCTACTGTTCTTGATCTATCCGCACTTTAACCTTGGTCTCGACGTCCCATTTTGGTTCTGCATATGTTGCGTCTTTCTTGTTTTGCCATATTATGATCGAAATAAAACATAAAAGCATAACTCAACATCAAAATCTTTCGTTTTCCTTTCAAGAATGGCTTCAATCTCCAAAATCCATTCTATCCAACCATCTAGATTCTCGTCTTTCTATAAACAGCATACTTCAAATTCAATTGCATCAATAGCGAACAGAAGAGCTCCTTCGGAATTTTCACCACTTTCAAAAAGAAAGAATCTACCAAACCAGTGAATTTTTCAAACGCGCCCTTAAAACTTATTGGATTCAATGGGATACTGAAGCACCACGATTCTTATAAATTTTGTATAACAAAAGCTGCAGCTGCTGATGCAGAGGGTCGTGAGATTGAAACTGCGAACGGGTTCGCGTTGATCTTGAGACTTTTCAGGCAATGCAAGGCCTTTTGAACTCAGAGTCATGTTTCCTTGTATTGCAGGTTTGCTAAGCCTGGTAAGAGCTTTGCAGAGAGATTTCCGGCTTTGGTTACAGGATTCTTTTTCTTTACATGGTGAGCAATTCATGGTTTGCAAGAACGCCGTTATAATGGCCGTTCCTACCGTTCCATAACGGGAACGGCTATGGCCGTTACAAAAATCATACTTGGAACAGTTGCTGCTCTTGAACCCAGATATTCACCACGATATCGGTGGAACGGCCGATTTTTCGGTAATGGAACGGTTTTTTTGCCTGTAATCGGAAAGAGACGCCGATTTTCCCAATTGCCCAAATTGTTTTTTGAGTTCAGTAGCCCTGATTTTTTCCAACATGTTCTGTATGTCTGGGTAGAAAGATAAAAGCTTGGGAGAGAGTTTGTTGGTGAAGATGAACTAATTATCAGTGGGACCCAATGTTTATATTACCTAATATGGGATTTTTTTTTCTAATTTGGAGATTTAATTAAGAAAATAATTAGTATAATTGAATGATTTTTTATATATATTTATTAATAAATAATTAAAATAATTTTTTTAACTTTTAAAAATATTTAAGGAAACAATGACAAATTATTTTTATATAAAAGCTATTAGAGCTTTTAATTGATTATATAAATTGTTTGGGTTTAATTGTAATATATATGTATTTGAATAAATTTATAATTGTGAAATAATTTAATTTTTGCAAATAAATTAGTAGATTATTTAAATTTGATTTACATATGTTTAAATATTTTTCTAAAATATTTAAAAAATTGATTTTTTTAATATATTTTATTTTCTTAAAAATAATCTTCTTAAATATTATTTATATATCAAAGAAGATAGAAATACTTTTTTTTTTCAAAAAATACAATCTCTTTGAAATTTTTACTATTATTTTTAAAAATTCCGCGCCGTGACCGTTCCGTGAAATGTTATTGGAATCGGAACGGTGGCTTCCGTTCCGGGCACCGTTTCCGCGACAGCGAACCATGGTGAGCATCTGTTAGTCTTGGTTTTCTAATGTAACTCTAATCACACCTGTTTGAGTGGTCAATTGTTGTTTCTTAGGTAAGAATATGACATTTGATGATTTTAGATCAGAAAATTAAATTACAACTATTTATAATCATTTGCTTATATTATAAAAGATGAAAATCACACTGTCTATTTATATTGATGCAGGTATTTCTTGAATGTCATATTCAATATATTGAACAAGAAGGTCTACAATTACTTCCCATATCCATAGTAAGTTGTCAATCTTTATGCACCTTCTGCAGACTCATCTTGAATTACATTCAAGATTTTGTTATCGATTTAGCAGTCCCCATGTGTAACAAATCCAATATTCTCAAGGACTTGAAGAAAGATTATAAGCTTGTGATGCTCTCTCAACCTAAGAGAACGTTTCTTTTTTTTTTTTTTTTTTCTTTTTGGTATGTGACTCATATTGGACTTAAGCTTCAAATGGAAACATAGGAAAATCTATGGCTTAAACTATTGATTGGTGATTGGTAGTCGTACTAAGTAGGATGCCGTTGGGAAATATTATGAGTCTCACATTGACTTGATGATAAAATTGATAGATTTCTCACATGCTATATTATTTTTCTCAGTTGTGCTTTCCTAAGAAGCTTTCCTTACTGTATTGGTTGGAAACTTCTTCCTCTTCTGCAGTTTTGTTTCCGTTGTTCATCTTCTAGTCGGAGTGTCATACTGTCTTGTTAGCTGGGCCATTGGTCTACCAAAACGCGCAGTGAGTTTCATCCTTACCTAGACCAACAAAATTTAACATTTCATAAATAAGATTTCTATGTTCAATTCAAGTTTATGACGGTCACAAGAGCAGCCAGTTGATAAGGAAATATTGGGGATCCTTACTCCGGTAGCATTCTGTCACGCTCTTGGACATGTTATGTCGAACGTCTCGTTTGCAGCTGTTGCTGTGTCTTTCACGCATACCGTTAAAGGTAAGAACACGATAATACAAGTACTTTAAGGAGCTAGTCCCCTGGTTAAACAGAATTGACGATGTCTTCTTCCTTTAAATTCTTGGTTTCTTCTGTTGATTGGTCCCCAAATTATCTGTACGAAACCCCATCAAATTGCAACCTTGGATTAAACAGGTGAAATATTCTAGTGCTCGGCGTGTTCTGAGATTACGCTCAAACCAATGGACTTAAATTCCCAAATGGCTAACAAATTCTATATGCAAACCTTGATTTATAAGACTAACTCTGCTCCTCATGTCACGCCCCGAGACCGGGGTCGATAACACCGGCGTTGATTCTAAATACACTTCAAAATCAACAAGCCTCGTAATACAGAATTCTACGAAAACCAGTCTATTATTCCAAAAATAAATAAACAATTCTTACAAATATCAGCGGAAGCTTCATAAATTACTAGCAACGGCACCTTGAGCAATAGCATCTAATTCACCATCTCCAAAATTGCTTTTGATCTTCCTCTCGATTTTGATTCACTTATATCTGGGGAGTGGATGTAAGGGGTGAGCGTTTTGGAAAACACTCAGCAAGTGGGGGACAATCGATATCATACATATATATAATTTTCATAAACTTGGATCATAAAACTTGCATAAACCGATATGAATGTATCTTAACATACTTGATTTGCCCTTACGAGCCATGACATAACATATCGTTTCATAATTTTCATATACTTAAGCACAGTAAAGCATTCTACTCTCTTCTTGGTACTGATATCAGTCTCTAGAATTATCCCTCCTAGAGAAGAGGTCATAACATCGGCTAACCCACGAATAAAGGGTCTGGATAATCCAGAAACAACGGATTACCACCGTATAAGGTTCTTTTAGCGGTTACATCCCACCGCATCAGGGTCATGGGGATCCAAATCCAATTAGATTTCGAGTTTAGCGTGCTTACAAAATAATACTTTCATAATTTTAACATACTACATATCGATTGGAATTTCAAAACGTACTTATATAATTTTAGAAAACGAAACCAGTGTTTTCATAACCGGACCGGACATAAAATCGGTGTCCTTACTGGTTACAGGTTCGATCGGTTTAACCGGTTAAACCACTGGTTCAACCGGTGTATGACGTCATCATGATGTAATATCTATATTTAATTTTTGAAAAATATATAACATGTATTTGTAAAAGTTTCAAATGTTCATAATAAAAAAATACCATTGTAGCAACATAGCATGGAGACCAATATTTTACACAATCTTTCAATAATTTCATCTATTTAAGTTTATAACTATTTTTTTTTATATAAACTTTATATATAAAAGGATTAATTACAAACGCACTAATTAGTCATGCATATACCAAATTTGTATTATATTATTCAATAATGGGCTACTATATTATTACAAACACTTTATTATTGATTATCAAAATTAAGAGATTTTTTGCCTTTTTTGATACAATAAATTACTTTTTGTATTTATATATAAGACTGATACAAATATCAAAAATATATAATGAGTAAATGTTAAAACTCATAGTTGCATGGAATTGATGCAATACAAAATTAGATCTAATATATATAATAAACTCCATAAAATCTTCAATCATGGCAATACAATTGTCATGTAATCCACCAATTAAAATGCAAGAATTGATTTTTTTTATTAGAAAGTTCATACATTGCCTGTAGAAGAAGAATTGTTGTGTGAATGATAAAACTTAAAAGGGATAACAAAAAAAATGAAAAAAAAAAAGGTGAGAACCGGTTCAACCAGTCGACCGGTTCACCGGTTCGACCGGTTTTTGACCGGTTCTCACCGGTTCTTTGCCCCTCCGATTTTATACTGTTAACCGGCCCGGACTCAGCACCGGTCACCGGTTGAACCGGTCGGACCGGCCGGTCCGGGCCGGTTTTAATAACACTGAACGAAACGAATAATTATAGCAAAAGCCCACTTACCAAGATTGAAGATATTTCTAAACATCGTCTGATGAATTTAGGGTGCGGAAATACGCCGAAATCCTTCCTTTCCGGTGCTGGAACTTTCGAAAAAGTTGCTGAAATTTTACTGTGTTTTTGTGTGTGCTTTTCGAAGTTACTATTCACTGTGTGAAATTATCGAAAATAATGGCTGGAATTTTCGAATGTTTATGCTGGAAATTGAGAGTCAAGGTGATGCACCTATATTTATTAAAAGAATGGTGCTGGACTTGCAAGATTTAAAGGCTGGAGCTTTGGAAAAAACAAAGGCTGGAATTTCAGAAAATAATTGACTCAAATTCTCAATTTAATAGGCTACAGCTTTCGAAACCCAAATCTGCACCAATCCCTTTGGCTGGATGTGTTTTCCTTTGGCTGGATGTGTTTTATGTTTTAGATAGTTATCCATCAAGAGTTTTGTTAGCCAACTTAAGTTGTTCATATCTCCTCAAATTCTTAACTATGTGCCCACTTTAATTATTTTAAAACTCTACAATATTAAATCATATTGGATTTATCTCTTCAAGTGTTTTATTGGCTAATGATTTGATCATTCAATTATTATTATCTTTATTAGTATTCTTAATTATCTATACACTTTTAATTGTTTTAAAAGCCTAAAAGATTGAATATATAAACCCAATATTATCTTATCTCATATACAAACTCTAGTTATAAAAAAATACTAAGTTCTAGGTTTAGCTAAAAGTCTACAAGATTAAATTGAATATGTTTATCTCATGTTTTATTGGCTAATAGATATCAATTACACGATTACTAATTATCTAACAACACAATATTATATTTGATAAAATCTTCAATCATCTACACATTATTTTACTATCTATAAATTAAGATACCACTCTTAATTCTATAATTATTTGTTTAAATAAGTGTTTTAGAATCTATAACATTTATTGATATCATGTAATTCAAGATTAACTCTAATACAATTCAATATTATCCTTTAATTTATAATATTATATTGATATCAAGTAGTTGTGTTTGACTAAATTATGGGTAATTGAGCAGATCAAAATACCGTGTAGTTGAGTTGACCAAAACTCTAGTTATTGACTTGGTTGGAAAAACCGGGTTCTTACATTCCTCCCTCCTTATTGGAAGTTTCGTCCTCGAAACTTGAGCGAGTTTAACCTTAGACAGGATAAGGTATTTATGGCTTGAGAGCTAGTTTGATATTGAAAAGATAAGGGTGTTTGTCATGCTTCTATTCTTCTAGTTCCCAAGCAGCTTCTCTTCCGTATGGTTTGAACACTGAACTTTGACTTAGAGAATAATATTCCGTCTTAACACTTGGTCCTTTGAACCTACGATTCGAGTCGAGATTTCTTGGTACTTCAGATTTTCATCAGGTTCCCTTGGGCTACCAAAGATCCAGCTTCAAGCACTTGATTCAGGTCGGTAATGTTCTTAAAAATTATGATATGTGGAAGACATCATTTTCTTCGATAGTCTGGGTGGTAGAGTTAACGTTATTACGTGTTCTAAATCTTGAGCGACCTTTGTATCTTGGACTCAATTTTTTCCTATCTTGTAATGCCGAATTACATCCTTCATAAACTTTTCAGTGACTTCGGCTCTTTTGACGATCTTGTGCTACCTTGAGTTGCTTTGATGATTATAACTTTGCTCACGAATGCGTCTGTTGATGGTATTCTTCCTTACTTTGTCTCAACATTAGGTGATCGGTATTTTCGTTAGTAAATATCTTCGTTCATCGCCATCTGATTCTATCATGATAGTGAGGTTGATATCAGCTTGTTTACGGGTAAAAGTTTGCTCCAATTTGCACTGAAGTCTAAAGCACGAGCTCGTAATATATCTTCGAAGGTCTGAATTGTATTCTCCATCTAGCCATCAGTTTGTAGTTCATATATGGCACTAAGTGTCACTTGAGCAACCATCGCTTATCAAAAGCTCTTCCAAAGTCGTCGTCCAATCTTGGGTCGCGGATAAAAGTTGTCGAGACCAACTTTAAACATCTATTGGTTTATAGTCTCGATCGAGCTCTAACCTAATTGAACCAAAATCTATATTTACAGATATTGCTTCTATCGCGCTTTTGCCACATACTCTAATGAAGGTGCCTTAACTTTAAGAAAACGAGTGAATAGGGTTCGGAATTTGAATGGATTTGCTTTGTCAAACGAATCAATAATAGGTAAAAGATTATTGCTCAAGAGAAAGTGAAGTGACAAAAAAAAAAATATATCAACTTTTGGTGAGCTAAGCTGAACCAATCAATAAAAATGATTGTTTGCTAGAAGATTTCGCAAAGGCGACATGGATCATTTTAGGATACATGTTCATGTAAAGGGGATAAATGATAATTCTAAAGAATTGAAAATAGAGACAAATATGTGATCTTGTTCACCAACTAAGAATAAGTTTTGCAAAGATGGTAGGCACAAATAATTCTTGATATGAAGAAATTAAGGTTATATAAAACTCAAACAAACATGAGGTCTAAAAAAAAACGATCAAGTATCAAGCTTTGATGAAAAATGATGACCACATTAACCAAATAATATAATGAGTTATTATGAAGATAAAAAATTTGTTGTGAAGATCAGAGGGAATGATTGAAGGAATGCATCACAACTCAGATAGGTTTCAAAAATCCAAACAATTTAAAATAGATGAGGATATGATAATACTTTCAAAGTGAATAAATAGTTGAGTAACTATTCGAACAAATGAGGCTATTCCAAAATTGACGAAGAACCTCCATTATACAAATAATGGATTGTCACAATTCTTTCGGTAAAAGAGTGATTCAAACACGCTGGAAGTAAAAGTGTGTTTTTACTTTGAATACGAGATTATATAAAAAGAACAAAATAGAGTGCAAAATCATAATGGAATGTCTAGGGATGAAATAAAATAAGCTGGCAATGTCAATTAAGACGCGATGTCTTGCTAACTCGTTCATTCCTAAAATAGCATCGAACTCTAATATGTTCAGATGAATTGGAAAGTATGGAAAGCTCTATTGCTAACTAATATCAGAGTCTCGATTTAAGTTATGTGTGCAGTTGACAAGAGTTGCCACTCTATATGGTTCACCAAGTATGGTTTGAGAATTCAAAGGAATATTGGAGTTAAACTAGCAAGGATCTAAAGTCAACAAATGATTTTGTCAACGCTAAATGAGTTCAAAAGAATATCGGAAATAAATTTGAAGAAAGGCAAATAACTTCATTGATCGAAACAAGTTTGATCGGATTTCAAAAGAATCATTGAAATGCTGCAAATGTATTTCTAATTTCCTTAATGAATTCTAAGAGATGAATCTATTCTCGTTCTAAACAAAAATATTATATGCTTATGCACGATTTGACATACTCTATACCCAATAGGAAGATATATCTCTTATCTTATGTGTCCCAACAAGGTATAATATAACATCTACTTAAGTTCTAAGGGTCATAATAGGAAAAAATCAGAATAAGGAAGGCAAGTCCTTGACTATTCGAGTTAACATGAGATTTCACTCGAAATAAAGTTTATTGGATTGAGAGAAAAATTTCAAATAAATTATTTCAATGAAGAATATGATGCCAATAAAATATGACACAAAATATCGGGGTGGTTGCACAAAATTAGCTCAAAATAGAAAATTCAAAGAATTGAGTGTATCGAAAACAAGGAATTTTGAGTTTGTAATATTAAACCCAAAATAAGGAGAGATCTATTTGACCTATATGTCCTACTAAATAAGATATAACATGTTATATACTTGAGTATGGATAGTCCAATGGTGATACAAAGAAAAACTTAGAAATAACATTTTGGGGAATTTGGTCTGGTTGGGCCGGTGTGGCGGTCGTGGCTCCAGAAATCGTTGTTCGCAATTGACGATAAAATTGAATTGCCCATTAGACGTAAAACTTGGGGCAGAAAGGAATTGAATTTTAGTGTGCTGGTGTGCTGGTGGCGGAGAAAACGAGATTTGAAATTTCAGAAATTTAGGGTTCTTAAACAAGCGCGGCTTGGATCTGCAATTGGTAATCGTTCGGCTGCTGGAGTGCATAATTGGCAGAGGGCTTTTAATGTATACTTTGAGAAGGTTCATCATCCAGATTTAATTGGAAAAATACATAATCATGAAGACGAAATCGAGGAACGAAATTTCGAGTTTAGGGTTCGTGGGGCACGACAATAATTATCAAAATCATCATCGATCGTTGATTTGATTTCTTACGTTGATTGAGGGGTTTAAATCGGCATGGTATAAGGATAGTATATACAAGTTCGATTGAAAAACGATGTTCCGATGCGTGAGAAATCGAGGTTTGAGATTTAGTTGTTTTAGGGTTCTTCCAGGCGCAGATTTGATCAGCAATTCGTCCTCGTTCGGTGAACGGATATTTCAATTGATAGGGGGCTTTTGCTCGTTGGGTCATGGATGATCTGGTGGTAGTCCAGATTGGCCGGGAGGTGATCGGAGGTGTCGAGGTCGGGAAAAGGGTCGACGGAGTCGAGTTTTTGATCGAGAAATCGACAGCCAACTGAAGTCCGATTGGTCGGAAATTTGGAGGGAGTGGTCGTCGTGGAGTGACGCTCCTGGTGCTGGCTCGGCGTTCATTTTTCCGGCAGCGGCGGCAGGAAGGCAGTGGCGGCTGCTGTAGCTCTTAGGGTTCTAAGGTTCTATTTTCATTTTTATCATGTATTTTTTTTTTTATTAATTAATTTTTAAAAAAAAATCTAATTCATATGGTTACTCAGATTTTGTTTCTTCCGAGAACTGTGTTTATCGTGTACAATCCTTGATCCCCACTGATTTTTGTTTTACTAAATTTGGTCTATTTTAACTGGACTAATAATCTGGTATTTTTATCAACCAGAATCTTTCCCAACGGGATTATGGAACCTGGCTCGCTCTGATACCACTTAAATGTCACGCCCCGAGACCGGGGTCGATAACACCGGCGTTGATTCTAAATACACTTCAAAATCAACAAGCCTCGTAATACAGAATTCTACGAAAACCAGTCTATTATTCCAAAAATAAATAAACAATTCTTACAAATATCAGCGGAAGCTTCATAAATTACTAGCAACGGCACCTTGAGCAATAGCATCTAATTCACCATCTCCAAAATTGCTTTTGATCTTCCTCTCGATTTTGATTCACTTATATCTGGGGAGTGGATGTAAGGGGTGAGCGTTTTGGAAAACACTCAGCAAGTGGGGGACAATCGATATCATACATATATATAATTTTCATAAACTTGGATCATAAAACTTGCATAAACCGATATGAATGTATCTTAACATACTTGATTTGCCCTTACGAGCCATGACATAACATATCGTTTCATAATTTTCATATACTTAAGCACAGTAAAGCATTCTACTCTCTTCTTGGTACTGATATCAGTCTCTAGAATTATCCCTCCTAGAGAAGAGGTCATAACATCGGCTAACCCACGAATAAAGGGTCTGGATAATCCAGAAACAACGGATTACCACCGTATAAGGTTCTTTTAGCGGTTACATCCCACCGCATCAGGGTCATGGGGATCCAAATCCAATTAGATTTCGAGTTTAGCGTGCTTACAAAATAATACTTTCATAATTTTAACATACTACATATCGATTGGAATTTCAAAACGTACTTATATAATTTTAGAAAACGAAACGAATAATTATAGCAAAAGCCCACTTACCAAGATTGAAGATATTTCTAAACATCGTCTGATGAATTTAGGGTGCGGAAATACGCCGAAATCCTTCCTTTCCGGTGCTGGAACTTTCGAAAAAGTTGCTGAAATTTTACTGTGTTTTTGTGTGTGCTTTTCGAAGTTACTATTCACTGTGTGAAATTATCGAAAATAATGGCTGGAATTTTCGAATGTTTATGCTGGAAATTGAGAGTCAAGGTGATGCACCTATATTTATTAAAAGAATGGTGCTGGACTTGCAAGATTTAAAGGCTGGAGCTTTGGAAAAAACAAAGGCTGGAATTTCAGAAAATAATTGACTCAAATTCTCAATTTAATAGGCTACAGCTTTCGAAACCCAAATCTGCACCAATCCCTTTGGCTGGATGTGTTTTCCTTTGGCTGGATGTGTTTTATGTTTTAGATAGTTATCCATCAAGAGTTTTGTTAGCCAACTTAAGTTGTTCATATCTCCTCAAATTCTTAACTATGTGCCCACTTTAATTATTTTAAAACTCTACAATATTAAATCATATTGGATTTATCTCTTCAAGTGTTTTATTGGCTAATGATTTGATCATTCAATTATTATTATCTTTATTAGTATTCTTAATTATCTATACACTTTTAATTGTTTTAAAAGCCTAAAAGATTGAATATATAAACCCAATATTATCTTATCTCATATACAAACTCTAGTTATAAAAAAATACTAAGTTCTAGGTTTAGCTAAAAGTCTACAAGATTAAATTGAATATGTTTATCTCATGTTTTATTGGCTAATAGATATCAATTACACGATTACTAATTATCTAACAACACAATATTATATTTGATAAAATCTTCAATCATCTACACATTATTTTACTATCTATAAATTAAGATACCACTCTTAATTCTATAATTATTTGTTTAAATAAGTGTTTTAGAATCTATAACATTTATTGATATCATGTAATTCAAGATTAACTCTAATACAATTCAATATTATCCTTTAATTTATAATATTATATTGATATCAAGTAGTTGTGTTTGACTAAATTATGGGTAATTGAGCAGATCAAAATACCGTGTAGTTGAGTTGACCAAAACTCTAGTTATTGACTTGGTTGGAAAAACCGGGTTCTTACACCTCATACTGTTTTCAACAGCCTTGGAGCCATTTTTCAATGCTGGTGCATCACAGTTTGTATTAGGCCACCAGATTCCCTTATCACTGTGGCTCTCATTATCCCCTGTTGTTATTGGTAAGTAAACAATCATCAAGATTTTTAAGAACCGAATCATATTACAAGAAATCATGAGTATTTATTCAACTAAAAAAGATATATAATATCTGAACCTCTCTCTGTAGGTGTGTCAATGGCATCATTGACAGAACTTTCATTTAACTGGACTGGTTTCACTAGTGCAATGATTTCAAATATTGCATTTACTTACAGAAGTATTTACTCAAAGAAAGCAATGGTACATTCTCACATGAAGTAAATTTATTACATATTGTGGCAAGCAATTTCATCATTTTGTATCAGCATAAATATTTTATTGGACATTCATGCATTTTGTGTTAACAGACAGGAATGGACAGTACAAATGTCTATGCTTACACTTCAATAATAGCCCTCCTTTTCTGCCTCCCACCAGCAATATTTGTAAGTTTTCTTCACATTTTCTAGAGAAAGTTCATCGGAAAAACAGTCTATTGACGCCTTTTTTGTTTATATTTTTCAGATTGAGGGTCCAATTCTGATGCAATATGGTTTCAAAGAAGCAATTGCTAAAGTTGGGCTGTACAAGTTCTTGTCTGATCTATTCTGGATTGGAATGTTCTACCATTTGTACAATCAGGTTATCATGAGATACTATTATTTAATGAATTTAGAATCATTGGATCACGTAATTCCTGCAAAGGGTCAATGTGATCCATGGTTCGCCGACATGGTTGCGGATTGAAGATGTTGCGGATTGAAGCCGTTGTTCTAGTTCCATTAACATTTCACGGAACGGTTGCCTCCGTTTTTGCGAAACGGTTCGGTGACCATGACGTTTCATAATCCAAACCAGTAGTTTAACTGGTACCTGTTTCATTTGAAAATCCCAGGTGGCTACGAACACTTTGGAACGAGTTGCACCACTTACACATGCCGTCGGAAATGTGTTGAAGCGAGTCTTTGTGATTGGATTCTCCATTGTTGCATTTGGTAACTATGCATGCTCTTCTTGCATTTTGATATCTTGAGGCAAGGCTTGACATAGCAGACTCCGACTATTTTGTAGCTGTAGTCAATTTCTGATAATGCAACCAGAGTAACTAGAAAAATCTATTATACAAATTTATAAATACCTAAAAAAATTTACAACTGGGATTGGCATATTATACATCTTCATAAACAATTTCAAATTTCTCTAACATACTGCTGTAAGATCCTGCTTTTCATTTGTTCCCGACTTTGTTTGATGCTTTGGCGAAAAATATGGACAGGCAATAAGATCTCCACACAAACTGGGATTGGTACTGGAATAGCTATTGCAGGAGTTGCTATCTATTCACTGATCAAGGCAAATATGGAGGAGCAAAAAAGGGTAACATGTTATGAAACATTTTATTGCATTATGAAGGGTTATTGACAACCACACCTGTGGCTTTTCAAACAGACACATTAGTTGTTTGAAACTAGAAAGTTTATCCCTGTGATTTCAAACTAACAGTTTATCCCGCAGTGGTTTGAAAATAGACAGTTTATCTCCCAGTGGTTTGTGAAAATAGACCCCTATAGTTTGTGAATAGTAGCAAAACATGCGTTCCTTTTATGTGATGTTTTGAAAACTATAGGGGGTAAATTGTTTATTTACAAAACCATGAGGTTAAAATGTCTATTATGAATACCATCGGGAGATAAAATGCACATTTACAAATCACGAGGGTAAATTGTCTATTATCAATTGGTAAATTGTCATCAGCTCCATTAAAAAAACCCAAGAGTTTAATCGCATATGAATGTTAATATTTGCTTTCAGAAAGCTGCTAAGACTCCAGCTTCCTAAAGCCGCAGTACAAGAATTCTCTTAAATTGACTTGCAATAAAGGAAATGCAGAGGAAGAAAGGTCTAAATATAGATTCAAGAAAATACCCTCGTTCTAAGGATGATGACTACCTACGTAGCTTTTGAGAAATATGGTTTATTCAGTTTGTTCAACTGTTTTCACAGAATTCATCGATACTTTGTAATTAAGTTTTTTTAACCAATCTTTTTGGCCAAAGCTACATTGAAACCTCCCTGGGGTTATGGATACCAGAAACTGAAGACAACACGCAACTTGTTTAATCGTGAGCACGAATGTTCTATCAAGACTATGCCCAAAATGACGAAGAATTTGTTGTCCTAAAGGTATTGCTCTTAGAGGCTATTTCAAGCATATCCAAACTGAATATTTAAAAAGCGGGTTATTTGGACAAATAATCATGTAAAAAAAACAACTCTTTATATTCGTTATTAAGGAGTATTCGACTAGTTGTGATATATTTAATAATTGTTTTTTTTATTTTTTTTTAATTTCGATCCCAACCCAATGCATCCTGATTTTAATTCTAATATATATCAAACTTTTGTTTAAATTTAGCTCGTCGAGTATGATTTTCCTAGTCTCAAAAAATATCTTCAATTAATAATATTATTATTGTAGTCATTAAACCTCCCTATTATTCAAGTCTTTTTGTAAAATACATGGGTTTCAACTCAAAACCAATTGACAATGAGTGAACTATCACATATATCTTATAAAAAGCTAGCATATCTTCTAAATTCTCAATGTGGGATGATTCTCAACATGCTCCATCACGTGTAACATTATATAAGTCAAACGCGTGGACTGATAACGCCGGGACGGTTATGGACGGAGTAGCCATGAGAAGCCTGCTCTGATAACATGTCAAGAATATATGGGGTTCAACTCAAAACCAATTGGTAATGAGTATAGTAGCACATATATATTATAAAAGAGCTATCATAGCTTATGAGACAATTCTCAACAGTAATTTCTGTTAACACATACGGTTCTAACTCAAAACCAATTGACAATAAGTAAAGTAACATATATATCTTATAAAGAGTTAATATAGTTTCTAAACTCTCAATATGTAATTCTCAACAGTAATTCTGTTATTCTGCAATTTTTAGAAAAATGGTTATAATGATCAAACTAAATAACCAAAAATATTAGATCCCTCAAGTTCTTACTTCGTAGAGTCGTCTAATACATGATCCGTAGTGCCGACAGCTCCCTGGAATTTTAATTTTTTTTAATAATAGTTGAATATATATTTTAAATAATATGTGTTAGTATCAGGCACTTTATCTCTATTTTATGCTTATCTTTATTATTTAAAGCATTCATATACAAAATTGATTATATCTTTGATAAAACATACATACATATTCATCAACTAATATATATTTTTTATTTAAGAGATGAAACAATTTTTTGTACTAGTTAACTGGGAATTACGTTAAAACATCCATGTAGTTTGTGTCAATTTTTGATTTAGTCCTTAAAATTTTTATTAACCCGGTTTAATCCCTAAAGTTTTTTAAAAAATTCAATTCAGTCCCTGACGTTAAGTCGACGATAAAAAGCAAATATCAAGAGACTGAATTAGAAATATTTTTAAAACGTTAGGACTGAATTGAGAACAAATCAGATCTGGTTTAGTCCATAAAATTTTAAAAATATTTCTAAATCAGTCTCTCTCCGTTTGCTTCTCACGCACGACATAATGTCGGGGACTAAGCTAGGAATTTTTTTAAATGTTACGGACTAACTTGAGATTTTTTTTAAAATTTTAGAGACTGAATTAAAACCGGACTCAAACTTTAGGGATGTTTTATTTTTTAATGTATTATCTCGTTTTATAATAGTGGTATACAATTTTCGTATACAATTTTGATTTAAGTTGTTTTGATTTAATATGTACTAATTAAAAATAAAAATAATAATAGTGGGAAATTGAGATCGCTTTTGTTCCAAGGAATAATTTACTAGACAAGCTAATACCGAAACAGTGCAAACCCCTCAGCCGACCAATTCTTTCCCAACATGGACTCACAGCAACAGCCGAGACCACCGGCACGTGGAGGCGGAGATTCCACTGCCATGTTTACTGTTATACTGGCCTTCATCGGCATCTCCAGCCTGGTACCAATTTTACTTAAATTATTGTGATTTTTTTCCTTTAAAGGAATTTAAGTTACCCTTTTTGTCAAGTTATCTCTTGGTTTTATAAGATAAACTGTTCCAACAATTATTTATTGTGATTTATTTGGTTGAAAGATAGCTCTTTTTGTTTATTTATTCCCGATTTATGTTAGTTGAATTTCATCATCTCGAAGTTGGTGTGATCACAAACTAAAAGTACGAACGATGCATGTATAATAACCCGAAAAGGGAATTAATTAAAGATAATTACAATTTTGAATTGTAAAATTTCCGGATTCCATTAATGCGGCTTACACAATATCAGCAAATGAATATGGATTACCCGATATGGGCAACGTTATCTGGTTCTTAAAAGCTTGTGATAGATGTTGGGATGTACAACACTTCTGAAAAAAGGACTTTGATGTACTTGGTTCCTTCAAATCACCCCTGCAACTGAAACTTGAGTAGTTTTATGTTGGTGGATAAGAGTTCTGACCAGGCTCATGTCAATCTGTTTAGCTGCAGGTACGTGGATTGTAATTTCATTATGATAGTTAACGTTTTCATTTACTTAAATAATGAAAAACTAAAAATGAGAGGTTGGCTGTGGGTGGAATGTAGTGCACTATGGCTCTTGTTTTATCCATGATAAAAGCTGGTATCTTTTGGAAGTTTTATTCTGAATACCGCTGTATGCCATTCTGGAGGAAATGTTTCCTCCTCCAATAGGTAAATTTTAAGTTCAAATCAGGCCAGTTTCTTAATTCGAGTACAAAGTGGATTGGATGTGAAAGAAAGATCATAAATTTACTTTCTTATTGATGGTTTGTGATTACTGATTTAAAGTTGCATAAATGAGGATGATAATTTAATTGTGAGCCTCAAAACACATGATGTGACATCATATCATCTGCAGATTTTAATTCCGTCAACATCAACAATAATGCAAAGTCTCTCTATTTTGCATCAAGTACCAGAAGGTCATGTTGGGGTTTATTGGATCGGAGGTGCCCTTCAAAAAACCATTACAAATCCAGGTCGGTTCCTGTAGTATCTACCACCAAGTGATGCATTCATCTTAGCTCACACACAGTTTTATCATACGCAAACAAAAGCTTTGCCTGGAGTATTTTCTTGTTTCTAATTTGCACCTCTTAATGAAGGTTTTCATTTCAAAATGCCTATTATAACTCACTTTGAGCCTATTCAAGTAACCTTACAGACAGATTCGGTACCTTTATCTCTCCCTCTATCTTGTTTGTGTGTGTATTTATGGACAAAAGTTTCTGAACTTCTCAAGTTTTGTTGATTCCCGATATGATAGATTCATTATCTTGAGCAGGCTAGGGATATTCATTGTGGAACAAAAGGAGGTGTGGTGATTAACTTTGAGAAGATAGAGGTGATCCTATCATCTTGCCTTTTTTTATAAAAAATTTCAACTTATGAATTGCATATGTAACTATTGCTTTGAATTCCTTCAGGTTGTTAATCGTCTTCATAAGGACTATGTGTATGAAACATTGCACAACTATGGTGTCCAATATGACAACACATGGATATATGACAAGATCCATCACGAGATAAATCAGTTTTGCAGTGCCCATTCCCTTCAGCAAGTTTACATTGACATGTTTGATCAGGTAAACTACCTTGCGAATGGTGAATTTTCAAATATTATAGGCATTTTTAAGTAATTTTCCCTGCTGATGTTACCATGATGCATACCCTAATTCACGCCTATGAATGTATGTTTGAGGGGTATTTTTGCTTGCACTTTCCTTGAACTAGTTCCATGTTGGTACTTAGCACATTTGTCTCTGTATTTCCTGCACAAGAGCATATTAAAGACTTGAAAAGTTGAATGCATCTTTTTCAACATGTTTCATCATTAATATTTTCTCATAATTTTAACTGGGAGTTGTTTTAGATATTGCTGAGTTATATTCACTTATGGATTAAAAATCTTGCAAACACAAATGCATCCAGTCACTATGAGCTTTTGAATGAGCCATATTTTTTTGGTAGTTATACTTTTCCTTCAAATTTTCGAAAGTTCGAGTGGATTAGTTCTAAATTCTTCACCAAGGCAATGGCGGATGAAGATCATCACTTTCTTATGGTTTTGTAGAGATGCAATGTTTCCTTCTTTGATGGCATTTCCAAGATCCATAGCATCTAAATGGATTTCGGGATCTAAAATCTGTGAAAGATAATCAATGCCTTAAATATCAAGATCAATGACTTGATGAAAAATCGCACAAATTAGAACTTTGATAAATACAATATTAGCAAGCCAAAATAAGTGTTTGAAGGATTGAGATGCAAGTATGAATAATCAACTTTTCCTATATATTAAAATTTAAACAGTATTTTTGCGACTAATAGTCTTAAAAACTCATTAAAAGTTAATAAGAATAAATAATCATGCAAAAAAATATCGAACAAAATATCATAAAGCTGAATATTTTCATGGTTATCGCAATTTTACATGATATTTCAGTGGATAATATTGCCTTTGTAGTTTTGGATCTATTATTTAGATATGAGAACTCTTTTTACCTCTATATATTGAGGTCTTTTCTTTGTATTCAGATATGTGATAAATTAATAAAAAGAAGAAGAAGAGAGCATAGACTCTCGTTTATTCCTTTTATTTTACCTTCATGGTATCAGAGCCATAAGATCCTAGACGAATAATTTTTTTTTTCACGCACAAATCTGTGAAAAAACAAAAAAACGTCGTTTTTTTTTCTGTTTTTCCCATAAACGTTGAGAATTTCTTCTGGGTACCAATTTCACGCATCAAATTCGTGTCTTTTTCCCTGGTTTTGTGCAACGTCGTTGTGCGCTGCTTTTTCTCCACCGCCGTTGTGCGGCGTCCAGAGTTGGGGTCCTGCGTACATCTTTCACGCATAAATTGCGGTTTCTTCCTGATACCGTTGTGCGTTTCTTCATCAACGATTATCGCTGCTCGTTGATTATCATCGCTGCTCGTTGATTATCATCGCTGCTTCATCAACGATTATCGCTGCTCGTTGATTATTATCGCTGCTCGTTGATTATCATCCTTAAAAAATTGTCAATTTCGTTTCTTCGTCCAGAGGTTTAAAAAATTTCATCGCTGCTTTGCCCAGACACTGTTGCGTCGTTTTTTTCCACAATAAACGTCTTTTTTTTTCTCCCTCATATTTCTTACACATGGCCTGCAATAAACCCACTCATAATCCTCACATTCCAGTCGCTGTTGACTCCTCTCCTTTCCAAATTACCAACCACAAATTGACGGGCAGAAACTTTCTTCAATGGTCGAGGTCCGTCCAGTTGCTAATTCGTGGGAAAGGAAAATACGGCTTTCTTGATGGGTCTATTACTCAACCTCCAACTGCTGATCCGTTGTTTCCTCCTTGGGACGTCAACAATTCCATGGTGATGGCTTGGCTTCTCAATTCCATAGATGATGGCATAAGTTCCACATATCTCTTTCACTCCACGGCCAATGAAATATGGGATGCTGTCTCCCTGGCATACTCTGACCTTGCTGATTCCTCACCTGGCATACTCTGACCTTGCTGATTCCTCACAAATTTTTGAATTGCGAAACCATCCCGCAACTTAAAGCAAGGAGACAAGACAGTGACTGACTATTTTGGTTCCCTCAAGCGGATTTGGCAAGAACTTGATTTGTTTATGGTTTGCGACTGGAAAGACCCTGCTGACACTGTCTTTATCGAAATCTGATCGCTAAAGATCGCGTGTATGGTTTCTTGGCGGGTCTAGGTCGAGATTTGGATGAGGCTCGTGGGCGTATTTTGGGGTTAACTCCGCTGCCTACAATTGATGAGGTGTTTGCAATTATCCGTAGGGAGGAGAATCGGCACCGTGTGATGCTTTCACCTACTTTACATAACCTGAATCATCTGCTCTTATTACTCACACTCCTGCTGATCCATCTATTCCACGCACCAAGGATGGGAAACCATGGTGTAACCGTTGTAAGCGGCCTTGGCATACTGTCGATACATGCTGGAAAATTCATGGTAAGCCGGCCGATTGGGTCCCAAACAGGTTTAAGCCAAAGGATAGGAAGGTTCCACAGGTTGCTCTTGCTTCGGAACAGCCTTCCTCCTCTGATACTTCAATATCGTAAGCCCAACTTGATCAGCTTCTCAAATTGCTATCGGCCAGCAGTCAGAATTCCTCCATAGGTGCCGCCACAGGTACTGTGAACGTTGCCCTTAGTGCTCTCAATCAGCCAGGTGAGTCTTGGATCATTGACTCTGGAGCTTCCAATCACATGTCTTCACCTAAGACTATGTTTACTATTTTTTTACCAGTGTTGCCTAATCACCGAGTAAAAATTGCAAATGGTTCTTATGCCACAGTTGTTGGTCGTGGCAATATTTCCGTCACTCCTAATTTGATTCTGCTTGATGTGTTATATGTGTCATCTTTAGCTTGCAATTTGTTGTCAGTCCACAAGTTGACCAAGGATTTGGATTGTTATGCCTACTTCACACCATCCTCATGTGTTTTTCAGGACCGGAATTCGAGGAAGAAGATTGGCAGTGCTAAGGCGATTTCAGGTCTCTACTACCTCAGGAGGATTCCTTTGTGAGCCATGTTGTCCATACTCCAACATCTCCTCCTTCACTTTCTGGCGTGCAACAGATTATGCTTCTCCATTTTAGATTAGGCCATCCGAATTTTGCTTATTTGAAACGTTGGTTTCCTTCTACGTTTAGACACAATGATTTTTTTCAATGTGAGATTTGTCAATTATCAAAACATACAAGAGTTTTTTTACCACCATCTTCTTATAAATCTTTTGCGCCTTTTAATTTAATTCATAGTGATATTTGGGGCCCCTCCCGTCTGTCTACTACTTCTCATAAGAGGTGGTTCATTACTTTTACGGACGATCATACTCGTGTTTGTTGGGTATACCTTTTAAAAGAAAAATCAGAGGCTGGAATTGTATTTCAAAATTTTTATTCGATGATTAAAACTCAATTTAATACATCGATTAAAATTTTACGTACGGATAATGGCACATAATTTTTTAACTCCGTCTTCTCTGATTTTTTGACTGCCAATGGCCTCATTCATCACAGTTCTTGTGTTAACACACCACAACAAAACGGTATTTTCGAACGTAAAAACAGACATCTACTTGAAGTTGCTCGCTCTCTTATGTTCACCTCTCATGTTCCCAATCATTTTTGGGGAGATGCACTCCTCACTGCATGCTATTTGATAAATAGGATGTCTTAACGAGTTCTGAAATTTAAATTCCCCCTTGATTGTCTACATCACGTGTTCCCAGAATATCGGTCTTTCTCGACTCTAGACCTTCGGGTGTTTGGTTGCACTGCATTCGTCCATATCCACGATCAAAATCGTAGTAAATTAGATCCTCGGTCACACAAATGCATATTTTTGGGTTACTCATCCACCCAAAAAGGGTATCGTTGTTATTCGCCCTCTCTGCACAAATACTTTATCTCTCGAGATGTCACTTTCTTTGAATCGGCTCCTTTCTTTCCTAAACCAGACATGATGGCTCATCATGAGGGGGAGTTTTTCCCTCACCTTGCCCAGCTTCTACTCAGCCACAACCTTGTGATTATCTACGGGAAGTCTCTGCCGTGCCTTCACAGCCTTACTTCCCCGACCCTCCGTCTCCTCCTTTCGAGCAGTTCCCGGCAGGGGGAGATTTATTACAGCCGTTCCCTTTCCATTACTCACGCAAAGATCCCTCCAAAAAGGTAGCAGAACCTACACCATCCATTGGACTTGACACTCAATCTTCTGACTCAAATTCCGCGTCAAATGAGGTACCTACTGAACTTGATACTGTTTTATCTCATATACCTAACCTTGAAGACCTTGACATCCCTATAGCATTGAGAAAAGGGACTCGGTCATGCACAGAGCATTCTCTTGCCAAATTTGTGTCTTATGGACACTTGTCATCTTCTATCCAAGCCTTGGTGACTAATCTCTCAAATACTAAGATCCCTATCACAATACAAGAGGCTTTGAGTGACCCGAACTGGAAGAAGGCTATCCTAGAAGAGATGAGAGCTCTTGAAATGAATGGCACGTGGGAGATTGTAAAAAAACCGAAGGAAAAGACCTCAGTGGGTTGCAAATGGGTCTTCACTGTTAAGTATACGGCTGATGGACAAATTGATCGATACATAGCAAGGTTAGTAGCAAAGGGATATACACAAACCTACGGCATTGATTACCAAGAAACCTTTGCTCCGGTTGCCAAGATTAATACAGTAAGGGTACTATTATCAATGGCAGCAAACCTTGATTGGCCTCTATATCAATTGGATGTGAAAAATGCTTTTTTGAATGGAGATCTCGAAGAGGAAGTATACATGACATTACCTCCTTCGTTTGACGAAGAAAGTAAGAGGGATAAGGTCTGCAAACTGAAGAAATCATTGTAAAGGCTAAAACAATCTCCACGGGCTTGGTTTGATAGATTTACTAAAGCAGTCATGAAACTTGACTATCATCAAGCCAATACTGATCATACCTTGTTTTATAGACATAAGATTGGAAAAAAAAAACCCCATTATTTGTCTATGTGTATGATATCATACTCACAGGTGATGATCAAGAAGAAATAGAAAGGTTGAAAGGGAGGCTTGCAGCTGAATTTGAAATGAAGGATTCGGGTAAATTGAGGTATTTCCTTGGTATGGAAGTGGCGAGAAACAAATCTGGAATTTCTGTCTCTCAACGAAAGTACGTACTAGACCTTCTAAAGGAGACAGGGATGCTTGGGTGCAAACCAGTTGATACTCCGATGGATTCTAATGTGAAGTTAGGAGAAACTATGAGCAGCAATCCCGTTGATAAGGGAAGATATCAACGTCTAGTGGGGAAACTAATCTATCTCTCTCACACTAGACCAGATATAGCTTTCCCAGTGAGTTGTGTAAGCCAGTTCATGCACGTCCCATTGGAGGAACATATGATTGCAGTTTATCGGATTTTGAAGTACTTAAAAGGGTCTCCGGGTAAAGGCCTATTCTTTCGAAAAACAGATACAAGCGATGTTGAAATTTTCACGGATGCTGATTGGGCAGGCTCAATAAGTGATAGAAGGTCAACATCAGGGTATTGTTCTTTTGTGTGGGGAATCCTAGTAACTTGGAAAAGCAAGAAACAACAAGTGGTAGCAAGAAGTAGTGTCGAAGCTGAATTAAGATCAGTGTCTCATGGTGTTTGTGAAGCCTTATGGTTAAAGATGATGCTTGAAGAACTGAAATTTAGTATAACACTACCTCTAAAACTACTATGTGATAACAAGGCTGCCATTGACACCTCACAAAATCCAGTACATCATGATCGAACCAAACATGTGGAAGTAGATCGACATTTCATCAAAGAAAAGATTGATGAAGGAACAATCAGCATTGTCTACATTCCCACATCAGAACAGACTACAGACATACTTACTAAAGGCCTGTTTCGACCCATGTTGGAAAATTTCATTGACAAGCTTGGAATGCATAACTTATACACTCCAGCTTGAGGGGGAGTATTGATAAGGATTCTAAGAGTTTTGTTGATCCTAGATTATAGATTGACTTATCTTATATTTAAATTGTAGATTAAGTTTATCTAATATTGTATTCTAAGATATGAGAACTCTTTTTACCTCTATATATTGAGGTCTTTTCTTTGTATTCAGAGATGTGATAAATTAATAAAAAGAAGAAGAAGAGAGCATAGACTCTCGTTTATTCCTTCTATTTTACCTTCAGAACTAATGAATCGTTACAAAACAGTGCAAATGCAGTTATCTTCATTTGTCATAACCGTAGCTTATGGTGGAACTGCTATATAACGATGATCTATAAAACAAACAATAGTCGCAACTTCATCAAATCATGTAGGAATACTTGCAATTGATGAAATAAGTCGAGAATGTACTTGTCTGATGTCAGTGTGTCCAATAAAGTATTCGAACTACAGTGTATGAAAATAGTGCGACAAGTATAGCTCAATCGGAGGAAGAATAAGTTAATGCGGACAGAACAAAACATATATTCCGACGTTCTCATGGTGGGTGGAAATATAATTTGTATGTAAAGTTGTCGGAAAAGTTAGTGAAGGAGCTCAAGTAAATGGCACATGTTTGTAACACAAAGGTGTGCAGGACAATTAAAATGAAAGAAACACATGATTTTCTTTGTCTCTTCCTTCCATATTTAGCTAGAACAATGTCAAAATGCAACTATTATGACCAAAAAGTTGCGGGGTTAAGTTGACTATCATTTCAATTTTTCAGATTGACGAAAAAATGAAAGATGCTCTTCAGGCTGACTGCACAAAATATGCTCCTGGCATTGAAATTATTAGTGTGCGGGTCACAAAGCCTACCATTCCAGATACTATAAGGCGGAATTTCATACATATGGAAGAGGAGCGCACCAAGGTATGCATTTGAACGTGTATATTATTCATTTTTTCCCATGTTTTAATTTTGGTTGGATATAACTTTTAGTTTCTAGTCGAAAATGAAAACTCTTAACAATTGTGGGAAGGTGGTACATCGTTTAGGTTCTGTAGGTGCTTTATATTCCTGAAGTGCAAAGTTCAGAAACAATTAATTCATGTGTAGGGTCATCCAAATACTCTCTCCATCTTGTACTTATAATTTTTTAAACGCTCTCTTTTTTAATTTTATCAAAGCAAAGTTACACCAAGTAGCGTTCAGGAGCCTGTCACTCATGTCGAGAAAATCATTGTTGGTAAAACTGTGCGACGTATCATTTGTGTTCAAGTAACCCTCCTCAAAGTTGGTTCTAACATTTATGCATAATAGGTCTTGATTGCAATGGAGAAACAGAGAGTAGCTGAGAAGGAAGCAGAGACAGAGAAAAAAATTGCCATAAGTGAAGCCGAAAAACATGCTCATGTTAGTAAGATCCAGATGGAACAAAAGTTGATGGAGAAAGATAGCACAAGGAGACAAGAGGAAATTTCTAATGCAATATACTTAGCTCGTGAAAAGAGCTTGGCGGATGCCAACTTTTACCGGTAAAATACCACTTTCCATTTTGTATTTTGAAACTTCTGGAAAAGTGGACTTTCCGGAGAATGTGTCGACATATATTTATCATCAAACCGAAACTTCATGTTGGCCCTTTTAATCATGTGTTATCTTTGTATACTAAAAATGACAAAAAAGAACTTTTGTAATTCTATGTTGGACCCTATAGTACGATGAAAGAAGCAGAAGCAAACAAGTTGATGCTGACTCCTCAGTTTTTAGAACTCATATTCATCGAAGCTATTGCTAATAACTCCAAGATATACTTTGGTAACAAGGTTAGTGACTCCTAAGTTTTAACCTTCATATTTATTTCTCGTAGCCTGTCAAACGAGTTTCTACTTACTTTAAGCTTATAATTTTTTTATTACAGATACCAAACATGGTTCTCGATCAGAGACTACTTGGAAACTTTTTACAAGACGTTTCAAAGAACGGAAAGTTTGAAGCTTAGGTTCTCTCAAAAATCGGAGCACGCATGAACTAAGCACTCAATACTCTGGTGGAGAATGAGCTGTAATTATTTTGTTTTAATCTCTTGAAATCGCTCTTTTTAATTGGGACCGAATGTTGAGTGTTACACTGTTTTTCATTACAAGAAAGAAAATCCATGGCAGTTTAGGTAGTAGTAATTTTTTTTCCCTGTCAACTAGAATTACATATAATGACTAGTTTACCTCTTTATGGTTAATTTCAGTACCCATTTGTATTTCGGTTAAATCAAGTATTACATTGTTGTAGTCCGCCGAGGTTGTTATATAGAAGATGTACTGGCACTGATTTGCAAGTTTCTTCAAGGGGAAACCCAAAAAACTCCCCACAGTTAAACATAAATATGGAATCAGTCACCATGTCAGATAAACATAATTCAAAATCTTTACTGCAACTAAAATTTTGTTTCCAACTCCCTACATAAAAAAATTACTATGATACCCTTATATTAAAATTTGAACTTTTAATTTTGAGAAATTATTACAGTAGGTATGAAACCTATACAATTTTGGTACAAGTTACATATGAAACTGATATGAAATCTATACAATTTTCGTACAAGTTACACATGAAATTTGTATGAAACCTATATTATTTTCGGTACTTATTATATGTGAAGTTGGTATGAAACATATACAATTTTGATACTAGTTACATATGAAATCTATACAATTTTGGTACAAGTTACACATGAGATTGATATGAAACCTATACTACTTTCAATACTTATTACACGTGAAGTTGGTATGAAACATATACAATTTTGGTACTATTTACACATGAAGTTGGTATAAAACCTATACAATTTTGGTACTAGTTACACATGAAATTGATATGAATCATATACTATTTTGGTACTTATTACTCGTGAAGTTGGTATAAAACCTATACAATTTTGGTACCAAGTAAATATAAAATTGGTATAAAACCTATACAACTTCGGTACTAATTAAATATAAAATCGGTATGAAACCTATAATATTTTGGTACTTATTATATGTCAAGTTTAAACCTATACAATTTTCGTACTAAGTATACGTAAAATTGTTATGGAACATATCCAACTTCAGTACTAATACATAAACTTGGTTTGGAACCTATACAATTTTGGTACTTGATGTGATTCGCTATTTTCCGTGTTCGGTCGAATAGATATGTTGCGGAAAATAAATGAAGGACACCACAATTTTTACGTGGAAAACCTCCAAATTGAAGAAAAAACTACGAGACTTAGTCCATTATAAATATTCACTATAATATTGTATGAATTTACAGGACTCAGACACAAAATAAGAACTTTAAAAAAAAAATAAGAATGAGAGACCAAACATACTAATCTCATACGCTCTCTTCGGAGTCTTTTCTTGCCTACAAAGTTCCACCCTTTGCAATGAGACTATCGGTGTGTATTTATAGTGTTAATCCTGGTAGTTGGCGCGTGAGAAATCCAGAACACGAGCTCCTCTGATCGTGGCGCTATCGGATCAAGACGTGTTCGAGAAATCCACGCTCCATCATTAGACACTCGTTTGCACCGATTGATTTGTCAGTTATGTCCGGGTCTTACGCTATCCTTTGACCAGTATGCCGAGCAGGTTTTGATGTTCTTCGGGCAACTTGTGTTCACGCTTTTTGTTCGGGATATCTCTTGCTCGGCACTTGCATGGGATTTTGCCGAAAAAACTGATTAATCCTATGGCATCATCTCATCCCCTGAAAGTGAGAAGAGAGTATTGAAGTCTCGGTTTATTGTTCTAGTGTAAAATCCAAGTTCTGACATGTTCGGGGGTTTTTCCTGCTATTTTCTCCCGCCCAATTATTTTAAAAATGTTTCGCGACGTTTGGTTTCCCGAGGCTCATCTGTAACCGTTCATTCGATTTTTTTGGATGATGTTGATCAAATGACTATTCAGCTGGTACCCCTTATAAATATGCCATCATCCCATTTCATTTTACTCCCTTGATTCATTATGCTTCCGAGCTAGCATCAGACGAGCAAACACATTTTTCTTCAGAATTTCGGATATTCAATCAATAAGTATGTGTTCTTCATCGGATGACTCATCCTTGAGAGCAGTCAACGCGGAAAGGTCTTCCAACCTTCCTCCTCTACCTACCTCATCTGATAGCGAGGAAACGTTGTGTTCTTCCGGTTCTTCGGCTATTCGACGGGAGAACGAACAAGATGGTATAGAACAGGGCTTGGTTGCGGCCAAGGTCCATTGGTATGAAATCTCCGAGTCGAGGATTCGTACTAGTCAAAACTTCTCCCACATCCGACACAAATAAGATATTCCTGAAAGCACCTCCATTATCGCTCCTCTTCGGGATCGCTCCCCCACTTAAGCCCCGAGGGTTATTTTGTTTTTATCTAGAACAACTTCGAGGGGGTTTGCGTTTTCCAATTCCTGCCTTCTTTCTTGATATTGCGAAGTAATTACTGTTTCACTCAGCCAACTGTTTCCCAACAGCTATAGGCTATTAGCTGGTTTTTTCATTGAATATTCTTATTTGGGTTTCACCCCCTCTCCTGAGTGCTTGTTTCTTCCAATTAAATAAGAAACAAATGGGTCTTTTTTATTTCTCTTCCAGAACAGGGGTTGGTTTCCTTAAGAACTACCCATCTTCAATAAAGGAGTGGAAGAAATTTTACCTTTTTGTTCGTCCATCTCAGCCTTGGGACTGCCCTTGGTGTGGAGGGAAAGTCTCCCGAGGGCTAAATCCATCAAGAGTCTCATCGAGAAAGAACCATATATGTCCGTTCGTCGGAAACTCGACGACCAATGTTACGACCTGGCAGAGCTTCTTGACGACGGACTACTGTACTTTTTCTTGCTTAGTTCGACGGGAGCACCATTGCATGCCCATCGGCGAGTGACTAGAGCACCTTCTCTGTGAGGGCCAATCCTAATAATGTGATTAATTATCACACAATGATAATTATAGCGTAAACAGCGGAAGATTTGTTTAACATTTAGTAACATGTGGCCCTAAAAATTTCGGCATGACCTCGTCGCACGAGAAACATACCACCAATACCAATAGTCAAAATATATATAGATACCATCAGTTTCATCTCCATCAACACAAATCAAACTATGAAACACATATCCATACTGAGCAACATAAACTAAATATACATAAACTCCCTACACTCCAGGGACACACCCCTGGTACATATACGACTGGGATAAGAAGGAAAATAAACCTCTCAAGTGTGGCTCCCACCGGATGTGTACTCTCTGGGGTCCTGGCCACCTGTACTACCTGCCATTGTCCACACACAAAGACAACAACAGCCCCCCTTGGGGGTGAGCAAAAGCCCAATATGGAACGATCATGGAATATACATCATGTATCTATAAAATGATATATGAAATGAAATGCAATGCATGTCATGTCATGTCGGTATCATACACCCATCCGCTGGGTATCTCAGAGCCAATAAATGAAAGTCCAAATACTACATAGCTAAGCTCGAGCATGTCAAGCAAAGGAATGTCTATATGGTGCGTCGTCAAAGCGTCACCGCATCCCAGCTTTTGACATCAGATCATATCATACAGATGACATCAGATCATATCATACTTTGTTTCCTTACCAATCACCTATGATGCACGAACACTCTTAAAATTATTGGTGTAGTATCGAATATTTTTAGGACACCGACACTTCTCGGACAATTCTCGAACATGTATCGGACACGCCACTTGGTATGTTGTTAATTTAAAAATAAAAATAAAAATAAAATCGGACACCCGTGTCGACACTTTTGAGGGACATGTCTGACACAGAAATGATACTTTTGACAGTTAATTGTGCAATTTAAATTTTTTTTGATTAAAAATAAATTTGAACGTGTTTGTTAAACTTTATGTTAATTCAAGTAATATACATTTAGTACTAGTGTGGGTGATACTATGATGATTTAGTGATATACATTTATTTATACGCTTCTTGAATTTGTTAAGAATATATTTGGTATTATCTTTTATTTGGAGTGCATGTTTAACTTTATGTTAGTTTAAGTAATATGCATTTATTATATGTGATATTATGATGATTTCGAAATGTTCTTGGCTACCACATGTGGTAATGCCCCATGAGGTAGATCCAACCATCCAATTTGGGATATATTCTCAATGTTGGATGAGAATATACCCCAAGTATGATTATATATACCACATGGAGCACTACCCCATGGGCTAACAAAGAACAAATCGATGATTCCAGTGATATGCATTTATTTATAAGCTTCTTGAATTTGGTAAGAATATATTTGTTATTTTTACATGGTTTTAGAATTAAAAAATATGAATTTTATTAATTTTAAAAAATTTAGGTTACGACACGGCTTAGACACACTTATATATATATATATATATATATATATATATATATATATATATATATATATATATATATATATATAAGTGTGTCTAAGTCGTGTTGTATCCTAATTTTTTATAAAAATCTGTGTCGTTGTGTCCGTGTCGTGTCGTTGTGTCCATGTCATGTCGTGTCTGTGTCGTTGTGTCAGTGTCTATGTATCCTAGCCATTGACTAATTATTAATAATCACGGGTGCACTAATCATGCATAAAATACTATTTTCAATTGATAAATAGTCTTATAAACTAATGGGATACTAACGTTTACTCGTGATTGTTTGGCGGGATGATAAAAAATCTTTCTCTATCCTTATTAATAATATTAATAATAATGGTTTTAATAATTAATGAATTTTAATTAATAATATTAAAAATACTAAAATTTATACTTAGTTTTATTATCATAATTTCAATCAATTTTTTATTAATAATATTAGTAATAATAAAATTTATAACTGGATTCAAAGTTAAAATAATAATTCATCGTCTAATCAAATTTGTAAACTCTTAATCATTCGAACTAAATATATATCATTTATCCATCACTATTTATCATCATATCTAATCCTAATAATACTAAAAATTACGTATAATTTATCAATATAATCGTAGGATTTGAAGTAAATAGAGCTCAAGTGAATCTCAACCTCTGAGTCTGATGATCTGTCAAACGGATTCCCAGCTCATCACAGCACTGTCCTAGACGTTGAAAATTGTGACTCTTCAATTATTAGATATGCGAATGTGGGCATTGATAGTCATTTGCAGGGAAATTCAACGGTCGTTCATTTGGGGCGTGGCGTGGGATACATATATTAACATGTGGTTCCATCACCCCAAAAACATTGGGGCCAATTGCCAGTCCGAATTTCCCTCATTTTCATACCCCTTTGGTCAGAACTGCATAATTATTTGATTTTGCATTATTTTTTCTTACTCCAGTTTTTCATTGGGAAAGAAGGGGCAGTGCTCTGTTTTTAAAGAATATTGCTCATTTTGGAGGGGATTTCTGACGTGGGGCACTGGTGTTTGTGGGTGCATATCTTCAATCCTCTTCTAAGAGGTAAATAATATCTTTTTTCTAGTTTCTCTGGAGAAAAACTGAATTTGTTTCATGGGTTTCATGTTTCAATCAATTTGAAGTTTTATCAGATGAATTTTTATACAGTAGAATTGAACTATTATTTTTTCACTTTCTTTCCATCATGATTGTTAAGGATAAAAGTAAGAGAATAATTACCTTGATTGTGTGAATTCATGGAGATTCTGTTCGTTCATATGTGGACTTAGGAAAGAAATTTAGAACTCTGTGTAATTTGTGGAGAAAATTTTGTATTTTGCATGTCAAATTTGAGAAATTTTCATTGGATGGGATATTATTTTCTGAATTCTGATATATGTTTCTTGATAGGGTTGTTGGGCAATTCAGCATTCATATTCATTCCATCTGACAGATTATTATAGTGGGTCGAAGATGTATATGGTGGAGAGTAAAGGAGGTGCAATAGCATGTATGCTCTTAGCACTAACTTTCTTGGGTACATGGCCTGCACTTCTGACTCTTCTCGAAAGGCGTGGTCGTCTCCCTCAGCACACTTATCTTGATTACACGATCACGAATTTGTTGGCCGCTGTTATAATCGCTTTCACATTCGGTGAAATCGGAAAGAACACCATTGAGAAGCCAAATTTTTTGAATCAGCTATCCCAGGTGAACTATCCCTGCTTACTGTTTAGTCCCTTTTTTACTTTCATTCGACGAGTATCAAGTAAGATTAGTAAAGTAGATTGGAAACTGATAACTCGTTCATTGGTGTTTGTCTGAGACTTGCGTAAGTTGTGATTCCGACGATTTTTCTTACCATTCAATGCAGCATAACTGGCCTAGTGTATTATTTGCAATGGGTGGTGGAATTGTGCTTAGCCTTGGAAACCTGGCGAGTCAGTATGCTTTTGCATTTGTTGGTTTATCTGTAACTGAGGTGATCACTGCAAGCATAACTGTTGTCATAGGTACTCTATTTTTTATATTGGGGCGACTTGTTTTAATCTTTTTTGTGTCTTTTTGGTGACCCTTTATGCTTATACTGAAGTTCAACCTACCGCCTGACGATTATACTAATACAGGCACAACATTGAATTACTTCTTAGACGATAGAATCAACAAGGCGGAGATTCTTTTTCCTGGTGTTGCGTGTTTTTTGATTGCTGTCTGTCTTGGCTCTGCTGTTCATTCATCCAATTTTGCAGATAATAAGAATAAGCTTAATAGTTTCTCAAATGATTATGAAGATGGGACAGAGTAAGTTATTTTTTGCCCAATGATTCAAATTATGGACTCAAAATAGATACCAAGAGTTACTTTGAAATAGGCAGCCCTCTAAGAAATCATACGATTAACAACTTATGATGTTTCTAAGGTTGGATATTTTTATTTCGGACAGAACAAAGGATTCATATAATGTCTGCAAAGAAACAATTGTAAATAAGGGTAAGCTTGTATCACAAAACTATTTACTGACATGAAGTTCCAAGCTCGTTCCTTTTATGTTTAAGTACAGAATTTACTTATATGTAACAGAGCATCTGGAGAATGGAACTGGTATGAAGGATGAGGCAAAATTCGGGACGGCTGGTTTTCTCATTGAACTTGAGAACAAAAGGGCAATAAAGGTTTGCATCTTTTACTAGGTTGATTTCCTTTTCGAATATGGTCCCTTGTTCTAAAATTATAAATTTGTCCCATGAATATGTCCAAAATCTCCTCTCAACGTCTCTTCTTGCAGGTATTGGGTAAGGGAACATTCATTGGTTTGGCCATAACTTTCTTCGCAGGGATATGTTTCTCGCTGTTTTCTCCAGCTTTCAACTTGGCTACTAATGATCAGTGGCATACATTAAAAGATGGTGTTCATCACTTAAGTGTATACAATGCCTTTTTCTACTTCTCGGTTTCGTGCTTTGTGATTGCTATTATACTTAACATCAGTTTCTTGTATCATCCTGTGTTGAATTTGCCCAAATCATCCCTAAAAGCTTACTTATCAGACTGGAACGGTCGGGGCTGGGCGTTTTTGGCCGGACTTTTGTGTGGTTTTGGTAATGGGCTTCAGTTTATGGGAGGTCAGGCTGCTGGATACGCCGCAGCAGATGCTGTTCAGGTCTGTCTTTCATCAGCAAACATATCAAAAACTTTGGTTTAAAGCCTCAACATAAGCACGTCAATTTTTTTAGCTCCTCGTTCTATCCATTATTGATTTGTTGATGGCAGGCACTTCCACTGGTGAGCACCTTTTGGGGTGTAGTTCTGTTCGGAGAGTATCGAAGATCATCTAGAAAAACATACACACTTCTTGGAGGCATGTTGTTGATGTTTATTGTGGCAGTTGCTGTCCTTATGGCTTCATCTGGGCACCGCAAGTAACGTTCTTCTTCGAAATCGACCCGAGATTTACGTACGTTTCATGTGTCGACCGGTGCCACAGCTACATAAGTTGCAGGTTAAATGGTGATGAGTAAACTCTGTTGTGATATAGCAGATGTTTTAACAAATGCAACTTTCTTACGTTAATAGACAAATTCATATATAGAGAAGTACAAATGTATACAACACAAACAAAAAGTGATCAAAGCTCATAGGTCATGTACTAGGAATACTTTGTAATGAAAATTCACAAGATACACTATGATACTTTGATTCTATTACGATTAATATTTTATGACTTTTATGCGATAATGACAATTATTGTACGATAAAACTTTTCATGACTTTTTGGTTGAGAAAGAATTCACTTCGATTCTTGTCGTAGTTCGATTCATATATTTGGTTTTGCTTGTTCACATTTATTGTGTATTTTGTTTATTGACCACTCAAAAATGTTGGAAATTATTAGGCTTAAAGAATTGAAATTAAGTAAGAAAGACACGAGGAAAAATTGAACAGAATGAAAGTGAGAAATCACGAGAAAAAATCGAACGGAATGAAAACGAGAAATCATTCTCCCAAATATGTTGGGAGGCACGGAAGTGCCCAAAAAGGGGGGGGGGGGGGGGGGGGGGGTGGGGTTGGCCAGTGCCCATAAAACTTCCTGGGAAAATCCCAGGCAGCAGCACCTCCTTGTGCACATTTTCAACCAATCGATGTACCTTTTTCATGTACGTGCATGACTTTTCATGAAATAATGCTTTTAAAATATGAAATAACGCTTTTAAAATGATATCTTTTTGGTAATATCTCTTGGACCGCTGTAAATACAATATCTCCCTTTGAATTAAAACATATATTTCATCATATTAAACAACATAAATAGAAGAGAAATATGATCATTTGCATCTCATTTCCTGAAGAAATTTCTGAGAGTGTTTTAAACATCTGTGATTCGTTAAATTGTGATGTATAGTGTTTCCATCACCAATTAGAATCATATATTAGAAAACAAATTGTCATCGAAATCGTAAGTACAGTAGCAAGCCAATATCGTTTTAGGACATTGAGTTCAACTCTCATCTCCACATTAAACTATTTTGTTTCACTATCCTATATTGGCCAAAAATACATATCAAGCATACCAACAAAAAAACCAAAAACTATTAATTGTTCCAACTGTCCTCCAAAGAAATAGTAACATGAACAACAAAACAAACGTAAAATGTAAGACAATAGACGAAAACGAAAACCCATGACTGTTTTTCCGAGTAAACTTGGTGTTAACAGTATACACTAATGCCATAGTGTATACACTAATGCCACCACTAGGGCCACTAGGGAGAGACATGGGTTCGAGTCCAGGATAGCACATTCCCCAACCCCTTGGAGTTATGCTTAGAAAAACAATATACACTAACAACATCGACCGATCAAGCTCTATAAGATAATACTTTTCCTAAATATGTTTATATAATTATGTGGCGTAATTCTTCGCACAAATTAATAATATATAGGCATAAATATAATATTTTATATTCTTATTTAATTATGTTTCCCTATTAATTAGATCTTACCTCTAATTATAAGGAACTATATTTAAAGCAATTTTTTATACTTGTACTTAATTGCATTTTTATGATTTTTTTAGTGAGAAATATTTAATAACATAAATTTTTTTCTTTTATTTCTCAATTGCTTCTTTTCGTTTATATTAAATTTAATACTTTTCGAACCATAATAACATATTAATTTATTATCTATCAATATTTTTAGTGAATAAAACATCCAAAATTATATTTCATCTCGATTATTAAAAATAAAACACCAAATAAATTTTTTATTTTTTTTTCAAAACTCATCTGAAACACCAAATAAATCACTCCTTTAGTACTTTCATTTAAACTGCTTGTAGAAATCAAACTCATCTAATGGAAAATCAAAACCAGCATTCCCTGAGGCACTGGAAGACCCTTCACCTGAGTTGGGCCTATAAAAGTCACTCATTGGACCGGTTAGCCCATTTTTAGGACCATTATCCACTCCCTGTTGGGCCAATTGATTTTGAGCCTGAACAACACTGGGCCCGACAAAAGGCCTTCCATGCATGAAGTTGCGGTCCAGGTCTTCCTCCCTGTACTTCCTCAAGAATCGAGTCAGAGTTTCTGCATAGTTATGGAACTTGGTCGAATCCATGGCGAAAAGCACGTCCTCCGGAGTGATAGTCTTCCGATGGTCTCGATGGCATATAGCGTTAGCTTCTCGAGTGATGTGGTCGATAAATTCCGACACACATTCTTGAATTGTCTCCTTTGCGTCGTCCGCGATCTTGGCGTTTGCCGGCAGTATGCGGCGCATGATTCTGATCATGTTGGCCATTGGAAGGTACAGATTCGGGTCACTCTTGAATGATTCTTGTGGGTTTGGAATCTGGTTATGTGTAGATCTGTTGTTTGAGATGCCGATATCATCTTGAATGACCACGTCTGAGGATGAGAAACATTAAGAAATTATTTAGCTGGATATAATAATCTAGTAAAATCTTTTAGATTTCAATTTCTGATTTATGTAAATCCAAAATATATTTTTTCTTACAGAAAATGCCATTTTGGTTCACCAACGTTTTAGTTTTCCTGGACATTTCTAAAATTAATTTTCATTTTTAAAAAGTAATATATGATAATATTATGTTATATTTTAAAATATATTTTTAAGATAATTTTTATAAAGGTTTGGCGTTTATAATATAAATTTAAGCTTAATCAAAAAGTTTTATTTTCTGGATTTTTTTTAAAAAAATTGATAATTATGATCTCAAATTAATTTGAAGTATTTATTTATTATTCTTATGTAATTTCTAGCCTATATGACATGATGAATCTAAACTCTTGAGTTACAAACTATGGGAGACAATACATAAAGAGCTGTCAAAATGGGGCAGTCCGTTCAAATGGGTTGGCCCCATTTGGACCCGCTTTCAGGTAGATTGGAAAAACTCCAATACGACCCAGATCCAACCTGTCAATTCAAATTGGCTGGTCCATTTATGTCCGTCTCTAGAGGCTGGAAAATCCTAGCCAAACGGATCCAGTTCACTTTGACAACCCTAGATACATGCATTACAATAACTTGAAACTTACAGCAGTAGCTAATATTTTGCAAGTAAATGTAATTACAAATACACTTATAGTAATAAGCCTTACCATATATAAACTCAATTTCTAAATGCGCAGAAGTTTCAACCAAAAAATAAAATTTATATTTATTTTTGTTAAAAAATAGATGAACTTTATCCTTAAAAATAAGTCTTTCATAACATAAAAATAAGAACTTGAATCTGGAAATTTCTCTGGCTATGGAAAGAAAGGGTCCTTCACCGGAACATTTTGGTGGTCTGGTGGCATATCCGTTTTGCGACTTGGATCTAGGAGCACGTTCCATCTCCGACCTCGATTTTCTTCTCTTAAATTTAATTTTATCTATATAAAATATAAAAATTTAAGTCGTATTTATAGACGTGAAAAGAGCGCTAAGAAAGCCATCGGGAGCAAGCGGGGCATGGGTTAACAATGTGGGTATGATTTTTAATCCTGAGATTTTACATTTGGCATTACAGTTCGATTTATTTTTGGTAACTGAAATAATTGGTAATGAAATTTTCCTGTGGATTGTGGCCATAATTATGCAGGTTACAAATTATATTGGAATAAGAGTAACAATCATAAATCACTTGCAGTATCAAAATAAAAACTTAATATGCAACCTTCCATCAATAAATAAAGCAGCCAAATATTCATTTGAGATTAAAGACTTAGTTGTTGTTATATGTAACCAAATATCGAGTAGTCACACTTCCAATTTCTTATGAATTTTTAAATATTGTATAAAAACTTCATGTCTGTAATAATCTCAATGAGATTATATGCTCTCTTTTTTCTTTTTCTTTTTTGGCTTTTTTTGTTATATTACTTTTTTTTATTCTTCAACGATGGCTCAAATACACATTCTCATTCTAATAACATTGATATCGGTTTCTTCTTCTCCATGAATTTCGTCTTTTTAAGGGAAAAATACTGTACAATATATATCAAATCTTCTTTAAGTTTGAGTTACCAAGAATGGGAAGAAGGGTCGAAAAATCAGGGGGAAAAATGCAAAAAAATACACAGCTAAATAGTCTTCACTTGAATTTCAGGATTGGATTCATTTGCATTTAAATTTAATAATTTTGAATATAGTTAATCTTGGATCCAGATAAATGAGATGTATTTGAATTGAGTGATCTGAAACCATGGATTTCAAATCCATTTAACTGTTTGGATGAATTTTACATTGGGTATATTTCAAATACATTCTCGAATCAAAATCACCATATTCAAATGAATTTATCCATCCATACACAACCTAAAATCCTGAATATGCTTTTTCATTATTTTCTTTTATCATGAATCCATGATTATAAATATAATTTAATGTCAATCAATGACCTCAAATATGTTTAGTGAGATATATAATTTCATTTAAGGGAAATTTCAAAATTAATCATATAGGATCTGTGTTTAATCAACAGTAGTTCCAAACATTTATGATTAATCAAATTAGTCCCATATGATATGTGTTTAATCAATAATAGTCTCAAATATTTAAGACTAATCAAAATTAGTCATATATATATTTAAACAAAAGTGGTCTTAAAGCTCATTTTAATTATGAGACTACTTTTAGTAAAACACAATATTTGTGAAATCAATTTTGATTAGGCCTAAATATTTGAGATTAATATTGATTAAACTCATATCATATCAGACCAGTTTTGATTAGTCTTAAATATGTGGAATTATTGTTAATTAAGCCCATATTAGACGGGACTAATTTTGAAATTTACAATTTATTTTAAAAAAAAGTGTAGTTGACAGTCAAAAACCATTAGCACGCTAGAAGGAAGGCTTGAACTGCAAGACCATGTGATCAACAGCCACACGCTCTAACCAACTAAGCTAGTCGAGCATCGTCTGTCTCGCAAGCTATTATATTTAGATATTCTATTTGTTTGCTTTTTCTTATTAGTCTCCCTACTGTGGTATTCTGCTGTATGAAAGAGAAAAAAAGCAACAGAATTCGAGGGTTGAGATTTCTGCATCACCCGAGCCAAAGAAAATCACTCTTTTCAATCCCAATGGCGTACCTTTAACATACGGGAAGAATGTTCAGACAACGGGGAATTTTAGCCGAACCAGGTCTATCGGAAATGGTGGATTTGGTGCAACAAACTGGGCGGGCCGACATTTCACCCGGGAATATAGTGGCGGTCAAAAGGCTCACCGCCGAACGGCACCAAGGCGCTCCACAGTTTCATGCTGAAATCAGAACCTTTGGTCGAATCAAGCATCCGAATCTCATTACTTAATCTGGTACTATTCTCGCTGCGGCAATATGAGATAGAAAATATCAAATGAAAAATATAATGGACACTAGAATTTACATGGAAAGCCCTTAAAATTTATTAGAATAAAAACCACGAGCAAGATGAAAAGATTCAACTGTAATATTTTGTGGGTTACAACCTCTCACTATCGTTCAAAGATAACAACACTCTCAATATAGAAAAACTACCTCACAAATATTATAAAAATACACACTCAAATATAGAGATATGAAAGAACACTCTGAAATGGGATGAATGAAATGAAATCAGAAGAGCTCTATTTATAGGGTTGAAGATTTAAATTCACATCCACCAACTGCCAACTTCCATCCGCCAACCACCAGGTGCCCTCATTAATGAGGACATTCGGTCAACATTTCTACCAGTTGGATTGAGAATCAAGCACATCTCCACACCATTCAATCTTGTCTTACCCCGCTGTTTACGATTTTGCTAGGCCACTTGAGGATCTACACCACTCAAACTTATCAGCATTAACTGGCTTTGTCATAAAATCATTTATGTTCTCCTTCGTATGGATTTTCTGCATATCCACACTTCCGTCCTCTACTACTTCACGAACAAAGTGAAATTGAACGCCAATGAGTTTAGTCCTTGAATGAAAGACTGGATTCCTTGTAATGTGCAAGACACTCTGACTATCACAAAACAAAGAAGTTTTCTCTTGTTTATGCTCAATCTCCTCCAGTAACCTTTGAATCCATATCGTCTCCTTGCAAGCTTGAGCAGCTGCCATATATTCTGCCTCCATTGTAGATAATGCCACAACTGTTTGCAGTTTTAAAACCCAACTTATTACTCCACCTGCAAGTGTAAACACATAACCAGTAGTAGATTTTCTTTTATCTGGATCACCTGCATAATCTGAATCCACTTAGCCATTGAGTGTAAAATCTGATCCTCCATAACATAATACATCATTTGAGGTACCTTTATTGATTCTATGGATCCTCTTAACCGTACTCCAATGCTCTCGTCAAGGATACATCATGTATCGACTGACTGCTTCACTGCTTGTGCAATGTTGGTCTGGTACAGATCATAACGAACATTAAACTTCCCACCGCTGATGCATACGGTACTCGAGACATTTCCATCATCTCTGCTTCACTGCTAGGGTACATCTCGGAGGATAACTTAAAGTTAACAGGAAAAGGGGAAGAAATTGGCTCACAATCTTGCATGTTGAAGCGATGCAAGATTTTCTTCAAATAATTTATCTGGGAAAGACAAATCTTTCTGTTAATTTTATCTCGGTGAATTTGCATCCCTAGAATCTTGTTTGACAGTCAAGTCCTTCATATCAAATTCTCTAGCCAACTGTGACTTCAATTCTTGGAATCGATCATTGTTGGGGCATGCGACCAGCATGTCATCCATGTACAACAACAAAATGATATAATCATCATTCCCAGATCACTTGAAATATGCACAAGGATCTGCATTGAGTCTGTTGTATCCAAGGGTCATGATATAGGACTCAAATCTCTAGTACCAACACCTCGGCGTCTGTTTGAGACGGTACATATATTTGTTCAACCTGCAAACCAAGTTCTCTTTGCCTATTTCGGCAAAACCTCCTGGTTGGAGCATATAAATTTCTTCTTCAAGATCTCCATGAAGAATGTTATTTTCACATCTTGCTGCTCTAGATATAGGTCAAACACCGCACATAATTCCAATACTAATCTGACCGTTGTAAGTCGGGTCACAGGAGAAAATATCTCGTTGAAGTCAATACCTTCTTTCTGAGCATATCATTTCACCACCAATCTTGCACGATACCATTCCAGTTGGTTGTTACCACCACGCTTGATCTTATAGACCAATCTATTTCCGATGGGTTTCCATCCTTGTGGCAGTGTACAAGATCCCAAGTTTTATTCATGTCCAAGGCTTCCAATTCTTCCTGCATAGCTTCCATCCACAGGGATATATCCGAACTTCGAGTAACCTCTTGGAAACTCGATGGTTCACCATCCTCTGTTAATAAGGAGTATGCAATATTGCTTTCAGTAACATAATTTGAAAGCCAACCCGCTGGTTTATTCTCGCGAGTAGACTGCCGAACTTTGGAAACCTCTGACTCAGCAAGTTCTTGTTCCTCGTGCTCTGGTAATACCTCAGAAGAAACTTGATCTCTGTCTGTCTTATTTTCCACCTGAATTGTAGTATTATTTGAATTTAGTGCCCCTTTGTCTCCCTTCACTTTATCTTCCTTGAAGATAACATCACTGCTGATAATAACTTTGTGGCCAGTGGGATCCCACAAACGATACCCCTTCACACCATCAGCATAGCCCAAGAAGATACACTTTCTGGATTTAATCCAACTTTGATCTTTCTTGTTCGTTGTACATAACATACACCGGACTTCCAAAAGTGTGTAACCGAGAATAATCAACTGGCTTGCCAGTCCACACATCCATCGGAGTCTTCAGATCAATCGCCACTGATGGATAGCGATTGGTAATATAACTGACGATCTTGACTGCTTCTGCCCAAAATGACTTGGCTAGACCTGCAGTCTTTAGCATAGTTCTTGTTCTATCTAACAGAGTTCTGTTCACCCGTTCCGCCACTCCATTCTGTTGAGGTACGTGAATTGCCTTTTGATGCCCTCTTGTTGACAATATGCATCAAATTCATCACTGGTATATTCTTCTCCATTGCCAGTCCTTAGACACTTGATTTTCCTTTCAGAGTCAAGTTCCACTTTCGCTTTGAACACCTTGAAGACTGAAAAAACATCTGATTTCTTCTTGATATGATACACCCAGCATCTTCTAGAGAAATCATCAATGAACGAGACACAGTATATCGCTCCTCCTAGAGATACAACCGGTGCTTGACAAACATCAGAATGAATCAGCTCCATAATACCGTTGCTTTTGGCAGTAGATGTTCCAAACTTTAATCTATGTTGTTTACTGGTAACACAATGCTCACAAAAGGATAGAGATACTTTATTAAGCCCTGACAACAGCTTCCGTTCCGAGAGAACCTTCAACCCTCATTCTGACGTATACCCGAGCTTCCTATGCCATAACATTGTTAGTTTTTCTCCCGAACTAGTTGATGCAACAACTAGTTCTGCCTTTTTGTGTGTTTCCCCAGAAGTACATACATATTCTTGTAAGCCTTTTCTGCCTTCATTACCACAAACGGGTCTTGCACCCGAGATCATCCAATTGTCCCAAAAACAAAAGATTCTTTGTCAGACCCTTCACGTGTCGTACCTCCTGTATGGTATGAATAGTACCATCAAACATTTTAATTTTGAGGGTTCCCACCCCAACGATTTCCAAGGCATGATCATTTCCCATGAATACAGATCATCATGAAACTGGTTCGTATTGATCGAACCATTCTCTCTGAGACGTCATGTACCACGTCGCTCCTGAATCCATTATTCATGTGTCATAAAACATTTATCTGCCTTCCGCAACAGTTGCTGCTTTGCTGAATAGTATTTCTCCACCGTCTGAGGTACTGACAACATTTCCTTGAGAATCTTTTTCAATACTCTTCTTACTCGTACAATCTTTCTTGAAGTGCCCTTTACCAATCATCTTCTTACTTCTGGATTTGGATCTACCATACTTGTGGCTCCCACTGGAGTCACGCTCCATCGATCTTCCTCTCATCATTGGTAAAGCCTCTGCATTCTTCAAACTTCCCAACCTGTCTTCATTGTTCTTGTGCCTGCTTTCTTCTTCAAGAACCACAGCTGCTTCATTGTTGAAGACTAAAATATCAGTAGTGATATTGTTGGTCAAATTATTGATGAGTTGATCGTATGAATCTGGTAGACTTTGAAGTAGAAGCTCTGCACGCTCAACTTCCTCTATTTTATGCCCCAAAGAAGTGAGTTGGGCAAATCGAGTATTCAAAGTATTGATATGGTCGGTCACCGATGAGGATTCTGCCATCCGAAGAGTATAAAGCCTTCTCTTTAGGAAAATCTTGTAGTGTAGTGACTTGGCCTCGTACATGTTTGTCAGAGTATCCCAAATATCTTTGGCATTTTTCTTCTCAGCAATACTTGACAAAACTTTATCTGCTAGAACCAAATACAGATTGGCAATAGCATTATCGTTCATCTCATTCCACTTTTCATCGTCCATGCCCTCCTTCAGCCTATCTCCAGTAGCCGCCAAGCAACGATCTTTTTGTAGAACTGCTTGTATTTTCATTTTCCACAACATGAAATTGCTTCCGTTGAATTTTTTAATCTCGAACTGTGCCGCCATTTTGACAAACAATAAAATTGCATCAATAAAAAAAATATCTCAAAAAATCTATTCTGATGTAGAAGATCAGTGTTGGCCCCAGGTGTGGCAACATGAGATAAAAAAATACCGAAAATGAAGAATATAATGGACACAAGAATTTACGTGGAAAACCCCTAAAAATTATTAGGGTAAAAACCACGGGCAAGATGAAAAGATTTCACTATAATATTTTGTGGGTTATGTACGGCCCGCCCAGACGGGTCGCCCGCCGTATTCAATTGCTTGAATACAAGGCTTCACTCTATTCAAAATCTTGTTATCACTTTCAACTTTTGTTTAGCGGAAACGTTTTTATTCTTATCGGATGTTTGACTTAATAATTTTTTTACCCGTGACTTTTATTTTAGAAAAATTTGGGCAGAGTCTCCTCTTAAAAATTGTGCCCTGTGATCTACCAGATCACTACAACCACAATAACAAAATCATAAAATCAAAATAACTAAACCCAACTGAAGTCTCAATATCCAAAAACAACTAAAATCATAATAAAGTACTCATGTCCTCAAAATATAAACTTCTCAACATAATCATAATTAAACTTCCATTACATATCTAAATATTCTCCGCATCATCTAAATCTTCAACTCCATCTGTAATATGTCACATTACAGGTAAAGGTAAGTTGCAGCATTTTTATAGTAAGCATAATAAACATTTGATAAAATATCAAAAACTTCATTTTTCATAATGTGACGAAAAATAATACGATTTCATATCAAAATAACTTTCACACATATATGGTTTAATCCGAGCAGTTAACGGAATCAAAATTTCACAAAACGGAATCATAACTGAAATAACTGCACAGATAACCAACGAAACGTAACAGAAACGAATAACAATATCATAATCATATAATGTCTTAGCCATATAGAATAAACCATTAGCCATAGCCACGCTGTAATGAAACAAATGCATACTCAAATACGGATGTGACACAATGATATCATTCCAGACTATACCCGCTAGAAGGGTATCGACAGATATTATACCCCCTCTGTCTTCGGGCAAAACAAAATGCGTTTCTTTATTCTCGACGCCAACGAGCCGAAAGTATGCGCGTTTTTATCCTCGTCGCAATGCGAGACACAACGAAACGAAAATATTCACAGTTCACAAACCTCAAATCGTATTCACCAATTCAAGCCAAACATGGCCTTTCAAAATAGTTTTTCACACACAATAAAATGTTATTCAAAATTCTATTTTTCAACAAAATACATTTCTTACCAAAATCATCTTTCAAAAATAATTCTTGCATGCTTGCTATCCGAAAATCATTTCAAAAATAAACAATACGAAATACTTAAAATAATTTGCGGAAAATTGCAACTCCCTTTACGTACCTCCAAGCTTCTTAACAATGTTCAAGCTACAAACCTTCCCAAAATCTCCGATATGTCAAGTATTTCATATTATCCATTTCAACATTATCAAAACCGTATCCATTTAACTTGGTTCTATAATATCCTAACACAATCCTAAATTATGATATTCAACATGCTTAAGGAATGAACACCAATTTGTTTTTAAAAAATTTCACCATCTTCGAACAGAATTCCATTTCCAAAAATTATCATATCATCTCTTCAAATTACAACCTAAATCTTTGAAATACAGAATACATTTTCGAACCAAAAATGCCATTTCAATTCTTCCAAAACCCAATAGCATTTCCGAACAACATCAAAACTTTCGAATAAAATTTACAATTCCAGTAACATTTTCGAATTCCATTTTCTGTATAATCTTCAAACAAAATAGCATAACATTTTCGAATTTAACAGTATCAAATCTTTGAACCAATATACATTTCCGAACTAAAATTCCAATAACATCTTCGAAAAAACAGTACCATTTTCGAACTCAAATTCTTACAAAGATGGTGTTCTAGGTCCAATTAATCCAACTTCCCTAACCTTACCATTACAAAAATCGAAAACAGAAAACAAAAATCGAACTTCACACATCAAATTCATACTTCGAAATTCATACCAGTTTTCTACGTTTTCTGCTAAAATTCCGATTTCCTCCCAGACGTCGCTACAGCTCTGATTTGGAGAATTTTCAAAGCTCAAAATTGGAAATTTACGAAGTCTGGAAATTTTCTTTTCGAACTTGAAAACAGACGGAAATTTTTCGGGTTTGTAACTGGGTTCTTGTTGGTAGTCTACTAAATAAAGTGGTTGATTCATACCAGTTACAGATGTGGGCAGATAAAGGGGTGAGGGAGACGATCGGTTGAGGAAAAAAAATGAAACGGACGAAGTGACGAGTGAGGCGAAGGAAACTGAAGAAACGAAGCGCAGTTGCATAAACGAAACGGATGAAAGTAAGAAATCTGAAATGAAAGAAACGTGTTTCAGCATATACACGATTCTCTTTCAAAATTTTTTTAATTAATTAAATGTTAATATTATTATTATTACTATATTATTGTTATTATTTAAATTAAAACATTTGGACCAATAATTTTCATTAAAATTGGGCCATTACAGGTTACAACCTCTCACTATCTTTCAAAGAGAACAACACTCTCAATATATGAGGAAAACCACATCACAAATATTATAGAATACACACTCAATGAATATAGAGATATGAGATAACACTCTGAAATTGGATGAATGAAATGAAATTGGAAGAGTTCTATTTATAGGGTTGAATATGTGCATTAAATGCACATCCATCAACTGCAAACTCCCATTCGCCAACCACCAGCTGCCCTCATTAATGAGGACAACCAGTCAACAATTCCAGCGAAGATGAGATGTTGATATATAATTACTTTGAAGACACGAAATTTTGGTCAAACAAATTACGTGTTACCAAGATAATATTGAAAAGTAAATAAAAATAATAGATTTGCATTATGGTTGGATTGAATTGTATTACTCAATCTTGTAGACTTTAAATCACTTATTTAAGCAAATAACTTAGTAGTTAATGTATTAGAGTTTGTGTAGGAGATAATACCAAGATTTTATGATTTTAGCTTGTAGACTTTAAATAATTCTAAATTTGTAGATAATTAAGAAATCATTGAAAAATAATAATGATAATAATAACCAATCTTAAATATTGCAATGAATGGATAAAAGCTTATGAACTATAATTCCTACACTAATCCTACATTTTTGAATGTGCATAATTAAACCATTCAATGGTCTTGTCCAAACCTTGTCATAAGTCATTCATTGACATTTAAGTGTCTAACCCAAATCTTGCCACCATTCAATCTCTTACAACCACAATTCAATCCATTCATTCTAATATAAAGATATTTAATAGTTTGCTTAAATCATGTCATTAGATGGTCAAAGTTTTGTAATTGTCAATAAATTCTTCTTCATTACCAATTATTGACCACATTCATTACTTGACTCAAATCTTGTCATTAGGAGACCAAAATTATGGGATGCAATTAAGTCTCCTACATTATATCATATTATATCATACCAAAGAAAAGATTATCCTACCAAGATGCATATTTACATTCATTGCCTTGCCAAATCATGACACTAAATGACCAAAGTTAAGGAACCCAATTTAAATTCCTCTTACATTAAAATCACCTCACTCAATCCCATTTAATTGCCTCCCAATCACATTAGCAACATCCACATATTATACACTAAAGTCTTGCCAATTGCGAGCCAAAATAGTGGACCTAAATTGGACACTCCTCCTCACATTAAAACCACATTACACCATACAAAGAAAGGATTACCCTACACTTTACATTGTTGAAAATCTTCTCACACATCACACACACATTTTTCGAAACCTTCAAGGCAAAGGAAGAGGATATTTTGTGCTATTTTCTACAACCTGTAATTCGCTCAATCACGCTTCGAAGGTAAGTGGGTTTTTGCTACAACTTCATTTCGTTTTTAAAATATTATTTATGATTTAAATTCTCGATTGAACATCAAACATGAGATTATGTTTTTAAATCTAAACAAATATGTGACATGATCATGAATGAAAGGACTTTTCGGAGCCACATTTTGAATCAAATAACTAGTTATGTGGATATGTGCAAGATATGTGTTTATGTGTAAGAAATGTGTTTATGTGCCAAGATCTATGTGATTTGACAAAGAAATATTAAGGATTTTTGTTATAATTATATGTATATTTTTACTATGTTCAATCGTCCCCTACTTGCTGAGTGTTTTTCCCAAACGCTCACCCCCTTACCTCCCCTCCTAGACAAAGACGAAAAGAAGAGATCGAGGAAGAAGAACAAGAATAATTTTTGGAGATGATGATCCACAGAGAACTTTCAAGAAAATTTATTAGTTTTATTTACGCTTCCGCATCTTTGATTTATTCCTAGACAATAATATTTTGTAATAGCTATTGTAAGGACAATTTAATGATTTTGGAATAAATAGACTGGTTTTATCAAAGATCTATATACGAGGCTTGTTGTATTCGAATTTCATATTTGGATTCAACGCCGGTGTCACGCCATCCGGTCTCGAGGCGTGACATTTTAGTGGTATCAGAGCAAAACCAGGTTCCATCATCCCATTGGGAAAAGATATCTGTTTGATATAAATCAACCGGATTATAAATCCCGGATCTAATAAACCAACTGAGTAAATCGAAAACAAGTTAGGAATCATGATTAACAATCTGAAATTCAAAAAAAAAAAAATCGAAGATTTAAGATTCAAAAAAATCGAAACCCTAGGTCTTTCACCGCCGCCGCCTCGCCACCACCTGAGAAACGATGGCCGACCAACAACCAGGAGCGCCTCCACAGGACGATCTCACGTACAAAGTATCAGCTTCAATGGGTTTCGTTTTCCCGACCAAATCGCGACCGAACCTCAAACCGTTTGAAAATTCTACCTCCCGAAACCGCCGCCTTCGGCCATGTAACTGGACATGCGACCCATCACCGTGAATGAAATTTATTGTAGAACAAAAGCCCTAAACTAATTTCGAGTTTCAGTCGACATTTACAGATCGCATTTCATGCCCAAGAACCCTAATTCAGCCAAACAATTAGACCTTCGATTTCTCCCTGATTCTAACGCGAAAAATAAATTAAATTCGGGTTAATGATCTAGTTGTCATCCCTAATAAAAGCCCTCTAACAAATCGGAGTTACAAAAGAAGGAAGGCGTCCAATTTAGAGCCTAAAATCACGCCCTAAACCCTAACTGTGGCATAAATTTCGATCAGCAACTTCTCCTACAATCCGAACATATATTTCGAATTAAATTTGGTTCATTCACTATCATGACATGGGTAATAAAAGCCCTGTGCTTTTCCAACTTAGAAACGAAGGAAGGTCGTCAATTGAGGACCGGAAATTTGGCCCCAAGAACCCTAAAATTATGAAACTTCCCAAATCCGTTTTTCCATCAATCCGAACATAGAATTTGAATTAATTCCGGGAAAATGTTCCACATGACGTATATATCAAAAGCCCTCTGAAAAATTTAAATAAACAACAAGGGAAGTCTTCCGATTTTGAGCCTAAAATCACGCTCAAGAACCCTAATTTTCCGAATTTTCAACATCCGGTTGGACAGACAATTCGAACACGAAATTCCAATTAACTTCGGTATGACAATCTTAATTGTTCCCATAATAAAAGCCCCTTACTGAATTTGAATTATAAACGATGTAAGGCGATCAATTTCGAGCCGCAATTCACGCACTATAAACCCTAAATGGCAAAAATTTCGACCAATGATTGCTCCATCAATCCGAACATAAATTTCAAATTAATTTCGGGTTTTTGACCGATATTTAATCCCTACCAGAAACCCCTTATCAAATCGAAATTATAAATTAGTAAAGTGCTCAATTTCGAAATAAGATTTTCGTCTCATTAGAACCCTAAATTACGAAAACTTTCACTACCTATTTAATCGAACTTTCGAAATCATGCCATTAATAAAAGCCCTATGTTCTTAACGACTCCTAAACGAAGCAAAGACGTCAATTGAGGACCACGATTTACGTCCCAAGAACCCTAAATTTTTGAAAGTTTCCAAATTCGATATCTCCTCAATCCAAACACCAATCTCAAATTAATTTTGGGTTTATGATCCTCATATCATGTCGAACAAAAGCCCTCTATCCAATTGAAATCACAAACAAGGAAAGATACTCAATTTTGGATCGAGATTCTCACCCCTAGAACCCTAATCTGCAAAAATTTCGGGCATCGATTTCACCCAACTCGGAACACCAAATTCAAATTAAATTTGGGTTATGAATCCTCATAACATGTTTATTAATAGCCCTCAAACAATTTCGAAATTCCAAACCTTGAGTGATCGAATTCTTGAAGCCCCAATCCAAGTCTTTTAAATCATAATATCTCAAATGCTTGCCCTCGATTTTTGAACCACCAAAGCAGATTATTCCAATCCAAATTGTGTTATTTACCCACATCATTTCTAAGAAAAAATCATTTGTCAATTTCAAAATTCAGCAACCGAAACGGAACCAATTGATGATCTAATTTTTCTCCTCAAAGAATTCTAACTCACGAAATCTCATCCTTCAATTCCTCATCCACAATAACAATTTTTTTTTCGATACGACTTAGGCTGCGATGACTCATGCTCAAAACAGTTCGATCCAAAAGAATGAGCATGAGATAACCGAATTTAAAATATTCCAAGACAAGGAGATGCGAGACAAGACAGAGTTGTTGGAGATAATCATTACTACCATTACAAGGCCCAAAGGATGACCTACCACCATCATCATGCCGAAGAGCGACTTACAAAAGCGATAGAGGACAACAAAACACTTATGAAAGTCCACATTAATAAGTGCCAACAGTTAGAACTCTTCGAGCAGGAGTTCAATGAACATCGGGAGAACATGTGGACTCAAATTCAAGCCCTCGTAAATGAGAGGAATGAATTGGCACAGGAAGTCGCCTACAAGCAGTCTATGATAAATTTCCTGATGGAAGATGAAGATCATATGATACTGCAAGATGTTGAAGGGGATTTAGGAGACGGAGAAACAATAGAATAGTTTTTCTAGTATGCAATATCTTGAGGATAATAAAGAATATATCTTGGGTATCATAGTGATGATTTTCTTTGTTTAGGATTTCGTGGTGAACCTCTCAGTTTAATTAGTAAAATTTTAATTTACTCTTTGAATGTCTGGAATTGTGTTATTCCATGGTTACGCTCATACGCAACAACTTTAAACCTTCATTCCAAGATACATCATTCTTTGTTTTCTAAATCATTTAGTATGCTTTAAATATTCACACGTATATGGAAAGTATGTGTGTGGTTTGAATTCTAAAAAGTTTTAGTATGATTTAAACTGAAAAATTAAGAGATATGCGTATGTGAAAGTACGAACTTGGCGGGCAAAGTATCACGTTATGTGGGAGCCACCTCTTGAACTGACAGGGCAAAGTGCTACACATAATGGGGGCCACCTGAATCCAATAATTTGTCATGCGATTAAGTGTAAAATATGTTTATGTGAAAGTAAGGACTTGGCGGAGCAAAGTGCTACATGTGTAGGAGTCACCACTTGATTCGGCGGGGCAAAGTGCTACATTATGTGGGCGTGCCACATGCATGTGAGCCACCTCTTGATCCTTAAGAGCAAAGTGCTATGCACACGGGAGCCACCTCTTGAATCCAATAAGTTGTCATGTGTTTATGTAAAAGTAAGGACTTGGCGGAGCAATGTGCTACGTGTGTAGGAGTCACCACTTGATTCGGCAGGGCAAAGTGCTACATTATGTGGGTGTGCCACATGCATGAGAGCCACCTCTTGATCCTTAAGAGCAAAGTGCTATGCACGCGGGAGCCACCTCTTGAATCCAATAAGTTGTAATATGTTTATGTGAAAGTAAAGACTTGGCGGAGCAAAGTGCCACGTTAAGTGGGAGCCACATCTTGAACCGACAGGGCAAAGTGCTACACATAATAGGGGCAACCTCTTGAATCCAATAAGTTGCCATGTGATTATGCGTAAGATGTGTTTATGTAAAAGTAAGAACTTGGCGGAGCAAAATGCTACATGTGTAGGATCCACCACTTGAATCGGAGGAGCAAAGTGCCATGGTATGTGGAAGCCACCTCTTGAACCGACGGGGCAAAGTGCTACACATAACGGGGGCCACCTCTTGAATCCAATGAGCAAAGTGCTATGCGCATGTGAGCCACCTCTTGAACTCAATAAGTTGTTGTGAGATTTTGTGTAAATGTACAAGTTAAGGCTTGGTGGGGCAAAGTGCTACATGTGTAAGAGCCACCACTTGAATCGGAGGAGCAAAGTGCCACGTTATGTGGGAGCCACTGATGCGAAAAATCCCTTACCGCAAGCGCACGGTAGTCAAGTTTTAGTATAGAAAGATGTCGAACCCACAGAGATTGATTAAATAGTTAAATCTAAGTACTGAATTAAAATAATCTTTGCTTTATTTAGAGAATCGAATAGTTGAGTGTTATGCGAATAATAAAAATTAATTAACTAACGATGATCAAATACTGAGTTGAAAAGAAATCAGTTGGAGACGAATCTAGGAGTACGATTTCACTTGTTCATCCACTACACTTATCATTCCTTGATTTCCATGTTATGGATTTCCTAGTTTACTAACCGAGAATTCTTATTTGTTTCTACTCCCCCTCCCGGGTGTTAAGCAGAATTAATTATCTAACATTAATCTTGATATCCCTATCTAAGATTAATTATCAAACAATTGTAAAAGCGCAGTAATTCCTTTGACGACTTCTATGGAGTTATAGGCCTTCCGAACAATATAACTACCACGATACGAATTCCTTCTTTCCTATTCACAACCCCCTCTCCCGAGTGATAGATCACGAATATGGAATCATTCAATCCATGGCCAGTAGATTAAAAGCATTAGGAACAGGAAAACATAAATAAACCATACGGAAATCCAAATAAACTTCAATCAATTCATAATAAGCGTAGTTTCAAAACAAGCTACATCGTCTCCTAGAAAATAAAATTAGCTCATGCTAGAAGTATTTAAACACATAGACATGTTTAAATAACCCATAAAAATTGCTAAAAGTTTAGAGATACAAAACGAATTGGACGCTATTCTTCGATCTCCGATGAACGCCGCCGTCTCGTGATGAATTCTCTCTTTTTTGCTCCGAGCCGTCGTCGTTATTCTTCTCCGTTCTTCAACCCTAGCCTCCTTCTCTCCAAGAATATGTCTAAGTCTGAATGTCTCGAAAATCCTCCTCTCAAAACCTTTTTAAAGTCCCGTGCAAACTCCTAAGGAAAGTCTCCAAAATTACCAAAATTCCATTGGCGTAATTACGCCTCCGAAGTGGCGTAATTACGCCTATCGACGTGTCTAAAGAACTGGCTTCCCGCGTGACTGGCGTAATTACGCCTGAAAACAGGCGTAGTTACGCCTGAACAAAATCTCAAAAGCCGTGGGCTAGGCATAGTTACGCCTGTATGAGGCGTCTTTACGCCTCAAGACATTCTCCAAATAATGATTTGCCGTGGGTTAGGCGTAGTTACGCCTCAGAGTAGGCGTCTTTACGCCTGTTGCCATGATTGAAAGTGTAGATTTTTGGCTTCAATGCATCCGTTCTTTCCGTCATTTGCACCCTTTTAGTCCACAAAACATGTAATTACCTGGATTCCTGCAAAACAACACAGAACAAAACCAAAAGCGTAATTCTGATCGAAAACTAACACTAAACCATGCAAAATAAGAAGAAATATAAGTGTATAAAATACACTTATCAAACCCCCTAAACTTAAACTTTTGCTAGTCCCGAGCAAAACAACACAAAAACAAAACAAAAACAAATCAAAACTAAACTGACACGAAAAGACACACAAAACAAAGTTGTAAAACATTCCAATTGTGTAGGCCTCAGAAGTATTCAGACATGCATATCATTTTCTCAAGAATTCTCACGTGTGTGTGTGCTACCATTTCCATGTAATCATTAAAGTAATCTTAACTCACACAAATCAATAGGACTTTGCAAGGTGTTGGTTCATTTGCATTGTTCATAAACGGATATAGCTTTGACAAATAATGAACAAGGCATAAAATCAAGTAATGAGACGTGTGTGTGGATGTCAAACGCATATTCATTACAAGTGTTTCTCGAGAGTCCATAGGCTTACAATTCGTAACCTTCTCCACTAGTATATTAGACGAATGTGGCTCGGTCAATTGGTCTTAATAGGCTTGTAACGTTAAGCTTCGGCTCATGGCTTCAATAAAAAGATTGGATATTCAAAGCAAGAGAGTAAGTCCTATATAACCATGTTGCGCACTCTCATCTCAATTTTGATTCCTTCTATTGATGATTCATCATTTTTTTTTTCTTTTCAATTCACCCTCTTTTCTCATCCGCCTCATCATTCACCTCATTATTTTCTCATTCTTTCCATCACTATTTTCTTCACCTCTTCAACATATTTCTATGCATTCATTCCCTTTTTTCATTATTATCCCCCTTCTATTTTTCAATTAGGAACATGAGGGATATTTGAAACTTTAAAGTGCAATAGGGGCTTACTCACTTGAGGGTAGGAAATAGTGTATAAGCTTTAGCAAGGTGGTCAATGTGGGATTTTGAAATGATGCCGAATGGGGGTTATTATGTGCCTAAGCACATGCCATTCGATTTTCAATAAGCTCAAAAGGGTAACTACAGATGAAAATGATGTATTTTGGTGGCTTCAAAGGCTCAAACGAATAAAAAGAAAAATGCCTACATCATTCCTAAGCCACATGACATCCGTATTTCGTCTCAAAGGGTACTAAAGCAAGTTCTAGACTACTCTCAATTCACAAATAACTTATATGATTTGACCAATGTGCTCAAATGGTATCTCAAAACCAAGGTGATATAAGAAGCAAATTTGAATGAGATTATAAAATATATTGCAACAATTCAATTCTCATTCTTTTACATTTAAGCTCAAAGGGGCTACTATGGCAATTTTCTATGAAAGAATCAAGGCCCAAATTATCAAGAATTGCCTATATCATTTTTGTGTTCGTTCAAATCATCATTGATTAATCAAATGGTCATGGTTTCTAGTGCAAGAATATGTGAGAACTCAAGAGCAACATGAAAACATGAAATTTTTTAAAATTTTCCACAAATCAACTCAATTTTTTTCATCATTGGTCTCAACTGACTCGTAATACAACTTATGACACTCACAACTCAACAGACTCTAAATCAAGACAAAACCAATCAAAATAAGGAAAACAAACACACAAAAGCAACAGGAATCCAAGTAGTTTGAATAGTTCAAAGTACCCCCCCTAAACTTAGAAATGTGCATTGTCCTCAATCCATATACATGAAGAAATAAATAGAACGATGCACATACCTAAGCGATGACCGTCAGTGGTCATCGTCATCCATATCGTCGGGGGGCGGTTGTGGAAAAAGTGCTGGCTGGAAAGTCGGCGGCAACCCTTAGATGAAGAATTTTCGATTTGGTTGGCTAAGCTAGACCACTTTGTTGCAACCCCCCCTAAACTTGCTTCCTTGCACCAGTAGACTCCAAAAACCTGCAATTAATCGATAAAAATATTGACTTTAGAGGTGGGATAGCTTAATTAAGAGAGATTGAAAAGAAAAAATCGGAATTGAAAATTTGAGGGGAAGAGGACGAAAAATACGCGAGGCGTAATTACGCCGCTGGAGAGGCGTAATTACGCCTCGCCTACGGCTTTGAAATTTTTTTAAAAAAATGGTAGGCGTAACTACCCCAAAAACAGGCGTAGTTACGCCTACGCTACGACATTTTAATATTTTCTGAAAATTGACAGGCGTAATTACGCCACAAAGAGGCATAGTTACGCCTGTCCTACGGCATCTCAAAATGTGCACAATATTTTTCAGGCGTATTTACGCCTTAAAAGGCGTAAATACGCCATTTTTTTTTTTAAAAAAAAAATCCAAATAAAAAAATAAGGATACAAGATTCGGGTTGCCTCCCGAAAAGCGCTTAGTTTATAGTCCTCAGCCTGACTGTCTTCCATCCCTTCACTTAGGCTCGCTCAGGTGAACCTCGTCCACGTCTCTTACTTCTTCCCCAAAATAATGCTTCAAACGATGCCCATTTGCTTGAAATGTGTGGCCGTCGTCGCATTTCAGTTCAATTGCTCCATAAGGGGTCACTTTCTCAATAGTGAACGGCCCAGACCATCGTGATTTCAACTTTCCTGGAAATAGTCGGAGACGAGAGTTATATAGTAGCACTTTCTGACCAGGAATAAACTCTCTTCTCACGATTTGCTTGTCATGCCAATTCTTCGTTCGCTCCTTGTAAATCTTAGCATTTTCGTACGCTTCATTACGAAACTCATCCATCTCAGTGAGTTGTAGCAACCGTTGCTCACCAGCAGCCTTCAAATCAAAGTTCAGCTTCTTTATGGCCCAAAAAGCCCGATGTTCCAACTCAACCGGTAAGTGGCATGCTTTCCCAAAGACTAGACGATATGGGGACATCCCTATGGGAGTTTTGAATGCAGTTTGGTATGCCCATAATGCATCATCCAATTTCAGAGCCCAATCCTTCCGGTTAATACTGACAGTCTTTTCAAGAATTAGCTTAATTTCTCGGTTAGAAATTTCGGCTTGGCCATTAGTCTGTGGATGATAAGCCAATGCAATCTTATGCCTCACAGTGTATTTCGTCATCAAAGCACTGAAGATCTTGTTACAGAAGTGGGTCCCTTCATCACTGACAATCGATCTCGGAGTACCAAACCGTGTAAAGATGTTCTTTTGCATGAACTTGACCACGACCTGAGCGTCATTAGTCGATGTGGCAATCGCTTCAACCCATTTAGAAACATAGTCCACTGCTAGCAGAATATATGACTGCCCACAAGATGGTGGGAAGGGGCCCATGAAATCAATACCCCATACATCGAAGATTTCTAATTCCAAGATATTTGTCAACGGCATCTCATGGCGTTTAGAAATATTACCAATGCGCTGACAACGATCACACGTCTTCACCAAAGTATAAATGTCTCGATGTAGCTCTGGCCAATAGAAACCCGATTGAAGCACTTTTGCTGCTGTCCTTGCTGCTCCAAAATGTCCTCCATAAGGTCTGGAGTGACACTTTTCAAGAATCTCTCTTGATTCCTCCTCAGTTACGCATCTCCGGACAATTTGGTCTGCACAGCGTCTGAATACATACGGTTCATCCCAGTAATAATTCTTCACATCATGAAAGAACTTCTTCCTTTGCTGATAAGTGAGGTCTGGAGGCAATATACCACACGACAAATAATTAGCAAAATCAGCGAACCACGGAGTTTTAGTACATACCTCAAAGAGATGTTCATCAGGAAAGTTCTCTTGTATGACTCCATGATCCATTTGATCCTCCAACTCCAAACGAGATAAGTGATCTGCTACTTGATTTTCACTGCCCTTTTTATCCAAGATCTCGAAATCAAACTCTTGTAGCAACAAGATCTATCTAATCAACCGGGGTTTCGCATCCTTCTTGGCAAAAAGATAACGAATCGCTGCATGATCTGTGTAAACTATGACCTTTGTCCCGATCAGATATGCTCTAAATTTGTCGAATGCATACACCACAGCTAGCATCTCTTTCTCGGTGGTCGTGTAATTCTGTTGGGCTCCATCAAGAGTTCTACTTGCATAGTAGATCGCCCTAAAAATCTTGTCTCTCTTTTGCCCCAAAACTGCTCCCACAGCATAGTCGCTGGCATCACACATTAAAACAAATGGCTCCTTCCAATCCGGCACTATGATGATTGGTGCAGATATAAGTGCTTTCTTTAGCCTGTTAAATGCCTGCAAACACAAATCATCAAAGACAAAAGGTGAGTCTTTTCTAACAAATTACACAAGGGCTTAGCTATTTTAGAAAAATCTTTAATAAAACGGCGATAAAACCCGGCATGTCCAAGGAAGCTCCTAATAGCCTTCTCATTGTTCGGAGGTGGAAGCTTCTTAATTGCAACCACTTTTGCTCTATCCACTTCAAGTCCTTGAGATGACACCTTATGGCCAATGACAATACCCTATTGCACCATAAAGTGACATTTCTCTCAATTTAACACGAGGTTCTTTTCTTGGCAGCGCTGTAACACAAGAGATAGGTTATGCAAACAATGGTCAAAAGAGGAACCAAATACCGAAAAGTCATCCATGAAGACTTCAAGGATCTCCTCCACCATATCTGAGAATATCGCCATCATGCACCGTTGAAAAGTAGCAGGTGCGTTGCATAAACCAAAAGGCATTCTTCGAAACGCAAAGGTGCCATATGGACAGGTAAACATTGTCTTCTCTTGATCCTCGGGGTCTATGGCAATTTGATTGTATCCTGAATAGCCATCTAAGAAACAGTAATAACAATAACCGGCTAACCTGTCAAGCATCTGATCGATAAATGGAAGAGGGAAGTGGTCATTCCTTATGGCCTTGTTGAGTTTCCTATAGTCAATGCAAACTCGCCACCCCGTCACAGTTCGAGTTGAGATCAACTCATTATTTTCATTTCTTACCACTGTCATCCCTCCTTTCTTTGGCACGACCTGTACTGGGGAAACCCATGCACTATCTGAAATAGCATAAATAATCCCAGCATTTAACAATTTAAGCACTTCTGCTTTTACTACCTCCTTCATTGCTGGATTTAACCGCCTTTGATGATCAATGGAGGGAACGAAGGAATCCTCCATAAGAATTTTATGCATGCACAAAGACGGGCTAATCCCCTTGATATCAGAAATCGACCAACCCAAAGCAGATTTATATGTCCTCAATACACGTAATAATTTATCCTTCTCTAAAGAACAAAGAGATGAAGATATAATTACCGGGTATGTCGAATTCTCACCCAGGAAGGCATAAGTAAGGTGGGCCGGTAGTTCTTTCAGTTCCGAGCTCGCCTTCGTATCCTCTTTGACTGATGTATCTCGTACATCTTCCGCTTTTCCAGCAGTGCTGTTCTCCTTAGGCAAGCTCTTAAGTGCTTCCACTTGCTCAACAATATCAGGTTCAGTTGCATCCACTTTCATAATAGAGTTGACCATGCAATTCTCCAATGGATCCTCCGGTATTGCTCCTACTTCAAAGTTCAAAGTTATGCACACATGAGTCAATAACATCCAAAAACTTGCAAGTACTTACCTCGTCAGGTCCCTTGAGAGCCTTGTAAATATTGAACATGACTTCTTCTCCTCCAACTCTCAAGGATAATTCTCCTATTTGGACATCTATAAGTGCCCTGCCTGTTGCTAAGAATGGTCTCCCCAAAATTAATGGAACATCTCCATCTTCCTCCATGTCTAGAACCACAAATTCTGCAGGGAAAATAAATTTGTCCACCTTCACAAGCACATCTTCAATTATCCCTCTAGGATATGTGAGAGACCTATCCGCCAATTGCAATGTGATTGTAGTAGGCTTTACTTCACCAAGCCCTAAACTTCTGAAAACAGATAAAGGCATTAAATTAATACTCGCACCTAAATCAAATAACGTCCTATTAAATGTAGAACTACCAATAATACAAGGAATAGTAAAACTCCCTGGATCTTTCAATTTTTGTGGTAGCTTCTTTTGGAGGATTGCACTACATTCTTCTGTGAGATTTACGGTTTCAAATTCCTCAAGCTTCCTCTTTCGTGCCATTATATCCTTCATAAACTTTGTATAATTAGGCATTTGTTGCAACGCCTCGGCAAAAGGAATATTTATGTGGATTTTCTTGAAAATCTCCAAGAATTTGGCAAACTTGTCATCTATAGCCTTTTTCCGGAAACGTTGAGGATATGGAAGTGTAGGCTTGTACATAGGAAGCTTTTCCGGTAATGTGGCTTGCTTCTCCTTTTCAACTTCTTTAGGGGTTTCAACCTGAATTTGAGTCTCCTCAATAGATGGCTCATCAACATGTGCTGGTTCTACATCCCCAAGTTCCTTACCACTTCTCAATGACACGGCCTTGCACTGCTCCCTTGGGTTCACTTCGGTGTTGCTAGGAAATGATCCTCTTTGTTGGTTGTTCATGGCATTAGGAAGCTGCCCAATTTGCACCTCAAGAGATTTCATTGTAGCACCCATGTTGTTCATGTGACCCTCAATCGTATCAAGCCTCGACTCATTCTTCTCAAGCCTCAATGTCGAACTTTGAACAAAAGTATTCACCAAATCTTCAAGTGAAGGTTTACCTTCATTCTTTTGTGGAGCATATCCAGGTGGTGGATTCAGAGCACTATTGTTGTTGGCATATGAGAGTCTATCATTGTTGCGGAACCCTTGTTGATACGGATTGCTTCGGTAGTTATTATTGTTGTTGGGATACCGATTGTTTATGAACTGAACGTGCTCTTGCTCTGCTTCCCTTGACAACTCCATTCCAGCTGCAACGGCGGCTAATTCAATAGTAGGTTGTGCTCCTTGCTTGGTCAGAGCTGCTACCTGCGTGGTTAGTGCAGACAGTTGTGCAGTAAGAGTACTAAAATGATAAACCTCATACATACCTATGGGTTTCCTTGCCATGGCTCGCTCACTGGGCCACTGGAAGCTGTTAGCCGACATCTCCTCGAGTAATTCAAAGGCAGCATCTGCAGTCTTAGAAAATAGTGTTCCTCCTGCTGCAGCATCCACAATGATCCTAGTTGGTCCATTCAACCCATTGTAAAATAACTGAATCTGCACCCAGCTTTCATAGTTATGTTGTGGGCACCTCCTCAATAAATCCTTGAATCGCTCCCATGCCTCGTATAGTTGTTCAGAATCAATTTGTCTGAACGTACTGATTTCAGTTCTCAGTTGAGCTGACTTAGCTGGTGGGAAGAACTTCGAGAGAAATTTCGATGCCATTTCCGCCCATGTGTTAATACCATTATTTGGAAGAGATTGTTGCCAACTCCTTGCATGGTCCCTAAGAGAGAAAGGGAACAATCGCAGTCTCACAGTATCTTCTGGAACACCATTCATCTTCACAGTATCAGCTATCTCCAAAAATATCCTCAAATGTAAGTTGGGGTCTTCAACAGGGGATCCACGAAACTGATTCTGTTGCACCATACTTATCAATGCCGGCTTAAGTTCAAAGTTGTTGGCATTGATAGTCTGGCGAGCTATCCCAGAGTAATTGTTGTTGACCAAAGGTTTGAAATAATCTCTGATCGCCCTTTGAGGTTCAACAAGTTGTGGAGGTGGTTCATTGTTATCCCTATTTGCAACCATTTCTATCAATTCCTCCCTTCTCGTTTTTCTCAGTCTTCTTGCAGTTCTCTCGATCTCAGGATCAAACTGCAACAATTCAGGAGTAGTGTACTTTCGCATGCACTGCAAAAATTCAGAAAAGACAAAAAATCACTCCAAAATAAAAGGAATAAAAGCTCTAAATTAAAACCAAGATTAATTGGTACAGTATCAGATTGTACTAAATAAATCAATCCCCGGCAACGGCGCCAAAAACTTGATGCGAAAAATCCCTTACCGCAAGCGCACGGTAGTCAAGTTTTAGTATAGAAAGATGTCGAACCCACAGAGATTGATTAAATAGTTAAATCTAAGTACTGAATTAAAATAATCTTTGCTTTATTTAGAGAATCGAATAGTTGAGTGTTATGCGAATAATAAAAATTAATTAACTAACGATGATCAAATACTGAGTTGAAAAGAAATCAGTTGGAGACGAATCTAGGAGTACGATTTCACTTGTTCATCCACTACACTTATCATTCCTTGATTTCCATGTTATGGATTTCCTAGTTTACTAGCCGAGAATTCTTATTTGTTTCTACTCCCCCTCCCGGGTGTTAAGCAGAATTAATTATCTAACATTAATCTTGATATCCCTATCTAAGATTAATTATCAAACAATTGTAAAAGCGCAGTAATTCCTTTGACGACTTCTATGGAGTTATAGGCCTTCCGAACAATATAACTACCACGATACGAATTCCTTCTTTCCTATTCACAACCCCCTCTCCCGAGTGATAGATCACGAATATGGAATCATTCAATCCATGGCCAGTAGATTAAAAGCATTAGGAACAGGAAAACATAAATAAACCATACGGAAATCCAAATAAACTTCAATCAATTCATAATAAGCGTAGTTTCAAAACAAGCTACATCGTCTCCTAGAAAACAAAATTAGCTCATGCTAGAAGTATTTAAACACATAGACATGTTTAAATAACCCATAAAAATTGCTAAAAGTTTAGAGATACAAAACGAATTGGACGCTATTCTTCGATCTCCGATGAACGCCGCCGTCTCGTGATGAATTCTCTCCTTTTTGCTCCGAGCCGTCGTCGTTATTCTTCTCCGTTCTTCAACCCTAGCCTCCTTCTCTCCAAGAATATGTCTAAGTCTGAATGTCTCGAAAATCCTCCTCTCAAAACCTTTTTAAAGTCCCGTGCAAACTCCTAAGGAAAGTCTCCAAACTTACCAAAATTCCATTGGCGTAATTACTCGGAGGCGTAATTACGCCTGTCGACGTGTCTAAAGAACTGGCTTCCCGCGTGACTGGCGTAATTACGCCTGAAAACAGGCGTAGTTACGCCTGAACAAAATCTCAAAAGCCGTGGGCTAGGCGTAGTTACGCCTGTATGAGGCGTCTTTACGCCTCAAGACATTCTCCAAATAATGATTTGCCGTGGGTTAGGCGTAGTTACGCCTCAGAGTAGGCGTCTTTACGCCTGTTGCCATGATTGAAAGTGTAGATTTTTGGCTTCAATGCATCCGTTCTTTCCGTCATTTGCACCCTTTTAGTCCACAAAACATGTAATTACCTGGATTCCTGCAAAACAACACAGAACAAAACCAAAAGCGTAATTTTGATCGAAAACTAACACTAAACCATGCAAAATAAGAAGAAATATAAGTGTATAAAATACACTTATCAGCCACATCTTGAACCGACGGGGTAAAGTGCTACACATAACGGGGGCCACCTCTTGAATCCAATGAGCAAAGTGCTATGCGCATGGGAGCAACCTCTTGAACCCAAAGAAGCCACTATGTGATATGTATTACGTGCTTATGTGATGTATTTCTGAAGCCGACTCAAGTTTCGAGGACGAAACTTCCAATAAGGAGGGAGCGATGTGAAGACCCAGAATTTTGGTCAAACAAATTACGTGTTACTAAGATAATATTGAAAAGTAAATAAAAATAATAGATTTGCATTTGGTTGGATTGAATTGTATTACTCAATCTTGTGGACTTTAAATCACTTATTTAAGCAAATAACTTAGTAGTTAATTTATTAGAGTTTGTGTAGGATATAATACCAAGATTTTATGATTTTAGCTTGTAGACTTTAAATAATTCTAAGTTTGTAGATAATTAAGAAATCATTGAAAAATAATAATGATAATAATAACCAATCTTAAATCTTGCAATGAATGTATAAAAGCTTATGGACTATAATTCCTACACTAATCCTACATTTTTGAAAGTCCATAATTAAACCATTCAATGGTCTTGTCCAAACCTTGTCATAAGTCATTCATTGACATTTAAGTGCCTAACCCAAATCTTGCCACCATTCAATCTTTTACAACCACGATTCAATCCCATTCATTCTAATATAAAGATATTTAATAGTTTGCTTAAATCATGTCATTAGATGGTCAAAGTTTTGTAATTGTTAATAAATTCTTCTTCATTACCAATTATTGACCACATTCATTACTTGACTCAAATCTTGTCATTAGGAGACCAAAATTATGGGATGCAATTAAATCTCCTACATTATATCATACTAGCGGACGATGCACACGCGTTGCGTGCGTAACGTAATAAATAAATATTTTGTATTGGATATATATAATACTTTGCGCATCATATCACAATTTTTTAAAATTGATGAAGAGATTCCTTTTTTTTTTTAAACTGAAGCAGTTTTGGAACATGGAGGGAGAGATGTGATGTTTTTTTTGTTTTACCTTTTTGCCCCTTAATAATAAAAAGCCAAGTAATTTATTTGGACATATAAGTAATTTGACATTGGTTTATTTAGAACGGACCAAAGTAGTTATTATAAGGGGTTTACACTTTATAATATAGTATAGATTATACCATACCAAAGAAAAGATTATCCTACCAAGATGCATATTTACATTCATTGTCTTGCCAAATCATGACACTAAATGACCAAAGTTAAGGAACCAATTTACATTCCTCCTACATTAAAATCACCTCACTCAATCCCATTTAATTGCCTCCCAATCACATTAGCAACATCCACACATCATACACTAAAGTCTTGCCAATTGGGAGCCAAAATAGTGGACCTAAATTGGACACTCCTCCTCACATTAAAACCACGTTACACCATACAAAGAAAGGATTACCCTACACTTTGCATTGTTGAAAATCTTCTCACACGTCACACACACATTTTTCGAAACCTCAAGGCAAAGGAAGAGGAGATTTTGTGCTATTTTCTACAACCTGTAATTCACTCAATACGCTTCGAAGGTAAGTGGGTTTTTGCTACAACTTCATTTCGTTTTCAAAATATTATTTATGATTTAAATTCTCGATTGAACATCAAACATGAGATTATGTTTTTAAATCTAAACAAGTATGTGACATGATAATGAATGAAAGGACTTTTCGGAGCCACCTTTTGAATCAAATAACTCGTTATGTGGATATGTGCAAGATATGTGGTTATGTGTAAGAAATGTGTTTATGTGCCAAGATCTATGTGATTTGACAAAGAAATATTAAAGGATTTTTGTTGTGATTATATGTATAGTTTTACTATGTTCAAGAAAATTTATTAGTTTTATTTACGCTTCCGCATCTTTGATTTAATCATATACAATAGTATTTTGTAATAGCAATTGTAAGGACAATTTAATGATTTTGGAATAAATAGACTGGTTTTATCAAATATCTGTATACGAGGCTTGTTGTATTCGAATTTCATATTTGGATTCAACGTCGGTGTCACGCGCTCCGGTCTCGGGGCGTGACAATTACCTTCCCGGAGGAAATCTACGTGGATCTCAAAACCAGCAAGAAGAGGGTTTGATTGGAACCATTGTTCGTCGAACCGGTCATGAAAGTTGTCGTTTCATTTATATTTTGTAGACCGGTCATGGTTCTTGTTGCGAGTTTTTTAAAATAAAAATAATTAGATGATTTAGACAAATTTATAATGAAAAAAATCATTAAATAATAAATCCCAATCAGTCGTGCCCGCTAAATCACCGTTATAGTTACAAATTCATTTTAGCCTGATCCCATGATCGATATTGTGAATATTGCAACATACTTCACAAGATCTCTGTCCAAATAGCCTCTGCACTTGTCGATCAATGCAATCCCCAAATTCTACACCAAGATATCAAGCCGAGTAACATCTTATTGGGTGATGAATGTAATGATTACTTGTCAGATTTTGGGCTGAAGGGCGTTCGCTGGCGAGTCAGAATTGGAAGTCCAAAATTGATCTTTCATGACCCATGGATTCCACACCCACACTCTTTCAAACCAATTACAGTCCCTCGTCCAAGGTATGAGAATTTGACGGTGGGGGATTTACTAACGCATGAGGGAACATGGAATTGGGATCTAATTGGGCAAGCATTATGGCTTATAGATCATCCTCCAATTCTCAACATTCCATTGGCATTGACTGAGACGGAAGATACCGTGGTTTGGCACTTTGATCGGAAGGGTGAATATAATGTCAAGTCCGGCTACAAGGTGGCTATGCATATTGCTACTGTGGCGAGTAGTAGTTGCAGCTGCATGGGTAACAAATTTTTGTAAAGATTATGGACATCCAAAATGCCAAATAAGGTGAAGATCCATACATGGAGGGTGTTGTATAATGCACTTCCAGTGAGTGCTAACCTTCATGTGAGAGGTTTGAATGTTGATCCATTTTGCAATAGTTGTTTGAATTATTTTGAAGATTGTTCCCATGTACATTGGCATTGTAAGAGGGCTAAGGAGGTATGGAAGCTCACATCTTTATGGCCTTTATTAGAACGGTTCCGAGGCAGGGGCTTTTTTGATTTGTTCATATGGGTGGTTGATCATGGGAAGGTTAACGATATTGGATTGTTAGCCATGGTCTCATGGAGTCTATGGTTAGCACAAATCAATTGGTGTTTGAGGGACGCTTGATGACAGCACAACAAATTTTGGATTGCGCTAACCATTTTTTGGGGGAGTTTGATGTAACCAACAAATTCCTAAATCGACCCGTGTACAAACACTACGCGAAGGCTGGCAACGACCACAGTAGGTACACTTAAGGTGAATGTTAATGCTGCAGTTCATCCACAATTACCTTTCTTCAGTATTGGTGTCATATGCAGGAATGATCATGGGACTGTATTATTGGCCAGAGGCCGAGATTTTCGAGGACAAGTTGACCCTCATGTGGCAGAGACTTATGCTTTACTTGAAGGACTCATTGCTTCTCAACGATTATCTCCACACGCATGGGTATCTGAATCTGATGCATCAAATGTGGTCAAGACACTTGATCTTTCACTCCCGCGAGCACAACCAACTCCTCTTTTTGAATGTATACGAGACCTCATGCATCAAATACATAATGTCTCTACAAGTCACTGTCCTCATACATCTAATGGCACCGCACATAGCTTAGCAAATCATGTACTTCATAGTGGCCAAGATTTTACTCTGGATGCTATTCCTCTTTGTATACAAAAAGTTGTACATCTAGACACTTTTTTGGTTAACTAATATATATTTATATTTTAAAAAAAAAGTCAGACAAGGATGAATCTAGCCTAAAAATTAAGGGGCCAAAAAATTATAACATATAAAATGGAGAGTAACAATTTTAAGGGGTAAAATATAATTTTAGGGGCAAAATTCAATTTTTTTGAGGCAAAATGTAATTTTTTAAAGCTAATAATCTTTTTTAGGTGGGCAGCTGCCTCCACTGGTGGCCACATAGATCCGCCCCTGTTGACAGGCTATGTATCGAATAAGGCAGATGTCTATAGTTACGATGTGGTGTTGTTAGAGTTAATGTCGGATAAGATGGCTCCATGGTTCGTCGGCATGGCCGCAGAACTATATTTTATTGACATTTTGCATAACAGTCTCAATTATTGTTGCGGAGTTTTCTAAATTAAAATAAAAAAATGATTAGGTAATTTGGATAAAATTGTATGAAAAATCATAAAGAATTTAAGAAATACTCCGCAACCACCGCCGTTTTGTTCCGTGACAGCTGTGAAATCGTCATCACATCGTTATAGTTAAAAATCTGTTTTAGCCTGTAACTTTACCGCTATAACTGTCGTTCCGGGACAGATATTGTGAACCGTGGAAGACTCTGGATGCTTCATTTTACTCACACGAAGTCGGTTTCAATATCATTTTGTGGGCGTGCATGCTCTTGAATCAAGGCCAGATTAAGGATGTGTTTGTAGGAAGTTTATGGGATTCGGGTCATCAGGATAAACTTGTGGAAATGTTGCATTTGGCCATTTTCTGTACGGTTGAATCAATTTCTTCAAAACCAACGATGAACCAAAAGTTGTGGAACGTTTGAAGGCACTTCAATCTCCTGTCCCTGTCTAGTTGCTAAGGCGTGGAAATTTCTGAACTGATTAATTGTAGCAAAAATTCAAAGGAGGCTCGTGGCCAAGAGGAACGGTGATTTTGGAATACACCGATTGTATTCGAAATGGTGTTAAGAAGGCATCAACATTTTCAAATATATTATTCAAAGGAGGCGTAATCGACCAAATCGAGAAAAAAAATTTATACCCATATTGTTACAAAACATATGATTCATGGCAAAATAAAGAAATAGATCGAGCCAAGCTTAAGGTTACATAGAATATATTCATATCTAAGGAATAAGCTACATTCTAGATTCTGAAACGTGTGACTTTGAAAACACTGATTCTATGTTGTGTTTTTCTTTCATTAATATATATATATATATATATATATTTAATTTTTTTCCCTTAATTTTCTTTTTTATACTTCTGAAATCTACTTCGACATTCAATATTAAATAAAAATAAATTTTGAAAAAAGAAATAAATTGGAAAACCATTAATTATCCTGGAAAACAACTTGTCTAATTTATCTCCCAACACACAATTTTCACCATCATTCCTCGCCCATATCACTATACTCTCAATTCTTTTTATTCCTTTACCACAAACAACATAGATCACTCGAAATTCTGTTAGTACAAGGGTTCTTTTGAACCATAAGAAAACCGTTGCTACCTCTGATCTCGACTCCTCCATTACAATAGCGAAGAACCGTACGAATTTACGACTATATGTTTGAGAGGATGATCGATATCAGTGCCTCCTGCATGCTTGACAAACTCCGCAGGCGAATGAAACTTACCGCAGCAGATGCACATTATTCTAACTTCTTCTCCTTTCCCGTATTTGTACAGTATCCCATCGACTCTCCTTCCATTGGGGCCATCTCCCATTGTGAAAACGCAAGGCATGTCCTCTACTGCATTTGTCCCGACTTTCGGACCTCCTCCGGCTCTCGAGGTACCAGACTTCTTGGATGGACTTGCAGCTATGTCTGATCCGGTGGTTTTGCTTGTATTTTCTTGATATTTCGTGCCGGAAGAACCAACGTCTTGGTTGTTTACTTTCAATGGTCGAATGCTGGTGGGGCTCGGTTCGCTGCTAGATGCTGCAATAGATATTCAACGTAGAAAGAACATGCCAATTGTTCAAGTTACGATATCATAATATCAGGCAACCGCTAGAGAAACAAAGAACATGCATGGTAAGAACTGGGAAAAAACCATGAATTAGGACAGAACATTGAATCTAGTTTATACAAAAACACTACACAATATCCATGAGAGAGTAAAGTTGAGGATAATTCATTTCTTCAAACTTCCACTTAACAGGATCCAATCAATAGTTCAGGCCTATCCACACAACAAAACTCAATCATCTTATATGCAATCAAATTCAAGAAATATATAGCTACTTCAAAAGATTGAATTACCGTGTAGAATGTTATCCTCCAAATCTGACACACTCGACGAGCTTCCGCCTTTCGATTCGACGGATCCCTGGGACGCCCTTTTAGCCATAGCAACACCAGTCCCACCTCCACAAATGGCTCGTCTACCCACCCAAGAAGGCGAACCGCCACCATAAATTACACCTACTTCTTTATCACCTCTTAGATTCCTCTGCTTCTCAGACCTCCTCCTCTTAGCCTCCATCCTTCTCAATGTCTGCAACTCTTTCCTCTTCCTCCACTCTTCCTCGGTCTCCACGGGCAGAGAAGACGTCCTCACCAGACCCGTAACCGGTTTCGATTCCGCAAGATCATTATCATCTCTCAAAAGAGGTGAACAAACTGCTATTGACGTAGATCTCACCAAGATCTTGCAACTCTTGTCCACTCCAAATCTTCCCCCCAATGATAGCCCAAGATTCAATTCAATCTCCTCATCCTTCTCTTCTAATGCCTCGAATTCACTAACACTACCCCTAAACCTCTGCAATAAGTCTCTTGAAAACTTGTTTACCGAAACATCCAGAGAAAGATTCTCCATATCACTTGTTGTTAATATTTTCTTGATAACATCACCATCGCCCATAGGACAAACATCAAAAACTTACACAGAAATATCATATAATCATATTTTCAAATATACCGATATATAGATGCACGTTGAAGTTCCTCACGATATGATTCGCACAAGCTCAGATGGAAAAATCTTAGTTTCAACAGCATGCTAACCCCCGGAATCTCCAAGATTCATTTTTTTGCAAAATTTAAGTAAGAGTTATAAAAACAAGCTTTCACATCATCAATACATCCCTTGAAACGTTAAGATTTTGTCTTAGAAAACTAGAGCAACAAACTCCAAGATTAAGAAGAAAGCCAACGAATCAATAATGAAAATAAAGAAAAACAAAAATGGGTTGCGTCGCTAATAGCAAAAAACATAAATAGAAGTGAAAATAAATATACTATCTCCAATAATAAGTAATAAGAAATGAGAAAAATGGCATTGATGAAGCAGATAGAAAGCTTGTACGTGTTGAAAATCAAAGTAAAAACCAAAGTGAGGGAGAAAAAAAAACCGAGAGCGAGGGCACATGGGAAAAGAGAACGTGGAATGACGAAAATGACCTGGTCTGTAGAGGATTGGATTTTGTGGAAGCGTGCAAGGTACTAGGTAAGGACAGGTGGCTTGAATTGAGAGAAGTGGAAAGGCGACACGTGGGCGTGCCTGAATTTAGGTTGTGTCGCTATCGCAAGTTGTGTAAGAGAAGCTGTTAAAAGATGGGAGAGGCTACCCTGTTCCCTGTGGTGGTTGATTACTTGTTATCGTTATTGGTAGTGCTTTACAGATGTAGCTATTTGTTTAGATGTTTACTCGTCAAATACTTGTATAGTTGTATGTTGTGTTGAAAAAATAAAAAATAGACAAGACATGTGGGAGCATACGCAGGATTTTTGGGAATAAGAGGCCCTAAAATTTTAAAATAAAAATTTTAGGGGTAAAAATATTATTTAAAGGAGGATAAAATTTAATTTTTAAGGAGCAAACTATACTTTTTTAAGGTAAATTTGTAATTTTAAAATTTTTTTACCCTTAATAGATCCATCCATGTATGGGAGAGGTATATGAGTTCAAACTCATATAGAAATAATTCTACCAAATTGTAGTTATAATAGTAGATAAATAAAATAAAAATAAAAAATTTAAAGAAATTATATAATTATTTTAGAAATGTTAGATAATAATATATCACAATTAGTGTTTTGAAAATCGGACCGGACCGACCGGTTTAACCGATAACCAATGCTTAATTTGATCTGGTTGACCCTATAAAACCACCATGCTAAACAATCGGTGGGAACCGTATTTGATGTCATATGACATATTGACTTCCTCGGGCCCAAGAACCGAAAAAATCTTATACCGAGCAGGAGGACACCGAGCAGATAGCATCGAGCAGGGTTTACCGAACAGAAAGACACCGAACAGAACAGTTGTTAAACCCTCCTCGGTTTTCTGGTCAAAGACTAGCGGAAGACCCGGGGATAACCAACAAATCAACCGGCGTGAATAAACGTGCAGTAATGGGGCGCGGATTTCTCGGACACGTTTGGCTCCAGTTAAGCCACGATCAGAGGACATCGTGTTCCGGATCTCCCGCGAACCAAACACTGGGAACAGTCCTATAAATACCAGTATATGGTCTCATAGTAAAATGTTGGATTTTTCTGGGCAAAAAGACTCCGAAGAGAGCAAATTTATTTATGTTCGGTCTTGTTTATTATTTTTCTAAGATATTCATATAAGCCATTGGGCGATTGTCATTTGTGTGAAGAAAGTCTTGTAAATCACCAACGTTTATAGTGAAGTTTTATACTGGACTAGGTCCCGTGGTTTTTCTCTCAATTTGAGGGTTTTTCACGTAAAAAATCTTGGTGTGTTTACCGTTATTTTTCGTTAACACTTTATTCTACCTTATATCTGAAAAATCTTGAATCACATCATTGGCGCCGTCTGTGGGAACTTAGAGCAAAGACGTTGAAGTAGGAAGAATTTTCTAACAAAAAGTAAATCAAAAGACAAGATGGTTAGAGGTAGAGGTAGGGGCAAGCTTCCAGGAGAAATGGATCCAATTCTCGCCCATACTCGTTCACAGAACCAAGAGAAGGGCCAGAAGACGCAGGATTATCTCAGCATATTCCTCGGACATTTCCTGCTGAGGGAATGCCCATGGAGCATTTGACAGAAATGATAGCCAGAACTGTCGGGGAGATCATGAAGCAATTTATGGCCCCTCCCCAGAAACAAGAAACCATGCAGGAAGAAGAAGGGGAAGATTTGGCCTCCATGCAGGAGCCAGAAAAAGAGCCTGAGGAGGTTAAAGATACTCCTAGTCATTTGAATGATGAAACTGACAAAGCTCTAAATCGCCAAATGGAAGAGCTGAAGAATGAGATACAGCAGATGCGTAATAAAATGGAGGGACGTCTGTATCCCCCGCAAAGGACCACTCCATTTGTTCTCCATGTTGTTGGTGATCCTTTGCCCCCAAACTTCAAGGCTCTAAATGTGGGAAATTACGACGGTAGTGCACATCCTGAAGAATATTTGTCTCGATTTGAAAACGCTTCGCTTCTTCATCAACTTACAGATGAAGTGAAATGTCGGGTTTTCCTGACTACATTGTCTGGTGCGGTGCAATAATGGTTTAATCAGTTGCCAGCTGGAATCATAGACTCTTTCCCAAAGTTTAGTTCTTTATTTTTACATCAGTTTGCAAGTAGTCGGAGTTGCAAGAGAACATCTCTTAGTCTGTTGGGGTTTTCCTGACTACATTGTTTGGTCAACGTTTAAACTTAAAAATACCATCATTTATTCGTGGGATCGGGATGTTTGGTCCACGTTTAAACTTATATATATCATGATATTGTGCTCGGGGTAGCGAGCTTGTTTTATTATCGTCGATTGTTGGCGGGTTAAATATATGATCGGGATGTTTGGTCTGTATTTGAACCTAAAATGGGACTAAGTGATTATGCTCGGGGTAGCGAGCAATGTTCGGTTTACTCGTTGGATCGGGATGTTTGGTCAACGTTTAAACTTAAAAATACCATCGTTTATTCGTGGGATCGGGATGTTTGGTCCACGTTTAAACTTATATATATCATGATATTGTGCTCGAGGTAGCGAGCTTGTTTTATTATCGTCCATTGTTGGCGGGTTAAATATATGATCGGGATGTTTGGTCTGTATTTGAACCTAAAATGGGACTAAGTGATTATGCTCGGGGTAGCGAGCAATGTTCGGTTTACTCGTTGGATCGGGATGTTTGGTCAACGTTTAAACTTAAAAATACCATCGTTTATTCGTGGGATCGGGATGTTTGGTCCACGTTTAAACTTAAATATATCATGATATTGTGCTCGGGGTAGCGAGCTTGTTTTATTATCGTCCATTGTTGGCGGGTTAAATATATGATCGGGATGTTTGGTCTGTATTTGAACCTAAAATGGGACTAAGTGATTATGCTCGGGGTAGCGAGCAATGTTCGGTTTATTCGTTGGATCGGGATGTTTGGTCAACGTTTAAACATAAAAATATCATGTTGTTGTGCTCGGGGTAGCGAGCAATGTTCGGTTTACTCGTTGGATCGGGATATTTGGTCAACGTTTAAACTTAAAAATACCATCGTTTATTCGTGGGATCGGGATATTTGGTCCACGTTTAAACTTAAAAATATCATGTTATTGTGCTCGGGGTAGCGAGTTATTAATTCCATTGTTGGTGGGTTAAATATATGATCGGGATGTTTGGTCTGTATTTGAACCTAAAATGGGACTAAGTGATTATGCTCGGGGTAGCGAGCAATGTTCGGTTTACTCGTTGGATCGGGATGTTTGGTCAATGTTTAAACGTTAAATTATCATCGGTTTACTCGTGGGATCAGGATGTTTGGTCCACGTTTAAACTTAAATTTGCCTAAGTGGTTATGCCCGGGATGTCTTTTCCCTGAGCTCGGTTATATTCATTATCTCGGGATATTTCTTATTCCAACCGAGCTTTAGTTGCTCGCGATAACTATTATCTTTAAAGATGGATTGAGCTTTATTTGATTAAGTCTTTCTTAGTTGAGAGGCTAACTTATACAAGATTGTAAAAATACGAGGAAAATCAGAATATTATTCCCAAAAGATTAAAATAATCCAGAAGTTAGAACAAGAAAGGTAAGTCCCTAAATTTACAGACGGAAGAACTCATCGGGAATGGTATTCAGGGCAGCGTCGACGTTTACGAAGTCTGTTGAAGCTCCTTCAGGAGGATAGCCAGCGGCTTTAAATTGACGAACAGACGCTTCAAAGCCATAATTAAGGAACTTGGCAGAGCGTTCACCCAAAATGTCGCCATACTCTTCAGACTTCATAAACTCTTCTTTCTTGATGAGCCAGGATTCTTCGATTTGAGCAGCCCGAGATAATTTCTCCCGATCAAGCTGTTCAGAAAGGGATTTATTCTCTTCAGCCCGCGATGACTTCTCCTGAGAAAGCTGCTCTAAGAGGGATTCATTTTCTTCAGTCACGGACATGTACTGCCCGGATAAAGTGGTGTTAGCTTCCTCAAGGTCGGCTAGTTTCTTGTGCGCCTCTTCGAGAGCCTTCACTGCCTTATCCCGAGCAGCAACAGTAGTAGAGTATCGCTCCTGCAGTAATTTCATGGATTTCTTCATCTCTTCACCTATACCTTCTAGTTGTTTGAGGTGTTTCTGGTTCTCCCCATTTGAGGATCTCATAGATTGGAAGCGAGTCATAATCTCGCCGGCCATCAGATTGGTCTGCAAGAGAATAAATGAAGTCAATATACCGAAGATAAAGGGTTATTAGGTGGAAGTGAGTGTAAATTACCTAAGTGAGGGAAGCGGAGAAATCATTTATGAGGTTGCTGAAGGCCAATCCTCCTAGGTATTTACGGTCGGGAGAATTGGCCCAATTGCAAATGATGGAGTGAGAAATTTTGGGGTCAGGTTTTCTCAGAATGGGGACATTGGGGGTATAGATCCAATCGGGTATATGGTATCTGGAGGTTGGCCGAGAAGAGCTAGAACCACCTGGAGCAGGTTGAGAAACAGCTCGAGTTTGAGGTGGTGGACTAGCTCGGCGGGTAAGGTTGATTCGAGGAGAAGGAGTTTTCTTGGTAGGAGGAGGTTTTGAGGAAGAATCTTGGCCCTCAGGGGCCACCCTCTTCAGTGACCAAGGAATCAGGGCTTCTCCCTCGGGTATTTCAATCATTTCTTCGGTAGGAGTAGGGGTAACAGATGGATGAGGAATTGGATCAGTGGTCGGTTTAACAGCCTTCTCTTGTAAGGAAATTTTCTTCAAGTTAGCAGCAATCTTGGCCTTCAACATCTTTATTTCTGCAAGAAAAAGACATCATAGCAATTATCCAAGCATATCAAAACGAAATAAGCCAACAAAGCTGGATGCTCGGTAATACTCACCGAGGGGCATTTTTAGGGAAACACCCTTCGGACTAAGCTGGAACAAATACAGCAGTCCGTCGTCAATCAGCTCCCCAAGGTTAAAACACTGATCGCCAAGCTTACGACGAACCGATATATATGTTTCTCCCTCAAGTAGCCCCTTGATCGACTTGCCCTTCGGTAAGTTTTCTTTCCACTCCATGGGGCAATCCTAGGGTTGGAGTGGGCGAGCAAAGAAGAAGAATTTTTTCCAGTTTTTTATGGAAGATGGGTAGTTTTTCAGGAAACCATCCCTGTCCGAGAAGAAAAGTAAAAGAGCCCGATCTCCTTTCGATTTGATTGAAAAAAACAATGAAAGAGTTCAGGAGTCGGAGAGAAACCAAAAAAAGATAAGACTATGTAGAAACCCACCAACAATCGATATGTTGGGGAATAACTGACTAAGAGAGATGACAAAATAGGAGGCAACATCTATAAAAAAAAAGGAGGAACAGGAAAACGAAGTTCCCCTCGGAGTTGGTCTATGTAGAAGGGAAAATAACCCTCGGGAGGCAGGTGAGGACGAGATCCAGGAGGGGGAACAATAATAGATGTCCCCTCGGAAATCCCCCATTTAGTTTGGATATTGGATAGGTGCCGTTGTGATTTAATCCCTGATTCAAAAATCTCAAACCAAGGAACATGGGCTTTTATCAGATCCTGCTCTGTCGCAGCCTGAAGCTCTTCTCTACGAGCATCGTAGGCTGACGGCGAGCTGGAAGTCTCCTCACTATCAGAGGAAGAAGAATGTCGAGGAGAGGGACTCAGGGTACCATCCTCATCGAACATGTCTATAGTTTTCAAGCAATCGTCAGAAGAAGACATACTCGATGAATGGAAAGAAAATAAGTATGGAAGAAAAGTTGGTCGGACGTCTGATGCTAGTTCGGAAGCAAATTACAGTAAAGTTAGTTAAACCGCAGGAATGAACGAGTATTTATAGGGGGCCACTTGAACAGTCGCTGAATCGACACCGTTCGAAATAAATCAAGTGAACGGTTATAGGAAACGAAACGCCGCAGGTTTTTTTGAAATTTTTTGGCGAGAAAATTAGGGGGTAAAATATCCCGAGCATATCAGAATTTTGCTCGAAGACAATAAACCAAGATTTCACTACTTTCATCTTGCTTTACTTCAGGGGGGTGAGGTGATGTCATATGACATATTGACTTCCTCGGGTAAAATCCTCCGAGGAACCGAACAAATCTTATACCGAGCAGGAGGACACCGAGCAGATAGCATCGAGCAGGGTTTACCGAACAGAAAGACACCGAACAGAACAGCTGCTAAACCCTCCTCGGTTTTCTGGTCAAAGACTAGCGGAAGACCCGGGGATAACCAACAAATCAACCGGCGTGAATAAATGTGCAGTAATGGGGCGCGGATTTCTCGGACACGTTTGGCTCCAGTTAAGCCACGATCAGAGGACATCGTGTTCCGGATCTCCCGCGAACCAATCACTGGGAACAGTCCTATAAATACCCGCATATGGTCTCATAGTAAAAGGTTGGATTTTTCTGGGCAAAAAGACTCCGAAGAGAGCAATTTATTTCTGTTCGGTCTTGTTTATTATTTTTCTAAGATATTCATATAAGCCATTGGGCGATTGTCATTTGTGTGAAGAAAGTCTTGTAAATTACCAACGTTTATAGTGAAGTTTTATACTGGACTAGGTTCCGTGGTTTTTCTCTCAATTTGAGGGTTTTCCACGTAAAAAATCTTGGTGTGTTTACCGTTATTTTTCGTTAACACTTTATTCTACCTTATATCTGAAAAATCTCGAATCACATCAGTATTGAACCGATCAAAAATGGGTTCAACAAGTGAATCGGTCCACCGATTGAATCAGTTATTCTTAATTTTTCTTTCTTTTTTTAAAAATTTCATTTTTTTTATTTTTTGTTAAAATTATAAATCAAATTTTTATAACAAAAATATATTATAAATAATTTATTGTTAATGAAATAATTACAAAATAATATTTTATGTATGTATCAAAAAATCCATATAATTTCATAAAGATGTCTTATATATTATATATAATATTTTTAGTTTCTCGTAAATTATAAAATATGTGAATCATCTCATGATTTTTCAATTTTCTTTTATGATTTTGGAACATTGTTCTTTTTGTGTATTGCTTGTGATTTTTGAGATGTTTTATTGTTTTTTCTTTTATGTTTGACATTTGGTTTGATCCGATTTTTTAAGTTTGAAATGTAATTTTGGTGTAATGATATTTTTTTATTATGAACAATTTAAAACTATAGCAAATAAATTATATATGTATTTTACAAAAATTAAAATATATATTATATAATGCTACGTCATCATCGGTTGAACCAGATCGAACTTGAACCAGTAAGATCACCAATTTCATGTCCGGTCCGATTTTAAAAACTGACCACAATAGCCAAATTTAAACTCTTAACTCTAATTAATGAAAATTCTAACGAAGTACTGAGAAGGCCTTTTATTAATATTTTCACACTTTTACCTGGGTTATGGGCAATGAACCCTATCAATCTTTCAAATATGCAGATCCCCAATGATTTAAAAATATGCAGTTTATCACATATAATTTGTGAATATAGGCGGTTTACTTATGTAGTTTGTGAATATGTATAAAATATCTCCTCCGTATATGCTATCTTTTGCAAATCATATGTGGTAATTCTTTATTTTGAAAACAACATTGTTAAACTGTCGATTTACAAAAACATGGGATAAAATGTCTGTTATGGATATCGTAGATAGTAAAATACTTATTTACAAACTTGTAACAAATCACAGTGATAAAATATCGATTATCGATGTCATGTGAGGGAATGTATCCAGTTGAACACAAATATAACAATATGAAATTACGATCCCAAAAACTAGATAGTATTGCTTCCAAGCCCTGATCCAAAAATTAAACGAAGGACAAAACTAATTTTACTAAGGTTTTTAAGCTGTCAGAAGCCATCTTTTTGGTTCTTGTACGACATTAGAAGGAATTTTGAAGTTTGATACACTTGAGTATTAAATTGGAATTCAAGAAAAGACAGTTTTTATTGATATTAATGAATGATGTATATAAAAAAAATTATTGCATACATATTTACGTTCATACATACATTGATTTTCGGAACCAGATAGGCCTCAAATTAATACAGAATTGAGATGAGTAATGGAACTTGAGTTCTTTGCTACCCGAACTAACAAATTTTATATATGTATGTGTAATGCCTCAATATGACTCATACATGTTTTATTTGGTTATTGGGTAATTATGAGATAATTATGGTATGGCGTGGACTCGAATTCAGGTTGAACTAAATATGAGAATAATATGACCAGTATATGAGCTTTCATTTTGTGTTGCAATGAACTGAACATGGTTGGGAACAATATAATCATGTTCATTTGTGCTATGAAAATATGTTATACAATGACATGAAATAAGTTGAGATCAACTCTATCAATTTGTTGAATTATTGTAATACATGTTTGAATGTACAATTAGAATTGTTGCAAGTTTTCATTGAAGGCATAACTTTGATGCATGGTAGACTAGATGAAGCACAATTGACATGAGATGAATGTGCTATGAATTTGATGTGAAGTTACTTTGCATTTGTTGGGAAAGTTGGAAGATATATATGAAACAAAAATCAGATGTGAAACACATACAACACCACAACTCACCTACAAAATCTCTACACATTTTCCTCTCAAATCCTTGCTTTTGCTTGCACCTTTTCTTGGATTTGATCTTGGAAATCAAGTAAGAATGTGAGTGTAGTTAAAGTTCTTGTTGATGTGGTAGAAAGTGCATGATGTTTAAGTGTCTACATGAGTGTGGTGTTGTAGAAACCAAGTTGAAATACAAGTTGTATGAATTTGGATTGATATGAGATGTAATCCAAATAAATAAGCTGTAATGTTATTGAAACATGTTCTTATGATGTTCTAATATGAATTTATCCAGTTTTGATGGTATGAATTGAAGTGGATGTAGTAAACCATAAAGATAAGCTCAAAATCGACATGTTCTGAAAATTTCTGAGCATCGCGATCGATCGCTAGTCAGGGGGCGATAGATCGCTAATGCTGAGATAAAAACATAAGGCGGTTTAACACATGGGCGATCGATCGCGTGATTGCGACCGATCGATTGCGTGTAGGCGATCGATCGGTTGCATAATAGAGATAGATCGTTGATGGCCATAAAGTTTTGGAGATCGATCGCGTAAAAGTGGCGATCGGTCGCTAGGGTGAAAATGTTGAAAAATGCTATATTTTTGTGGAATTTGATGGTGAGGCCTATTATAACATTATACAATGTTGGTATTTATGTAGCACCATCACAGGGGACATGATAGGGAGGCGGTTAAACATTGATGCCTGAAATTCTATAATTTGTATCGCACGATAGGTACGTGTTGTACGAGTATTAATATTCTATTTATGATCATTATATGTGATAATGCTATATTGTTGATTGAGATATGAGATTATTGTGAATATCATATGCGGTTGGTGCTCTGAGGCACGATGTTGTTGAGGCATATAGGCGATGTCATGAGATGTATGACACATGTTGTATAGTATGCCATTGATGGGCACACGATATGGTTGTATAAAGTGTGAGGACGGTAATATGATATGCGCTGATAATATGGGACGTGAAGGCTGAGCCACTGACATATTAAGCTGAGAGGCATATCATATGTGTTGTTGAGGCAGATAGTTGATGCCATGAGGATTATGCTATTGTTGAATATACAATATAACTGTTATAACGTGTGACGGTAATATGATATGTGCTGCTAATATGGGACGTGAAGGCTGAGCCACTGACATATTAAGCTGAGAGGCATATCATATCGATCCTGTTATAACATGATGTTGAATGAGATATGTGATTACATATTTAGCCAATTGTATCATGTTGTATATTGTGTTTTGGGGTATGTACATGGGTATGTACAGGAACAACCATATATGAGTATTTCAAATGCATGAATACAGAAAGTTGTTTATATAATATTTATGCATTACATTAATGTTGGATTGTGAACATCATTTATATACTCATGTTGTGCGCGATTGCTCTGTAGGGACTCATAGCTGGGAAAAATTGGGATTGTGAGTCTACCTTCTGCTGATAGGAGTTAAACTGACGAGATTGAATGAGTTGTGATGTATAAATGATATACCAAATGTGATGTATGTGAACTATGTAAGCAAAAGACATAGTGAAAAATATTGACCAGTAGTCTTAATATCTTAATCCTGATAAGTAAAGATATGTGAATTACTTAATTAAATATATAACTAAGGATTAAGAATGACGAGATCCCGCAGTATATAATTAAATTTTAATTTGTATTACAATTTTACTTTATAATTAGAAAATATATTATTCAATTTTTCATATGTCAAAAGTAAATAATAAAATACTCAATTCGTCTCTCATTGATGGTCAAATTGGTGAAATATGTGAGCATATAAATTTTTGTTTATGGGTTCAATTTTTCTACTAATATTTTTTGATCGAGTTTGTTGTAACGGGCTTATTTAATTTAATATAATATTTGTCATAAAAAAAATAATATTCAACCTTTTGGCTGATTAATATATGACCAACAACTAAGAGTCAAAGAGGTGAAGGGTGTAGTTTTCTAGAAAGAATCTCGACTCCAGAGTAGTTCTTCTCCCAGCTGAATAAAGAGAGAATAATTACGTGTACGTGTTGATAAGACGTTAATAATAAACACGTGTGGTCCCCATTTACCTGTCCGCAATACGATCCTCTATGATTGTATATTACGCGTGTCAATGCTATCTTTCACCGTACATTTATAATATATAATTTGAATATATTAAAATATATCAAATTAATAGTAAGATACCTCTCAAGAATAGTGGTGTCAAACGAGTCGTCTCGTATCGACACAAGACTATACGTGCTGTGCCGGCACGGTTTAAAAATGGATCGTGTCGTGCCGCCCCATTTTCACAATAGGCAGGGCCCGGCACGGCCCATTTCAAGTTTTTTTATTATTTTTTTTGACTTACCGATCGATCGGCACAATAGTGTCAATCGATCAATCAAGTAGCGATCGATCGACACATAAGTGCCGATCGATCGCTACACGAAAAACAAAATTGTACAGTTTCGTGCCGTACCGTGCCGACCCACGGGTCGGCATTTGTGTCGTGCTGCTCCGTGACGTGCCGTGCTCATTCCGTATCTTGTGACATCCGCTCCGTTTGACATCTATACTCAAAGATGTTGGTAATACCTTCAAAGATAGCATCGAATTTTTAGCTTATGAATTGTGATTCCATTAATTTAGATAATATATATTTTATTTATAATATATGATTTACTAAACGGAGGTGTTTGTATGTATGAGTAATGAGTTCCTCCGTTGTTGGATTGGATATTATATTATGTATGTATGATATTCGACTGATTGCTAGTTTATGATTTATAAAGTAAATAAAATTATAGAAGTTTAAAACTAAATTTTTATTTCCTAAATTCTCACATTTCTCATATTGTTAGAATTTGAAAATATATCATGAATACATGAAAATATTATATAATTACAAAGAAAATAATCGTAAACTTTCACAATTTTTTTTGAAAAACTCTAATAGAATATACACCAAATATAATATTACTATACAATCATATAATACAGATACCTGAAGAATTCCAATCTCGTATAATCCTACCGAACAAAATTCTTTTGTATTGCATACACAAGTTTTTTTTTAGATTTCTGGATTTTTCTCGCGTCCCTAAATAATAGATTCTAGCAATCGGATAGCTGATATCTAAGTCGTGATTCAAATTAAAATTATTAAATTATATAAATGATTTCAAAAATAAAAATATTATGTCATGAGATGAAGTAATGTCTCGAAAAATATGCTTGTAATAAACTTATAGACTTGATATGATGTTTGTTCTCAAGTCAGCTATAAACAAACAATTATTTATTTTTTGACAATTGTTTTTAGTTTTACAGTTAACTTTTATTAATTATATGTATAACCAAATTTTATAACATGAAAGAGAATATATCATTGCATTGACATTACTCAAGTTTAATTAATGATATTTGATAATATCTAAGTTTGTCAATATTAGATTCAAATAACTCATAACTACGTGAATCAAGATTTGGCCAAAATAATAAGTGTACTTTAAAATTGAATTCGAGTAAGATCATTTTTTTTTGTCCTTGAGCTCCATTTATACGAGAAATTCTTACGTGCATCAGATCCGAACCATATATATGTATCAATACAAAGAAAAAATTGTATAAGAGATGTCAATCAAGATAATCGAACCATGATAAACTCATTTTCTTTATGTTGATCCATACGTGATGCTCAAACCAGGTCTATGCAAGAATTTTCTCATTTCTCCCCAACTCTAGTCTAGTGTAGCAATATGATATAATTTTTTTGTGTATTGGAGAATGAAAGGTGTTTAGGGATACAAAACCATAAAAGAGCAAGCTTTTGTTTTTCTATGTCTTATTTTCCATAAATGTTTTTTTCCGATATATTTGAAATGTAAGAATCTCATACTTACATGTGCTTTGGAATTAAAAAAACTCACATATTTAATTTTTAAAAATTAGAAAAGCCTGAGTTTTTTTTTGTTATTGATATTAAAAAAGAAGAGCTTTCAACTTCAATTTGATTCCATAGAGTGCCGAGTGTCGACATATCACTAATTACCTTAAAACCACGCAATATACATATAATCCACAAGAAAATAATGAGAAATATTATCTTTATAATTTCATTGTAATTAAGTCATAAATTCGGCCATGGCTTTCATCGGATAATCTTGGTCAAACATTTTTTTTATATGTGAATTGGCATTCAAATACATATAAAACAACACTTTTATTATACTCCTAATAGTCCCCCTCAAGATGTGGAATAAATGTTGATAATTCTCATATTGGATAGCAAGGATGTAAATCGAGTTGGCAGCAACGATTTTGGGAGCAAATCCGCCAATTGCAAAGTCGGAGAAACATGTTTTTTCACGAACAAGATGACAATCAGTGTCTGTGTTTTGTACGCTCATGAAAAACAGGATTCGATGCTTTGTGTGTTGCAGCCTACCTATCACAAAATAAAACAGTTGGCGCACCATAAGAATCCTGCAAATCCTTGAAAAGTGAAGAAAACCAAACAATCTCACACGTAGCATTGGTCATTTCTCTATATTCTGCTTTAGTAGAAGATCTCAAGATAGTTTGTTGTTTCTTCGATTTCCATGAAATCAAGGACTCTCCAAGCATAACACAAAATCCAGTAATCGACCTTCTAGTATCTGGACAATCCCCCAATCCGAATCCAAGAAAATACTCAATTTAAGATCAGAAGGAGCACTGTAAAACCAGTCTTGGCCAACAGAATCTTTTAACATATTTGATCACAGAATGAACAGCCTGCAAATGTGTACTTCTTGGACTAGATAAGTATCGTCTCAATTTGTTCATATCATAAGAAAGATCAGAACATGTCAAATTAAGATATAACAACTTTCTTATCAACCTCCAATACAATGATGGATCAGAAAACGAACAATCTCACACGTAGCATTGGTCATTTCTCTATATTCTGCTTCGGTAGAAGATCTCAAGATAGTTTGTTGTTTCTTCGATTTCCATGAAATCAAGGACTCTCCAAGCATAACACAAAATCCAGTAATCGACCTTCTAGTATCTGGACAACCCCCAATCCGAATCCAAGAAAATACTCAATTTAAGATCAGAAGGAGCACTGTAAAACCAGTCTTGGCCAACAGAATCTTTTAACATATTTGATCACAGAATGAACATCCTGCAAATGTGTACTTCTTGGACTAGATACGTATCTTCTCAATTTGTTCATATCATAAGAAAGATCAGAACATGTCAAATTAAGATATAACAACTTTCTTATCAACCTCCAATACAATGATGGATCAGAAAGTAACTCCCCTTTGTCTCGACTAAGCTTAACATCAAAATCCATGGGAGTAGTCTGTGGCTTGAAACTAAGCAACCCTGCATCATTAACTAACTGAATAGCATAATGTCTTTGACATATAGATATACCTCGAGATGAAAGAGCAACCTCCATCCCAAGAAAATATTTCAACTCACCAAAGTCCTTCAACTTAAATTGACTATCCAAAAAATTCTTTAAAATTATGGCTTCTTCTTTGTTGTTAATAGTACTAACAATATCATCTATGCATACAAACAAAGCCAAAAAAAAATCATCATGAGTATGAATGAAAAGGGAATTGTTCGCAAGAGACTGTAAAACCTTTCTCGATCAACGTATTGGAAAACTTGGCAAATCATTGCCTAGAAGCTTGCTTAAGACCATACAACGACTTATGTAGCCTACAAACAACATTTGGTGGTAATAATGTGTTGGGGTTCAACAATTGCCTTTGCTTTGTGATCGGTCGAACACGTGGCGCTTGTGCCAGTGTATGGTTGAAAAGATTGATGTTGCGCCATTACCCTTAACTATAGTTATTGGTAAAGCGGTAAGCGCTCGATCCTACAATTGGTATCAGAGCCAAGGTCGCGTGTTCGATTCCCATGAGTTGCAGAGAGTGCAATTATTGGGGGAGAGATTGTTGGGGTTCAACAATTGCCTCTGCTTTGTGATCGGTCGAACACGTGGCGCTTGTGCCAGTGTATAGTTGAAAAGATTGATGTTGCTCCATTACCCTTAACTATAGTTATTGGTAAAGCGGTAAACGCTCGATCCTACATAATGTCTCCCAATGTTGTTGATAAGCAGGAGGCAATGATATATAAACTTTTTCATCTAATTGTCCATGAAGGAAATGATTGTTTACGTTGAGTTGCATCGAACACCACCCTCGGACAACAACAACAGCCGATAAAATTCTTCACTGTTACAAGTTAAACAATCGACGATAACGTCTCAAATAATCCATCTCTTCTTGTTGTGTGTATCCTTTAGCTACAAGTCTAGCTTTGTATCGTTCTAGTGGGCCAGCAACCCTAAATTTGGCTTCATACACCCATCCACACCTAATTGTACTTTTATTTGGTGGAAAAGAAACAACAATCCACATTCCATTTTGTTCTAAAGCCTTCAACTCATCATTCATTGCATGACACCACTCTGGTTGACCAACATCTAGACAATTTAGTACATGTCTATCGAGCTTCCTATTGAAATTTACGTCACTTAATCTTTGGAGCTTCCTCATAAAACATTTGGTAGATAGTTAACGGTTTGTTTGTTGCTGCCCTGAAGGGCACTGCCCTGAGGGGCATCATCCACCATCCATATAGAATCTGTTTTTTCTTTTAAAAGAAAAGATTTCAAATGAACGGTGATGATGCCCCTAAGAGCACTGCCCTTAAGACCATCATCAATCAAACCATAGTTAACACGCATGTAAGGGAATAAAATAAGAATCTTAGAATAAATATGAGTTATTGAGTAGAATAATTAATTTATTAAAATCATTATTAATTATTTAGATTTGATTGATTGGTTGGCCATCAAAGATTCAAATGTCTGCCATTAATGTTTGTAGGGGTCTAATTTATGAAAATTTTATTTTGTTGAAAATTTACCCAAAGATTGAATTTTTAAGTCCATAATAATAACTGAGAGTTTTTTTTTTTTTTCTGTTCACTGTTGATATTTAAAGGCTTTTTTTATAATGGCAAAAACACTAGAAATAAACTTTAGAGTTGTGGATAAATCAAATTTCGAGTTTCGGGCCTAGTCCACTTGGTAAAACTCACACTCTCTTTGGGAAAGAGTTGTGTTTGAGTCCCTCGGTATCGAGAAAAAACTTTAGCCCATTCTAGATGTCCTTAACAAGTTCATCAAGTAATTAACTATTAAAATTAAGTTTGAGATGTGTCCACACATCGTGTATGTAGTACTATATTAATAACTCAAGATAATGTTACTTACGGGTGTCTAAAGATTAGGAACCGACCACAATTATAAATTGTTTAAAAATGAAAATATTTTAAATAAATATTCGCATAAGTACTATGATTAAGGGATGTGTATTCAATAATGACTTTTGGTTACTTTTAGTGACTTTTTTAAATAATAGACTTTTGTGGATTTAACAGATTTTTATTGACTTTTATAGAGTTTCACGTAGTTATAAAATTTTTTTCATAAACTTCATTCTAGACTTTTAATGACTTTTTTTTAAATGATAGACTTTTGTGTTGATAGATTTATATTGACTTATATCATATTACACATAGTCAGTAAATGATTTTAATAAACTCTTGTAAAGTTTTTTTATAGAATTCTATTACAAGATTTTAAACTTTTAAATAATTTTGTAGATTTTGTAACTTATAATTTAAAAAAAATACTAATCAATTAAATATTAATATATTCCTTAAAAACTCAATGCACCGTAAATATTTTAATAGAATATTATGAAATATATTTCACATAATTAATTTAATTATATAAGTAGAGCATATATTTTTTATACTGTTATTATAAAAGAAATGTTTTTTGTGTTAGAATGTAATATTAAATTAGTATATATCTTTAATAAATTTATTTTAAATATATAGATATATTAAGATCATTAATCATGGTTTATGTTAGAAATTATGTGTTGCTCTTCTGTCTACTAGCTTTCAAAAATAAAATTATCATGAATGTAACAATTGACGATTCAAACATTGATCCCACCAAAATTATTGTAAAAAAAGTATACTATATTAAGATAAAATAAAAATTATGTAAGTTTTTTTATATAAACTTTTAAACTGATATTGTTTGTTGCTGGAGTAGTTATATGGGTTAACTGTGTATTATTCATTAAAAGTCTATTCAAATCTCTAGTATTAATGGAGGAGAATTTTTTTACTTTTTAAAGTTGTACATAGAGCTTCAATGTTCATATTTAAAAGAATTTTATAGAGTCATTAATAGTCTATTGATATTTGGATACCTCTAGACTTTTATATAATTTTTAATAGTCATGTTTGAATACTCGTGACTTTTAAAAACTCTATAAAAGTCTATTTTGAATACCAGTAGACTTATATAGAGTACATAAAATCTAGATTGAATATCAGTAGACTTTTATAAAGTATTTAGAAGTCTAAATTGAATACCTCTAGACTTTTAAATCCATAAAAGTCATTAAAAGTTAAGATTGGATAACACCCCCTAAGAATTGAATGACATTTCATTGTCAGTTAGAAATTATGTTACCAAAATAAATTGTTTCACCTTCTCTAATTTTTTAAGGAAAATTTAATGTGAAATAGCTAGTTAGAATTGAACAGGAATAGCATCTTCTGCGACATCCTTCGCGATCGTGTCGGAGATGATTGCATCATGTTAGTAGCTTCGGCGACGTCCTCCGCGATCGTGTTGGCGATGATTGCATCATGCTCTGCTCAACTCATTAATACATGAACATCATCTGGATTCTCGTCACTCATTCGTTTCACAGCAGCATAAGACACTGATTTTAGCTAGCTAGCTAATTCGCATTGAACAATCAGATTCCCACCAGAAACAGCAGAACAGTTTGTTCAAACTACCAAATTTTTTTTTTGAATGATTCGTATCAATAGTAATCAAAGAAACCCTTGCACTTGCATTTGCATCAGAATACCAAAAGAAGCAATCCTAAGATTTACCCCTTGAGAAAATTGACAAAAAAAAGGCAATAAACAAGACATAAAATTGGCAAATTATAGTCAAAGATCAAATCATAACGATGAAAAGACTAGAGTTTTCGAAGCTTACCTCATAAACCGTGAAGAGATGGGAGAAAGAGAGTGGCACGATATAACAATATGACTCGACTATCCGATGCATTTCTTAAAGGAATTCTTCCCACCTCTTTTTCGATGACAAAATTATCCCAGAGCAAGTAAATAAGTTATTAGCGTAAAAAAAAGTGTACTGCTAAACAGAAAACCAAACTGAAGTAGTAGTTATACAGAATAAATCAATAACACAATCTTACCAAGAGTCTGCTAAACAGAAATTCTTTAATCGCATGACTGCTGACGATGAGCAAAAACTAAAGACTCTCCCTTTTTTCTCGATACCATTGTGAAGCAGATTCCATGTTATAAAACAACACAATACATGGTTGGGAGCAGGGGCGGACCCATGAATCAATATTACCTGGGGCTGACCGAATTAGATAGTGCTGCATGGCTACGACGATTTAGAGAGTTGGGTTAAAACATAAATTTCTGAACATTAACACTAAAAAAATTCTTTTGAAAAATTGCATGGGGTTAGAGTCCCAAGGTGGCTCCACCCATGGTTGGGTGCGAACGATTTGAAAGACTTCAACCTGGATTTGGGCGAGTAATAGTTTAAGTGGGAATATTAAGGTCAAATATGTAAATTTCCTGGCTTATCAATGTGTACTGTGCAATGATGGATTCACGGTACTTAACTTCAGGAGGGGATGCATTTTCAAGGTTGTACCATGGATTATACCGAGACTTCGAGAGTGGATTCCTAAATATGTAACCAAACGATGGATTACACCTAATCACACTAACCAAATGTAGCTTACAAGTTTATTACTTACAGAACCCCACTTTGATTAAAATTAAACGATAAAGTTCCAAGGTCACAAAACCCAACTGTAAAGATCATTTGCCTCTCATGCAAACAGAATGAATGGACAAGATGAATCATGCACAATGGATGGATCAGACTGTTTGGGATCAGTTAGTTTGAGAATGTGGGATGGTTCGATTAAAATCATCACTGAAGTTAGATACATACCGGACCTCAAAAGAAACTTAATTTCTTTGGGAACAATGGATCAAAAGGGCTTCAGTTATAAAGCTTCTGAGGGTGTTATGAAAGTTCTGAAAGGTTCTCTGGTGGTTATGAAAGCCTCTTGAAGCAAGGGCTATACGTACTACAAGGAACAATTATAACCGGAGAAGCAAGTGGATCAGTAACCAACAAAGACCAAACATGTCCTATGGCAAAGAAGATTGGGTCACACGAGCCTAAAGGGAATGCAAGAATTAACTAATTAGATATGATATCTGGAAATTAATTGTAATTATCTCAGATTTAATCATAATCATTAGTTGATTTTAATTGTGTAGTTATGAAATAATTACCGAATTGAGATTTTAGGGGATTATTATCCGGTGTTGGATTTGTTGGATTCAAGGTTTGAGAGTTTATCATCGTTGATGGGTGAACCTTGGAATCATGTTGGTAGTTGGATTTTGAGTTGGGAGTTTTGGATTGAGGTTTGAGATGTGTTTGAGTGAGTATGAGATAATTCATTGAACATTTTTTGTTATTAAAGAGTTTGATACGAGTAATTGAGACTCGAGTTTTTGAAGCCTTGATACTATATAGATATCAAGTGGAATCGATGGTCAATCATTTCATTCGCCTTCGCTCTCCCTCCTCACACGCCTCCCTCCCTCATATCTCCTTCTCACCCTTCTCCCTTTTTCCCCTCTTTGTTTCCCTTGAAGAAATCGATGGAGCTCGATTTTGGGTGAGATTCTTGAGCAAATTGTTGGGTAATCTTCTTCCCATCTCGATTATCTTTGTTTTGGTAGTATTTTTGTAAGTTCTGGTTATGGTTTTTGAGTTGGGTTGATTTTTGGGGGTTTCGAAGAATCTTATATTCTTGTTGTTTCTTAAAATAAAATGTATAATAATCCTTGTCCCATGATTTTTACTTTGTTATTGGAATCGATTTGTATGAGGTTGTGGTATGGATATGTGAGGTTTTGGAGAATTGAAAATGGCGATTTTCGAGTCTGTGCAACGACCAATCGATCGGTCACATTGTACCGATCGATAGGTGAAAGTGTTGGGAAAACGATTTCTAAGTTTTGGTGATTACAAACCGGATATCAAAGACCAACTGGATGAAGTCCTACCGGGTAACAAAGACCAACTGGATGAAGTCCTACCGAGTAACAAAGACCAACTGGATAAAGACTCCTACCGGGTGAAGACATAAACTGGATGGCTACCAACTGGATAGACACCAACTGGACAAGACATAAACTGGATGGCTACCAACTGGATAGACATCAACTGGATAGCCACCAACTGGACAAGACATCAACTGGATAGCCACCAACTGGACAAGACATAAACTGGATGGCTACCAACTGGATAGACACCAACTGGACAGACAACTACTGAACAACTATCAACCGGATAGTCCCACTGAACGAAGACATCAACTGGTCATAAAAGGATGAACGACCAGTTGAACAAAGAAAACCAGCAGAAGTCTAAACTTCCAGTAAGAGCACTAAGCAACAAGACAAAATCAGTACAACATTCTCTGACAAAGGTACAACAGAGCGGCGCACCCTGCTATATCTCCGCCACCATTACCGTCAGAGTGAAAAGAGCCGTTGCTTAGACAAAATAGGAAAGAAGACAATATGATTTTGGAAAGCTAATCTCTTCCATATACAGAAAAGCTACCGTTGGACAACCAAACCTATAAATACGTCCAAGCAGAGAATGAAGAGGTGCTGAGCGATTTTCAACAAAGAGATATACTTCAAAGCAAACAAGAAAATCATATTACTGATATTCCAAACGTTCAGCAAAGAGCAGACAAACAGCGAAACTGAATCTGTGATAGATTATTTTCAATTGAAGTCTGCTGCTCAAAAACTCTCAAAGCTAGAAAGTTTATTCTGTAAAGAGTGTTATAGAATCCCATGTAATCAAAAGTTAAGAAGATTGTGATTGCTAGGAGTTTAGGCCAAGTGTGTTAGTGCCTAAGAAGGTTGTATACTGTAAAGTGTAAATCAAGTCTTCTAGTGAATCCTTCCTGCAAAGGAAGAAGGGGAGACGTAGAAGCGTTGTGCTTCGAACTTCCAGAAACAACTCTTGTGTTATTTGTTCATTATTTTATTACCTCAGTTTTATTCCTCACAAGTTCAGTAGACGTCTTCCGCACTATAATAAGTGTCTGCTGACTTGCCTGATATTGAGAAGCAATGTAACACTTAACAGTTTACAGTTAACAAGAAGAAGAAATCGAAATTGAATCTAGTGTTTATTCAACCCCCCCTTCTAAACACTACCCCGATCCTATCAAGTGATATCAGAGCTTAGGTCTTCTCAATCTTGAGAAATTACCATTTACCAAAAACTGATGGCCTCATTCAGCAAGATTCCAATGTTCAAGAAAGACGAATATGATGACTGGAGGATCCGTATGCAAGCACATCTAAGTGCTCAAGATGATGATATGTGGTATGTAATCACTGAAGGACCTTTGAAGATCATGAAAATCAATACAGCTGCTTCTATCACAAGTGGTGATCCACAAATGGTAGAAAAGGAAAGATCTCAATGGTCAAACGAAGACAAGAAAAAAGCAAATCTAGACAACGTTGCTAAGGACATTCTGTTCAAAACCTTGGACAAAAACATGTTCAACAAAATAAAAATGTGCTCAACAGCCAAAGAAATCTGGGAGAAGATTGCTCAACTCTGTGAAGGAAATGATCAAACCAAAGAGAACAAGCTTACTGTGGCTTTACAGAAGTTTGAGCATATCAAGATGATGAATGGAGAAACTCTCAACGAGTATGATGAAAGATTGACTGGAATAATTAATGAACTAAGCAGTCTGGGTAAGGATTTACCCAACAGAGAAGTCACTCTCAAAGTAATGAGAGGCCTCCCAAGAGAATGGGATGTCAAGACCATTGCTATGAGAGAATCGAAGGACATCAATAAGATAGATCTACATGATCTGTTTGCTGATTTAAAAGCCTATGAATTCGAATTAGGCATTCGGGTTGAAGATGAACCAAATACCAGTCAACCAACCAAAGCTCTCACTGCATCGGAATCTCTGCCTACTTCTACAGAGATGACTCCAGAAAAGATGTGTAATGATGCTATGGCAATGTTTGTAAAGAAATTTGGGAAATTCATGAAGAAGAACCAGAGACCTTATCAATCATATCCTCGAAGGCAAAATTCCAAAGGAAATTCAGAAGAAGAAGAGCGAGTATGCTTCAACTGCCTCAAACCAGGGCACTTCATTGCGGACTGTCCTAAACCCAAAAAGGATGATCACAAAAGAGGATCCAAGGATTACAGAAAATCCAAAGAAACCAGAAGATCATCCAAAAGGGACAGAGATCAAAAGGTTTTGATGGCAGAAGAAAATAAGAACAAATGGGCTGATTCTGAATCAGAATCAGAGGAGTTAACTAGCTCATCCAGCGAGAGTGAAGACGAGGAAGTCCACTGCTTAATGGCAAATGATGAAAATGAGGTACATGAATCTAACCTATCTGAATTTAAACATAGTGAACTTACCAATGCATTGCAGGACATGATCAATGAGTATCGGACGCTATATGAATCCTTTGAAAGCTATAAGACTGAGCACATAATCCAAACTGAAAAGCATGAAAACAAGCTTGATTGTGAACAATCAAGGGAGTTGAACTGCTTAAGGGAAACAGCCAGTCTCCTAGTGAAGGAAAGAGATGAAGCCAAGTATGCCTACCAGAAACTTAGCAAACTGGTTAGCACTTGGAATGCGTCGACTACCAGAAAGGATGAAATGCTTGAGTCTATAAGGCTTGCTGGTGATTTAACAGGCATAGGCTATAATAACAACGACGACAGTTCATCTGGTAATGAACCTCAACTGTGTCTAACAAAAAGCAAGGTTCAATCAAGGAACTTTGTAAGATCTAGCACAGTATATGACCCTTATGAACTGGTTAAAGAACCTGTTAAAGCAACACTCATCAAGGAACAGGCACAACACAGAGGTATCGGTTATGTAGAACCACTCAAAGAGGCTAAACCGAGGCAAAAGTTCAGAAATGAACTTAAACCCACTGGTCGAGCAGCTAGAGAGGTTAAACCCAACTGGTACTACAACTGTAAACCTGTCCAGAAGAGGTATATGCTAAATAACAGGAACTACAAACCAAAAGCACATGCATACACAGATTATCACACTTCATTCATAAATGCACACACATTTCAGAACACACACCGACCTAAGTCATTCAGGGTCATACAAGTGTGGGTTCCGAAAGGACTAATCCTACCTGGACCCAAGTAGGATTGGGTACCAATCATTCTATCGCTTTAATTGCAGGAAACTAGAATGCATCCAGTTCGGAGCTCAGAATGGTTCCTGGACAGCGGATGCTCTAGACATATGACAGGGAATGCGAGCTTACTGTCTGAACTGGTGGACTCCACCGGACCCAGAATAACTTTTGGAGATAACGCGAAAGGTAGAACCGTGGGTAAGGGTAAGATTATCTACGGTAACATCATCATTAAAGATATTCTTTTAGTTGAAAATCTATGCTATAACTTGATTAGCATAAGTCAACTGTGTGACAATGGTCATTCCGTAGAATTCAATCAGCACTCATGCACAATTAAATCTAATAATGGCAATATATTACTCGTAGGTAGAAGGCATGATAACACATATAAAATTGATTGGAATCTTAATCAGCCTACTTCCTCTACTTGCTTAGCTGCCCTGAACTCCTCCAAAAATTGGCTTTGGCACAAACGGTTGAGTCACTTAAATTTTAAAACTATTGCCAGTCTGCGTAAACTTGATCTAGTTATTGGACTGCCCCAAATTGAGTTCTCAAAAGACAAGATCTGTGCAGCCTGCCAACTTGGTAAGCAAGTCAGATCCTCCTTTAAGAACAAAGGGAGTAAATCTTCTTCTCGGTGCCTAGAGTTGCTGCATATGGATCTGTTTGGTCCTATACCAGTAACAAGTCTAGGGGGAATGAAGTATACTCTAGTGTTAATAGACGATTACACTCGTTTCACGTGGGTCTTGTTCCTAAGTGGCAAAGATCAGGCTACTCCAAAGCTGATCAAATTACTGAAAAGAATCCAAAATGAGAAATCGTGTGGGATAGATAGAATTCGCAGTGATAAAGGTACTGAGTTCACCAATCAATCACTCGAATCATATCTAGATGACCTTGGTATTAAACACGAATACTCTGCAGCTAGAACTCCTCAACAAAACGGAGTTGCTGAGCGTAGGAACCTCACTTTGAAAGAAGCTGCACGAACTATGCTCGCGGAATCAGAAATATCGCAGAGATTTTGGGCAGAAGCTGTCAACACAGCATGTTATACGCAGAACAGATCAATGATTAATAAGCGAGCAAATAAAACCCCTTATGAGATCTGGAATGGCAGTAAGCCAAATATTTCCTATTTCCATGTGTTTGGTTGCAAATGTTTTATTCACAACAATGGAAAGACTCATCTCACCGCTTTTGATGCCAAATCTGATGCTGGAATATTCCTTGGCTATTCTACAGTTAGTAAGGCCTTCAGAGTATTTAATAATAGAACTCTTACTGTAGAAGAATCAGTGCATGTAAAATTTGATGAACCTACTAACTGTACACTATCTGATATACAAATCAACAACTTGAGTAATCGACTGGAAAGCACTTACATTGACAAAAATGTTGATGATGAGATTGATTACAGAAGCAGGACTGACTGCTCCTTAGAACCAGAAGTTCCTGAAGCTCAAGCAGAGGAGTCTGCTAGCCAACAAGCACTACAGCCAACTACCAATGAAACAGTGGCATCCACCTCTACTGCAGTAGAAGGAACAAATGAGAAAGATGAGTCTATCAGAACCTCTGACTTGCCTACTCACATCCAATCATCTGAAGAACTCAACACTCTTGGACCTTCGCTCCGGTGGAAGAAGGATCATCCACCCGAGCAGGTCATCGGTAACCCTCTTGCTCCTCTACGCACCAGAGGACAAATGATAAATGAATTTCTTCATGCTGCATTCATATCTCATATAGAACCTAAGAAGATTGATGAAGCTATATTAGACCCAAGTTGGGTAGAAGCAATGCAGGAAGAACTAAATCAGTTTGAACGAAACAAAGTATGGTATCTTGTACCACGACCACAACATCACACTGTAATTGGCACCAAATGGGTATTTAGAAATAAATTAGACGAAAATGGTACAGTAATCAGAAATATGGCAAGATTAGTTGCACAGGGCTACAGACAGGAAGAAGGCATTGATTTTGATGAAACCTTTGCCCCTGTAGCTCGACTAGAAGCAATTCGCATATTTCTTGCATTTGCTGCGTTTAAAGACTTTAAAGTCTATCAAATGGATGTTAAGAGTGCATTTCTTAACGGCAAACTCCAGGAAGAAGTTTATGTTGAACAACCTCCTGGATTTGAAAACCATCAGCAGCCATCTCATGTTTTCCGTCTCAATAAAGCTTTGTATGGTCTAAAGCAAGCTCCCCGTGCCTGGTATGTAACCTTATCAAAATATTTGACAGAGCACAATTTTATTATTGGCACGGTGGACAAGACCCTTTTTAAATTCACAAAGGGAGATCATACTCTGCTAGTTCAAATTTATGTTGATGATATTATCTTCGGAAGTACTAATTCAAAATTGTGTGAAAGATTCTCTAAAATTATGCAGGACCAATTTGAGATGAGCATGATGGGAGAACTATCATTTTTCTTAGGATTGCAAGTCAAGCAATCTAGTGAAGGAATCCTGATAAATCAGTCTAAATACACTAAAGAGCTGCTAAAGAAATATGGAATGAATACCAGCTCAGCTGCTACTACACCAATGAGCTCATCTGCCAAACTCGACTTGGATAATTCAGGAATACCAGTCGAAGTTACAATGTATCGAGGCATTATTGGATCTTTACTATATTTGACAGCCAGCCGACCAGATATTATGTTTGCTGTGTGTATGTGCGCCCGGTTTCAAGCAAATCCCAAGCAGTCGCACTTCACTGCTGTCAAAAGGATCCTCAAATATTTGAAAGGCACTGAGAATGTTGGTCTATGGTATCCCAGAGACTCAACTTTTAATCTTATTGGATACTCAGATGCTGACTATGCTGGATGCAAAATTGACAGGAAAAGCACCAGTGGGTATTGTCAATTCCTTGGTGATCGATTGATATCATGGGGATGCAAGAAACAGACATCCATAGCAACATCCACTGCAGAGGCAGAGTATCTTGCTGCTGGAAGCTGCTGTGCTCAACTGCTCTGGATTCAGCAACAACTCAGAGACTATGGAATTGAGTCCACAGAGGCTCCCATATTTTGTGATAATACGTCTGCCATTGCTATAACATACAATCCAGTTCTTCATACTCGTACTAAACATATTGACATCCGTCATCATTTTATCAGAGATCATGTTATGAAGAAAGAAATTCGACTGGAGTATATCTCTACCGAACAACAAGCAGCAGACATTTTCACAAAACCCCTACCGGACGCTAAGTTTTCTTACTTTCGAAATATTCTTGGTTTAATTGAAATTACTTCTTGAATATTTCGTTTGGGTAATGATTTCAGGGGGAATTAGTTAGTTTATTTGCATAAATTTAGGGGGAATTTCAGTTATAGTCCTATCATGGTTATTTAAGCTCAGCTGGTAATACAATGGTCAGCTGCAGTAGGTGTATCCGTACCAGTAGGACTCTACATCCAGTTGATGCTTTCCTACCAGTCGAACCCTACATACCAGCTGATGTTACCAAATATGCTTTGACAAAAATAACCCTAGATACTTATTAACCTAATGAACGTCGGAATTCAAAATTACTTTTGTGTAAAATAAATTATTTCACTCCCGCCTAAATCCTGTCCTTTTATTTATTTGTTAAATATTTGTAAATCGTTAGATGATCGCCACGTATCAATGTGCCCGCTCATTTACAGTACGACGTTACATATACTTCCACTTTTCACCGCCATTATTTTCTCTACTCTTCATATTCTCCAACAATTCACTGCAATTATTTTTCTTCTTTCAGAAAATTTTCCTCTCGCAAGACTGCTGCTGTTATTCATCCAAAATGTCAAAGAATGTACAGCCAAGCTTCATCACCAATGCTGTTCACATCGATTTTCATTCTATATACTCATCATCTGATGAGGAGACAAAGGAGTTGATACAAAGGCTGGACACCTCCGGACTCCTGGTAATCCTGAGCCTGACTCCCTCATTTTACAAGGCCGAGCTACACGAGTTCTTTGCTACGGCCAAGGTTGTGGATGACACCGTGGTGGCCTCCGTATCTGGACAGTCGGTTACCATCACTCAATCTGAATTTGCCACACACCTGTGCCTTCCTTCCACCGGACTCACTGATTTTTCCAATGTTCCAGCGGAACTAAGAGAAGAGATGTGTCTCACAGTTTCGGACTCTGCTCATCGCCTTCAACGTCCTCCTTTCAGGAAAGTATTAATGAAGAGCCATTATCGACAACTGGCAGACATCATCTCCAAGGGGCTTCTATGTAAATCTGGATCATTTGATATGATCACCCCTGAAAAGTTTGACGTTATGAGTGCAATATGCAAAGGATTGGAGATAAACTGGTCAGCTGTGTTATTTCAAACTCTGACTAGTCTAGTGGTCTCTGGCAAGGGTCAATCAGGCTTTGCTCTCCCACTAAGCAGCCTGTTTGACAGCAAACACATTAAAACAGGGGCTCTCTCCAACCTTCATCCAGGGAGACTTATCACTGCCAAGTATCTTCAGCTTCATCGACAACGAAGTGGCCGAGAAGGTGGGGTGACAAAGCGCCGTCTGACTCAAGTAATTAGTGACTCTGAACAAACTGTCTCGGAATCCGCTGAGTCTTCTCCTCCTCCTCCCCCTCCTAAGAAGCCCAGAACAAGAAAAGCTGCTCCTTCAGCTATCCGACAGCAGGTCATTGCCGCTTCTGATACCATCTCCTCCGCCGGCCCTGCAAACGTTATTCCTGGTAGCGAACCCAGCCCTGACATTCCTTCAACTGAGGAACCAACTGCTTCATTAGCCATGGTGCCTGCTCCATCAATGGTTCCAGTTGACACTCCGTCAGCACTGGTGAGCTCTCAGCAAGCACCAGGCACTATCAGCTTTAGGACACCCAAGTCCTTGTGTCCATACTGTCATCCAAAGACCACCCCTGCTGGCAAAGGAAAAACTCTTGAGGCTCCAGTGTCCACTCCTGTTGCTTTCGAGATCCAGATGGTCATGGATACAGTTGAAGCCAATTTGCAACCACAGCTGGAGATCTTTGATCGCTGGGTAAAGGCTCGAATAAAGGTTCGATTTGATGATTTTGATCCTATTCTGGATTAGGCTAGGGAAGATGAGAACAAAATCCTAGCATATCTTCAAATCTCAGACCCTGAAACAAGCTTGAAGCTGCGGGATGTTTTTCGCCTGATGACCTATGTGGGCGAACTTCAAGCCCTTGTGGAAACCCGCCTTCAACATTCCACTGGGATTCACTCATGCTCCACTGCTGAAACTGTTGCAAGCCCTGATCAGCCGGATCTACAAATGGTAATTGCAAATTTGGAGATTGTCCCCTCTCCTGTGGAGCTCACTTCTACTGCTCTGGAGACTACTCTCACTGGAGCGGAGGCCGCACCAACTGCATTGGAGGCAGCCTCCTCGGTTAAAGAACTCTCCTCTCCAACTGCTCCCAGCGTCTCCTCTACTCCCAGCTCTCATCATGATCAACAGCCCCAACCAATGGTTGTTGATCACACCAATGCGGATGCAGTCATTCAAACAGTGGTTCAGCAGGTTACTATATCCTCTGCCAATCATGAACCCAGTGAATCTTCACTCCAATGATCACACCCAGTTGTCTGCTGCTGCGGTTGATCAAGCTACTACTGCTTTGGCTGTTCCCCAAAATGAAGAAACTGCCAATTTGGCTGTAACTATCTCAGACTCTACAGCTGCCCCAAATGTTGAAACTACTAGTTTGCATCCCACTGCAGTTGAAGATGCTCAACCCAGTGCTCTTGTCCCTACTACTGGTACTCCAATGATTGCTGTAGATCCGTCCATGATTCAAGAGCTTTCTGAGGATTTTTTTGTCTTCACAAACCCTCTGGACGAACCACCAAACATTGCTGCACAGCTAGCTAATCTCTCCACTGCCATATCAGCACTAGCCAGCGATGTTCATAAACTTAAGCAGGAAGAGCGGACCGCCACTCTCATACTAGGAACCCATCAGCAGCACGCAGACTTTCAATTCCAGCAAGTCTACAGGGACTTAAGTAGTTTAACGACTACTGTCACCAGACTTCAAACTTTTGCTGAAAACACAATGGCGGAAACTCTTTCTCGAATTGGCCAGGCTCGGCTTCAGATCAATCAAAATAATGAATCTCTTCATGCTGCCACATCCCTGGCTCTTGGAGAAAAGATCGAAGAAGCCACGAAAGTCTTAACCGATCAGTTGGCCACCATGCAGGCAGCATTTGCTTCTCAGATTCAAGATATATGCAACAGCCTGCCTGCAGCTCCTCAAATAATTCGCAGACTACCTGAACCCAGCCGAACTGCTCCCTCAACACAGCGAGCTTCCAGTTCAACTGCTGGTTCATCCCCTGCAACTGGAGCACTCACTCAGTCCAGACCAACTGCTCAACCCAGATCTAGGAGTCCGCGCCAACCGCCTGCCGAAAAACGCGACTATTCCAAACATTGGTTCGGGCGAACATAGTATCGTTTTCTGACTCTTCCTTTAATTACTCTTATCTATTTACTGTTTTTTAGTTGACTTTTTCTTTGTATTTACTAATCAACATAAATACATTCACATTAATTGCAACCTTTTCATTTCTATAAATAGCGACTCTTGTTTGTTCACAAAACACACATTCACTCATCATGCTTAACTTCAAAACTTTCAAAATTCCTTGGTTTTCTGTTAAAAACTTCTCCGATTCATGGGTTTATTACTTATCTAAATCAACCCCTCATGGGTTGATTACTTATCTAACCCAGCTCCATTAAGCTTCAGCGTTTGAATCCTGTTCTGATGCTCATCATCAGTCAGAACTGCTCACAGGGGATGTCTGGGTGCTGATGACAAAAAGGGGGAAGACAGAGATAGAATATTCTCATTAGGTGAATCCATAAACCATGGAAGCTGCCTGATGTATATACATATGACTCTTCCCGACCTTCTCTCTGAAACAAGGTAGACCGGCAGAGATAGAGTATTCTAATTAGGTCTTCTCTGAAACAAGGTGGATCGAGCTCTTCCTCTCTGAAATAAGGTGGATCGAGCTCTTCCTCTCTGACACTAGGTGGATCGAAGCTCTCCGGGTCTACAATGCTTGTTTTAAAGATTTGTCATGTATCAGCTATATTGTGTAATCTAGATTCGTCTTAGATTCTATTCAAGTTATTAGAATTCATCTTAAATAAAGATGAATCTCTCTCAATTGTCCAGTTTGATTACAACTTGTAATCTGCTTATATTTAATGAAAATTTCTTTTCCATTATGTCTTCAAGTATTTTCAGGATTCTCATCTTATTTACTCAAGTAGGAAATCGATTATTACTTAGTTTTGTCATCACCAAAAAGGGGAAAATTGTTGGGAAAACGATTTCTAAGTTTTGGTGATTACAAATCGGATATCAAAGACCAACTGGATGAAGTCCTACCGGGTAACAAAGACCAACTGGATGAAGTCCTACCGAGTAACAAAGACCAACTGGATAAAGACTCCTACCGGGTGAAGACATAAACTGGATGGCTACCAACTGGATAGACACCAACTGGACAAGACATAAACTGGATGGCTACCAACTGTATAGACATCAACTGGATAGCCACCAACTGGACAAGACATCAACTGGATAGCCACCAACTGGACAAGACATAAATTGGATGGCTACCAACTGGACAGACACCAACTGGACAGACAACTACTGAACAACTATCAACCGGGTAGTCCCACTGAACGAAGACATCAACTGGTCATAAAAGGATGAACGACCAGTTGAACACAGAAAACCAGCAGAAGTCTAAACTTCCAGTAAGAGCACTAAGCAACAAGACAAAATCAGTACAACATTCTCTGACAAAGGTACAACAGAGCGGCGCACCCTGCTATATCTCCGCCACCATTACCGTCAGAGTGAAAAGAGCCGTTGCTTAGACAAAATAGGAAAGAAGACAATATGATTTTGGAAAGCTAATCTCTTCCATATACAGAAAAGCTACCGTTGGACAACCAAACCTATAAATACGTCCAAGCAGAGAATGAAGAGGTACTGAGCGATTTTCAACAAAGAGATATACTTCAAAGCAAACAAGAAAATCATATTACTGATATTCCAAACGTTCAGCAAAGAGCAGACAAACAACGAAACTAAATCTGTGATAGATTATTTTCAATTGAAGTCTGCTGCTCAAGAACTCTCAAAGCTAGAAAGTTTATTCTGTAAAGAGTGTTATAGAATCCCTTGTAATCAAAAGTTAAGAAGATTGTGATTGCTAGGAGTTTAGGCCAAGTGTGTTAGTGCCTAAGAAGGTTGTATACTGTAAAGTGTAAACCAAGTCTTCTAGTGAGACCTTCCTGCAAAGGAAGAAGGGGAGACGTAGAAGCGTTGTGCTTTGAACTTCCAGAAACAACTCTTGTGTTATTTGTTCATTACTTTATTACCTCAGTTTTATTCCTCACAAGTTCAGTAGACGTCTTCCGCACTATAATAAGTGTCTGCTGACTTGCCTGATATTGAGAAGCAACTGTAACACTTAACAGTTTACAGTTAACAAGAAGAAGAAATCGAAATTGAATCTAGTGTTTATTCAACCCCCCCTTCTAAACACTACCCCGATCCTATCAGAAAGTCCGAAGCTTTTGATGTAAATCCAGGCACTTATCGATGATCGGGAGGAACTACCGATCGATCGGTGTAGGCAAACGATTGATCGGTCATCTAACCGATCGATCGGTTGAAGTGTGTAGCCAAAACGTGATTTTTTTGGCTACCAATCGATCGGTAGGTATGGACCAATTGATCGGTAGAAGAGAATTATTGAAAATTATTTTGCTGTTGAGGTGTCGACGTACGCTTTGCCCGAGTCTTTTACGTGTTTGATCGTCATGTTTTGATTACATAGTTAGTTGAGTGTGTGATTGTGTGCACGTAATTGATCATGACTTATTGTTTGTGTGTAGCGAATAATTCAGCGGATCTCGGGGTGAAGGCAAGGAACGACTCTGACATTTGGATTATAAGGTACATGTGACATACGATCATAGGTAAAAGTATTGTTGTTATGTGCAGTGATAATATATTCATGTTGTGTTTGAATTATTACGTAGAGATGTACAAGTATTGAATAATTGTAATTGTTGATTAATGTGTTGTCAAGTATTGAGGACACCCAATGAATGGTGCTATAAATTATTCAGATGTCGTTATTGAGCGTGCGATTGATTGTGCTGCCGCCGATATACATTCATTTAATCAAGGCTCATTTGTGAACATTATGAATACGTGTTTGTGGCATGTATGAATGTTTGAGATTTCTCTTTTCATATGGGTATTGCATGCAATTTATTTGAGAGAAATTGCATTATGACTTGAGTAATTGTGAGGTGAATTATGATGTGTGTACATATGAATTGTGATTGCACTGGAAATAAGATTCGAGGGGAGACCATGACGAATTTTTTTTATAGAAGTCTTGTCTTAATTAAGAAGCATGTATTGAGAATCCCCTAATGATATAAATGTATCAACAAATAAACGTGATAATTGCACTAATATCGAGATTAGAAGTTGGGGTTTATATATATACTGTTGTTGATCGATTGAGTTGATGATATATTATTGTGTTATTGCTGTTAAGCATTCGTATGCAGGGACTATGAGATATCAATCAGTGTGAGATTGATGTTGGGGGATTTACTGTCATGGACAGATGTATATGAGATCGTAGTACATTAGTAAAGATGTGTTGTTGTGAAGGTGCACATTGAAGAGCTAATGGTAGTAGACAGTATTCTACGTGTTGTTGATTACTTAGGGAGTAACTCTTTATCGGTTATAACTTTGTATTGTACAAGTTATAATTGTGTTTTGTTATTTGCCTGTTTATTGGTATGCTCACCCCATGTAGGGTTGTTTCTGTGGGAACAAGTGTCATGGTAGCCATTAGAGAGCTCGATGTGTTACAGTTGCTGAGTCAGAGGCTTACAGGGTCAAGTTGAGTTAGTGGTATTCTTAGAATATTACATTCATATGTGATTGTAATATGTTTTCTGTGTCCTTTTCTTGGTTAAATGTTTTATGATTACAGTTGTTGATAGGATTTATGTTTTGAGGATTATTTCGATTGTTGTGTAATATGCATAGTCCAAAATAAGTTGAGATTATTATCAAAAAAATTTAAAATCCTCGTTTCAGTTGAGTATTATTGTTTATCGTAAGCGGGGCCTTACAAAACAGGGGTTCCTGGACGTGAACCAAATTACAAGTCTGGACTTCTGTGAAAATTGTATACTTGAGAAGGCACATAGACTCAAATTTAGCACAACAAACCATACAACAAAATCAACACTGAACTTCATCTGTAAGACCATCGTTATCTTAAACCATTTCATGATAATATAAACATATTTATATTGTGTACTATAGAGTTGAGTTGATCCATTTTACAACCGGTTGTATTAATTCATTAAATGCCATAACTAAATACAACTCAAAATAGTCATGTCTTCTCGGTTTCTCTAATCAACTACTCTATCATCATCAGTGCAGCAAAATGGACCCCAACAAAATATCATGAACACCATTGTACTATGTATCACATATCAACAAAATATATGAAACAACTATACTACTACAGTAGTTACAAACACTCCCAGTATGTCATTCATATCTCGTGTTCTGTGAGTTGTTCCTAAGGCATACTCAATCATAATATAATTTCTAACAATATATACAATGCATATGTCATGACATATCAAAATCTTCTCTCGATCATATCCTGATCATCGTCTCACACTCATTTCAATCTCAATCCAGTGAATACAATTTCCTCATTTCTTTCCATTGGCTGCGTATAATATCATCACTCCGTATATGAGTAGCACACATAACATTGTTATTACGCTCCATATGATCCCATCATATGAGTAGCCAATATATATTGCATTTTGACTCCATATACGAGTCTCATATATTATATTACGACACGCCTCTCATCAATACACAATCACGCCTCAATGCGTTTGTATTCACCAAATCCACTTCATACATAACCACAAATATGTATGAATGCAAAGTAAGTGTTCGTACGTCCCACGTACCTGATAATATCCAAAAGAGGTAGAGCGATCACCAGCAATAACCTTCACCATGTTCGATGTCTGGTAGTATGTGACTGCTCTACACACATTTAAGATATTAGAATCATGCTATATTTTCATATCTTATCCTCAACATTCTCTCTCACATTTATAATGACAATAGACAATATCCTATAGTTAACCATGTAATAAATCGCACATAGCAAGAAATAGAAAAATCCCAATATTTTTTACGCTTACCGATCAATCAGTAATAACCACCGATAAATCGCTAAGCATTCCCTGATCGAGCACCCAACATGCTAGATCGATTGTCCTCTGCAGAAATTCTGGGCATCATCGACCGAGCTATCGGTGCAATGTACCGATCGATCGGTGAGTCCTGTTACTCAAAAATTCGTCCCCTTTTCACCGTTTTTGCTCACTCTTCCATCTTTACTCACAAGCAGCTCATCACATATGAATTCACCCATACATACATTAAAACACCATAATTGACCTCTATCCTTCATGTCACAAAAGTATTCATCAACTCCAACCAAAAGTTATCAAAATAGAAAACCATACCAAGAACACATACTACACCAAACACAAAGATATGAAAGAAGAAGCGTAAAGAAGATATAATTGACTTACTCAAACACTTTCCTTCCACTTTCAATCAGCACTTGAGAATGAATTTGGCTAAGAGTTCAGAATTGAGACTTGGAGAAGAAGGATTTGTATGGGTTGGGGTTTAATCGATTTTCATCACCACTTGGGCACCTAATCTGATAGAGATTGTGTATTTGCTACTTAGGCCTCCAAGTTTTTAGATAAGGATAATTTAGTTGATCAAGAGTCCTTCATTTTTAGTTAGTTTATAAAGTTGATATTCCCCAAATTGCAACTTAATCCCTCAAGTTTTGTCACCTTTATAAATTATACCCATATCCTTTACTAATTCCAACTTCCACATTAGTTACTATATGCAACTCTTACTTAAGAATCATAATAATATGGTTCAACTCTTTACTTAAGCATCATAGTAATATGGAATATCACAACATCCACTCTGACTTGTGGGGCTCATCGAAGGTACCCCACTCACTCTCCAAATCTCAATACTTCATTTCCTTAACTGACGACTATTCCATAAAAGTATGGATTTATTTTTTGAAAACTAAGGGTGAAGCATTAAATGAATTCATTGAATGGAAAACATTAATTGAAATCAAATAGGAAAGAAGATTAAGAGATTAGAATCGATAATGGATTAGAATTTTGTAACCATGGATTTAATGATTTTTGTGCCAAGTATGAAATCCTTAGACATTGTGCATGCATTGGAACACCACAACAAAATGGTTTAGCTGAACGTATGAACAGAACAATCATGAACAAAGTTAGATGTATGTTAAGTGAAAGTGGATTACCTAGTAGGTTCTGGGCAAGAGATGCCTTAACAGCTTGTTTCTTGATCAATAGATCACCTTAATGAGCCATTGAATTCATGGTTCCAGAGCATAAATGGTCATATATAAAACCCGACTACAATCACCTAATAATATTTGGTTGTATAGTTTACATTCATGTCAACCAAGGAAAGTAAATCCGATGACTAAGAAAGGTGTCTTCTTAGGGTACCCTACTGGAGTTAAAGGTTACAAGGTTTGGCTCCTAGATGATCACAAATGTGTAATCAGTAGAGATGTTATCTTTAATGAGAATTGGGTTTATAAAACTAATTTGGATGCCTCGGATTAGCTAGCTTTAAACAAGCTTAGCAGAATGTTGGACAACAGGTAAGAATCAAACATGTGGTGACTTTTTTGAAGCATAACTTATTGGATCCAGGGATGCCACTCCATGATTATCAAAATGAACCAAATGATCAAGAGAATGATCAAAATAAAAATCAACACCTGCATGACTATCTTCTGTCTAGGGATAGGACTATAAGGAAAATTAGACCCCCTTCAAGGTTTGCAAATGCTAACCTCATTGCTTTTGCACTCAATGTTGTTGATCTAATTGAACTCGATGAACCAAGAAGTTACAGTGAAGCCAAGACAAGCAAAGAATGGCCTAAGTGGAAGATAGCCATGGAAGAGGAATTAAATTCCCTTAAGAAAAATCAGACGTGGACCTTGGTTGATAGACCTAAAGGTAGGAGGATCATTAGCAGTAAGTTGATCTTCAAGAGAAAACTTGCCATACCAGGGGCGGAAATACCCAGATTTAAAGCAAGATTGGTGGCTAAAGGTTTCTCCCAAGCTGAGGGCATTGACTACCACGAAGTATTCTCAAGTGGTCAAACACACGTCTATCAGGATCATATTGTCGACACTGCCATTCAGAACCTAGAGCTGGACCAGTTTGATGTAAAAACGACATTCTTACATGACAGCCTAGATGAGGAAATCCTTATGACACAACCTGAGGGATATATAAGAGATGAAGAAGCTGGAAAAGTGTGCTTACTGAAGAAATCTTTATACGGACTCAAACTATCTCCTATACAATGGTATAGGAGGTTTGATGACTTCATGTTAAACCAGAAGTTTCAAAGCTCTAAGTTTGGTAGTTGTTTTTACTATCAATATCTACCTAATGGATCAATGTTATATCTACTAATATATGTGGATGGCATGCTGATAGCATGCAAGGAAAGACAAGGAATTGAAGGACTGAAAGCTTTATTGAAGTCACAGTTTGAAATGAAGGATCTTGGGTCAGCAAGACAAATTCTACGAATGGAAACTGTGTAGTACAAAGGCTAAGAACCTTGGCACTTTCATAAACTGGATATATCAAGAAAGTAGTAAATCTTTTTGGAATGAAAGATGCAAAGGTTGTTAGTACATCTATAGGTGCACATTTCAAATTAGTGTCTGTGAAAGAACAAGAAATGAACTGGAACATGAGCCTATGACGTCAATCTCTTATTCCAATCCAGTGGGAAGCATCAAGTACTCTATGGTCTTTACAAACCTGATTTAGCGTATGGTATTGGCTTGGTCAGTAGGTTTATGCTTAAACCAAGCAGGGAACATTGAGAAGCTCTGAAATGGATTTTACGGTATCTAAAGAGTTCTATTGACATGAAGTTATTATACTCTGGAGAAGCACAATCAATATATGATGATGTAGTAGGGTACTGTGGTTCAAATTATGCAGCTGATTTGCACAAGAGAAGGTCAATTTCTGGTTATATCTTCAACTTAGGTGGAAATGTGTGTTGGGATATGCCCTAAGACATGTCATTAGATGATTGTTTATGACATACAAAGTATTATGATTTTATAAATGGCAAATCATTATTATATATTATTCGAATATCTGTGCAATATGAATTGATATATAAGTTAATGTCCTTACAATAATATTGTATTATTCTAAAAGATTGTCCATAGTCAAGTATTATCATAAATAAGGATAATGATAATACATTGAGACTAGTATGTTTTGATTGATGAATTGTTCATGGATATGAGATATCAAATCAACACATGGGTACATGTTAGAGAACAATGTACTGGACAGACCCACAATGAGAATGCTACATGGATAGTTATATGAGTGTCATAAGCAATTCTCAGAGTGATAATAATGTATGTAATCTTTACGACTTGAGATCATCAGAGATCCCAACATAAGGAGTTATGTATCTTGATATTGTCAAACGTTACCTGTAACAGGGTAAACTATAAAGGCAACTATTGGATACACTACGAATTATGTAGAGGGATGTTGATTGATCAAGATAGGATTTGTCCCTCCTATATAACAGGAGAAGTGTTTGGGCCCTTGATCAAGTAAGACTAAAATGCATGGCCGTGCTCGAATGAGTCGATATGTGATATCGAGCTAATTCGTTTATTCTAGTTCTACTTGGGGATCAAGAAATAGAGATTGAATATAATAGTGTGACTATTCCATGACTCGTGTTCAATCTAAACACATGGACAAAGGGATTAAGTAACATAGTTAATATTATCACAAGTTCTAAGGTTATGTCGAGTCAAAGACATTCTTGTAATTTGGGTAGCCTTGATGTGTTGCTAGATACCGCTCATTGCTTGTGACGTAAAATGAGATTTTATGTCACTGCCAACATTACATGATCCTATCGGGTCGCACAAAAGATTAAATCGATAAAGGGAATTAAATTCATTGGATGAATGAATTAATTAATTAAGAAGAGTCTTAATTACATGATTATAAGGATTTAATTAAAGCATGGGTTTGGGCCCATGAGGCTTTGTGAAAGCCTTTAATTAAATCATATATATAATTTTATAACAAGGTAATTAAGAGAATTAATCCTTGATATCATAACCTAAACCTACTCTAGCTCTCTCTCTCTCGGCCGTCCCTTCATCAACCATCACCGCCGCCGTGCAGGTTTTGTTTTTTGATTGGCCGCCGTCGATCGGTTTTGAACCGTGAGTTGAGTTTTGGTTTAAGAACGAGTCTAGCAACTTGTTCTTAAATCCCCCTTTCGATTTGATCGTGTGGATACCGTAGAGGCAAGACCTTGGAGGTGTTGCTCGTGACTCGGAATTCGTTGGACGTGGTGCTTCGTGGATTCTGCTCAAACACGCTACAATGGTGAGACTCTTATTTCTCTATTCCGATATGACAACTTTGTATAGATCCGCGGTTCTAATAATCCAAATTTTAAATTCCGCTGCGTTGTATGCTTGTTGGATTACTTACAGTTTAAATTCCGCTGCGTTGTATGCTTGTTGGATTACTTACAGTGGCATCAGAGCCGTGTACAAAGCTCATATCGGAATTATGTGGTTAATTGTTTAATCATATTTAGATTTGTATTGCATGCTAATAAAACTGTATATAATCATATATGATATGAGTAAATCGAGTTTGTGTATTATCGTAAAATTATATTTGATATAATTAAAGTTTATTGTATACGATACATGAAGGCGCAAAACCGAGCCCAAAGCATGATATGGTTCGGCCACCACCATCACAAATGACACACGGCTGCCACATGAGGGCTAGGGTTTTCGAACCCTTGGCTCGAGATGGTTTAGCCGTTGTGGCTAATAATTGTGCATGGAAGTGTCGAAACAATGCTAAGGTTTTAGAATTTTTGGCTCGATTAGATGGTTGGCGGCTTCCTCCACATGAGAGCTATGGTTTTTCGAACCCCTTGGCTCGAGATGGTCGAGCCGCCACCATCATAATTCATGCATGGTTGGACCGTGGCTCGTGGCTAAGATTTTCGAACCATGTGGCTCGATAGACATCAAAACGGCGCAAGTCATGGCTAGGGTTTTGGATCCCTAGCGGAGCCGCATGGTTACACGGCTTTGGACCGTGGCTTGGGCTAGGGTATCGAACCCTAGGCCCATGCATGATCCAGCCGTGTGGTTAGATGGGTCGGACCCATTTGGTTCATGGTTTGAGTCGCATTTAGTTTCGTGGCATGTGATGTCCCGAGCGTACGATAATTTCATAAAATTTATTTTACAGTTTTATTGGGATTAAATTTTAAAATGTTTAGAATTTAATTCATTAATTGTTATTGCATGTTATATGTGTTGTTTGAGCATGGTGCATGGTTATAGCCCTTTAACCTATTAGATATGATTTGTGAATGTTTGTATTTAATACGACCTGCGAGTCGTGCCTTCTCTATTTTTCCTGAATGTATTCCCTCCCCTATGCTCCCCCTCGAATGTAACTCGAGGAATTCTCTAAATCATGTAATTGTTATATAGTTTAGTTAGAATTTCATTGATGGAGATCAACGAAGACGGACCATGGTGCCGGGATGAGAAGGCCATTCACAAAAGGGAGCCAAAGAGGTGCTTGGAGAAGTTACCCTTAGGTTGACCTTAGGATTTTCTCATTGGCTTGAGAAATCTTTAGTTTGGGCTATAACCATGTCACGTTTACTTTATGTTGATGTATGAGATGCATGGTTACTGTTTTATTTAATATTGATGCTTATATATATATATGTAGATATGTATATATTCATATATGTACGGGCCATATTTTCAGTTTTAATAAAATCATAAGATCTATAAATCCATCTTAAAATATTAAGTTTAAGATGCCTTCCAATTAAAAATACTCGTCAAGACTTCGATTGAACATGTGTCGGGTTGCCAAAGCAAAGCACCGTGACAATCTTAGTAAGGCGCGAAAGGATAAATGTGATATCCGTGTTATTTTAAAATTGGGTTCGACTTAACTAACGTTATCTCAATAGGACTGGGAACCTAGAGGCATGGGGTTGGATAATAATTCATTAGATGAATTTGAACAAAGTGTTGTTCGTCCAACCATCCAAGAATTACATGTGATGTAATTGACAAAGTGTTGTCTACCTAAATAACCGAGTCTTGGGCGATTAGCCAAAGCTAACTCAAGATTAAGTGAAATATGGATCTTGGCCCACTAAAGTTTTCTAGGGTTGATAATTTTAAACAAAATAGTGGGAGTGTCATTTAATATAAGACCATATTAAATGATTAAAATCATAAACCTATTTTGCATATTTATATTGTAGATATCCATGGCAACTAACAACGTCACAAGCACATTATCATTGCGATCGGTCCTTGAGAAGGACAAACTTAATGGGACAAATTTCCTAGACTGGTATAGGAATTTGAGGATTGTCCTCAAGCAAGAAAAGAAGCAATATGTCCTAGAGGAACCCTTACCTGCTGAGGAACCTCCCTTGACGGCTGCTAAAGCCGATAAAGATGCTTACAAGAAGCATCAAAATGATGCACTTGATGTTGGGTGCCTTATGCTTGCCACCATGAACTCTGAGCTTCAGAAGCAACATGAGGAAATGGAGGCGTTCGATATGATCGAGCATCTAAAGCAACTGTACCAACAACAAGCAAGACAAGAGAGGTATGACGTCTCTAAAGCGTTGTTCCAGTGTAGAATGGTAGAAGGAAGTCTAGTTGGAACTCATGTACTCAAGATGATTGGGTATATTGAGAATCTGGAGAAGCTGGGTTTTCCTTTGGACCAAGAGTTGGCCACTAACGTGATCTTGCAATCGTTGCCTGAAAGCTTCAGTCAATTTGTCTTAAATTACAATATGATTGAAATTGAAAAGACTCTACCACAGTTACTTGGCATGCTTAGAACTTTTGAAGCAAATAGCAAGAAGTCTAAGCCTACAAATGTTCTTATTGTGAATAAGAGCAAAGGAAAGACTAAAGCTAAGAGCTTCAAGAAAAACAAGAAGGTCCTTGTTAAGTCTAATCCACATGCTTCTGCACTAAAGCCAAAGGGAGGAGTGGCAAAGGAAGGGAACTGTTTCAATTGCGGTGAGACCGGTCATTGGAAAAGAAATTGCAAAGTTTATCTGGAGGATCTTAAGAAGACGAAGGGAAGTGTGACTTCCACTTCAGGTATTTTTGTTATAGAAGTCAATTTATCTACTTCTTCATCTTGGGTATTAGATACTGGATGTGGATCTCACATTTGTGTAAATGTGCAGGATCTCAAAAGGAGTAGGACGTTGGCGAAAGGCGAAGTTGATCTCCGAGTTGGAAATGGAGCAAGAGTTGCTGCATTAGCTATAGGAGATTATTGTTTAGCTTTACCTTCTGGTTTATCGTTGATTTTGAAAGACTGTTATTTTGTGCCATCTATTACCAAAAACATTATTTCTATTTCTTGTTTGGACAAGTGTGGATTTTCACTTATGATAAAGGACAATTGTTGTTCTATTTATTTAAATGATATGTTTTATGCTAGTGCACAAATGATTAATGGTCTTTATGTATTAAATCTTGATATGCCTGTCTATAACATAAATACTAAAATGATTAAAAATAATGATTGTAATCCAACTTATCTCTGGCATTGTCGCTTGGGCCACATAAACGAGAACCGCATATCAAAACTTCATAAGGATGGAGTATTAGATTCATTTGATTTTGAATCATATGAAGCATGCGAGTCTTGTTTAATGGGCAAGATGACTAAAGCCCCTTTCAAGGGACATGTTGAAAGGGCAAATGTTTTATTGGGACTAATACATAGTGATGTATGTGGACCAATAAATACACAGGCTAGAGGTGGTTTTCAATACTTCGTTACATTACTGATGACTTCAGTAGATATGGGTATGTGTACCTAATGAAACATAAGCATGAAACCTTTGAAAAGTTCAAAGATTTCAAGAATGAAGTACAAAACCAACTTGGCAAAAGTATCAAAATCCTTCGATCAGATCGAGGAGGTGAATACTTAAGCCAATAGTTTCATGACTATCTAAAGGAGTGTGGGATAGTCCCACAACTCACTCCTCCGTATACTCCACAATGGAATGGTGTATCCGAGAGGAGAAATCGAACCTTGTTGGACATGGTTAGATCAATGATGAGTCATGCAGATCTTCCGATATCCTTTTGGGGACATGCTTTAGAAACAACGATATTTATACTGAACCGTGTTCCATCTAAATCAGTGGAAAATACACCATATGAGATATGGACTGGGAAGCGTCCTAGTATGTCTTTTATGAAGATTTGGGGTTGTGAGGCTTTCGTGAGACGTCACGTCTCTAACAAACTTGGACCCAAATCTGATAAGTGTTTATTTGTGGGGTATCCTAAGGAAACGAAAGGATACTATTTCTATTATCCCACCGAGAACAAAGTGGTTGTTGCTCGGACTGGAGTCTTTCTTGAAAGAGAATTTATTTCTAGAAAAACCAGTGGGAGACAAATAGAACTTAGTGAAGTTCAACCACAAGAAAACATTGAACATGATATTGAGATGGAAACATAGCAGACACCACAAGCTGTTGTGGATAAAGTGCCTGCTCAAGAGACACAAGCCCAGCGTAGGTCCGTAAGAGAACACCGGGAGCCACAGAGATATGGATTTCTTGTGACTCAACAAGGTGACTTAATACTTATTGATGAGGATGAGCCGTCATCTTATCAACAAGCTATAATGGGCACTGATTCTGAGAAATGGCAAGAAGCCATGAAATCTGAAATGGAATCCATGTATGCGAACTAAGTATGGACTTTGGTTGACCCACCTGAAGGGGTGAGACCCATAGGGTGCAAATGGATTTTCAAGAAGAAGACCGACATGGATGGTAATGTACAAACCTTTAAAGGTCGACTGGTTGCTAAAGGTTTCAAACAAATTCATGGTATTGACTATGATGAAACTTTTTTTCACCAGTTGCCATGGTTAAATCCATTAGAATCTTACTCGCAATAGCTGCATTTCATGATTATGAAATCTGGCAGATGGATGTCAAAAGAGCTTTCCTTAATGGAAATCTGCTTGAGGATGTGTACATGACACAGCCCGAGGGTTTTATCGATCCAAAGGATGCTGGAAAGATATGCAAGCTACAACGATCCATTTATGGATTGAAGCAAGCTTCTCGGAGTTGGAATCTTCGTTTTGATGATGCAGTCAAAGAGTTTTGTTTCATCAAAAACGTAGATGAACCTTGTGTCTATAAGAAGGTCAGTGGGAGCATAATTATCTTCCTAATATTGTATGTAGATGACATACTTCTAATTGGGAATGATATCCCTACCTTACAATCTGTAAAGATTTGGCTAGGGAATTGATTTTCTATGAAAGACTTGGGTGAAGCCACCTATGTATTAGGAATCAAGATCTATAGAGATAGATCGAGAAGATTACTTGGCCTAAGTCAAAGTACATACATAGACAAAGTGCTAAAACGGTTTAGCATGCAAGAATCTAAGAAAGGATTCGTGCCTATGACACATGGAATACATCTCTCGAAGGATCAGTGTCCTTCAACACCAGATGAGAGACAAAGCATGAGTAAGATTCTATATGCATCAGCTATTGGATCTATCATGTATGTCATGATATGTACTCGTCCCGATGTTTCGTATGCTTTGAGCATGACGAGCAGATATCAATTTGATCCAGGTGTGTCACTAGATTGCAGTCAAGAATATCCTGAAGTACTTGAGAAGAACTAAGGATACATTCTTGATTTATGGAGGTGAGGAAGAGCTCAATGTAATAGGTTACACTGATGCAAGTTTCCAAACCGACAAAGATGATTTTCGATCGCAATCAGGATATGTGTATTGCCAAAATAGAGATGTTAAAATATGCAAAGTACCAACAGATGATAATGTATCTGACCCATTGACGAAGCCACTGTCACAGCAGAAGCATGATCGTCATACTAGATCTCTAGGCATTAAGTATATGTCTGATTGGTCTTAGTGCAAGTGAGAGATTTGTTGGGATATGCCCTAAGACATATCATTAGATGATTGTTTATGACATACAAAGTATTATGATTTTATAAATGGCAAATCATTATTATATATTATTCGAATATCTGTGCAATATGAATTGATATATAAGTTAATGTCCTTAGAACAATATTGTATTATTCTTAAAGATTGTCCCTAGTCAAGTATTATCATAAATAAGGATAATGATAATACATTGAGACTAGTATGTTTTGATTGATGAATTGTTCATGGATATGAGATATCAAATCAACACATGGGTACATGTTAGAGAACAATGTACTGGACAGACCCACAATGAGAATGCTACATGGATAGTTATATGAGTGTCATAAGCAATTCTCATAGTGATAATAATGTATGTAATCCTTACGACTTGAGATCATCAGAGATCCCAACATAAGGAGTTATGTATCTTGATATTGTCAAACATTACCTGTAATAGGGTAAACTATAAAGGCAACTATTGGATACACTACGAATTATGTAGAGGGATGTTGATTGATCAAGATAGGATTTGTCCCTCCTATATAACAGGAGAAGTGTTTGGGCCCTTGATCAAGTAAGACTAAAATGCATGGCCGTGCTCGAATGAGTCGATATGTGATATCGAGCTTATTCGTTTATTCTAGTTCTACTTGGGGATCAAGAAATAGAGATTGAATATACGAGTGTGACTATTCCATGACTCGTGTTCAATCTAAACACATGGACAAAGGGATTAAGTTACATAGTTAATATTATCACAAGTTCTAAGGTTATGTCGAGTCAAAGACATTCTTGTAATTTGGGTAGCCTTGATGTGTTGCTAGATACCGCTCATTGCTTGTGACGTAAAATGAGATTTTATGTCACTGCCAACATTACAAGATCCTATCGGATCGCACAAAAGATTAAATCGATAAAGAAAATTAAATTCATTGGATGAATTAATTAATTAATTAAGAAGAGTCTTAATTACATGATTATAAGGATTTAATTAAATCATGGGTTTGGGCCCATGAGGCTTTGTGAAAGCCTTTAATTAAATCATATATATAATTTTATAACAAGGTAATTAAGAGAATTAATCCTTGATATCATAACCTAAACCTACTCTAGCTCTTTCTCTCTCGGTCGTCCCTTCATCAACCATCACCGCCGCCGCCGCCGTGCAGGTTTTGTTTTTTGATTGGCCGCCGTCGATCGGTTTTGAACCGTGAGTTGAGTTTTGGTTTAAGAACGAGTCTAGCAACTTGTTCTTAAATCCCCCTTTCGATTTGATCGTGTGGATACCGTAGAGGCAAGACCTTGGAGGTGTTGCTCGTGACTCGGAATTCGTTGGACGTGGTGCTTCGTGGATTCTGCTCAAACACGCTACAAGGGTGAGACTCTTATTTCTCTATTCCGATATGACAACTTTGTATAGATCCGCGGTTCTAGTAATCCAAATTTTAAATTCTGCTGCGTTGTATGCTTGTTGGATTACTTACAGTTTAAATTCCGCTGCGTTGTATGCTTGTTGGATTACTTACAATGTGATCAGCTGTACGTTAAGTATTCAACATGTGGTTGCTTTGTCAACCACGAAAGCTGAGTACATTGCACATATAGAAGATATAAAGGAAGCTTTATGGATTAATGGTTTTGTGAGTGAAATGGGACTTGAACAAGGATTTGTAACGGTTCATTGTGACTCTCAAAGTGCAATTCATTTATCTAAGAATGCAGTGTTTCATGAAAGAACAAAACACATTGATGTAAGATTACATTTTGTCAGGGAAATCACATCATAACACCGACAGTTCTCCAATTCTCCAAAAAACTCAGCAACCATCTTCCTCTTCAAGCTAATGATCTCCCCAAAATCCAGCGAACGTCAAAGTGACCATTTTCCTCCATCTATGGACTCTGGCACTGTCCTTGAGCCTTGTTTCAAAAGTCATGGAAAAAGTCTAACATAAAGTTCAATACCAAAAGAAAATTAAAGAAAAAAAGTATTAATAAGCATCAAGTTGGCTTTATGTTGATCAAATGATTAGTCCAAAACATGCTTTGTTTTTTTTTTTTTTTGGAAAATACAAACTAATCTGTACTTAGTGAAATGATAGATGCCCATGTTGCCATTCAGATAACTATATATAAAATGCTTTTGATCACAACGTATTTGGTTGCTCCTTACGGATGAGGATGACTCAACTTGTTTTTATTAATTATATTTTTGAAATCTAAATTAAGGCTGAATCATTTTATTCAATAAGGGTAACTTATCAGTCGAATTTGGAACTAGCCCATTCGATTTATTTATACGCACATAGTATTCGCACTCATAATATGAACTTTTGAGTCGATTTCGAGCTCAAATTCATTGAGTTCAAAAATAACTTATCAGTCGAATTTGGAACTGGCCCATTCAATTTATTTATACGCACATATTATTTACTCAGATGATTCTTGTTTGTAAAACATTTGCATTAGTTTTCAAAATATAAATCGCACACGACATTTCTTTCTAACAACTTATGATGATTAGAGGAATACTATGTAAACTAGCTGGTGGAACCATAAAATTTTGGACCTAATGGACGACATCGTACCTTAAACTTAAAGCTACAAAATATTATCACGAGGTTAAATCAAAATCATACGGTTTGAGGTTACTTTTTTTTCCCTCCACCTCCACCCATCAACAAAAAATGGGTGCATTTGTAATGATTAAAATCATGTATCGACCTAAATTAACAAAGTGGTGCACCTTAATGATATTAATATTGAAGCACTCCATATCACATGATTAGTTTGATGCTCCTCTAAGAGGGCCATCGGAGACAAATTTGATTTAGAAATATTCCAAATCTAAATCAAGGGTTGATGCATCTTGGAGCACTATCCCAAAAGGTAGCATAAAAAATTACGTATCACACATGCATATCTTCCCTAAAAAAACAACGATAGGGGATAAGCATGCATGGATGGAACATTATATTTTGTACATAGTGTGTGTTTGCAAATGCCTCTCAGAAGTGTTTATCTACTTTTCAGCCAAAAAAGAGATTCTGGGTGTTTGATTTTCTTGCTTATGATATTGATTCTCTAAAAAAAATAAATAAAAGCAGAAGCAGAAAAGCGCGCCATGAGATTCTTCTGACTGCTTTAAGTTGAGCGATGACTATTTTGTAATTAATTGAAGTTTATTAAGCTGTTTTTTTTTAATAGCAAACATTCAATATTTATGCTTAAAATTAATTTTTTTTCTAACTTTAAATAAAACAAAATAACCGTGTTTAGAATAAGCAAGTGGAAACATACCCATAATTTCAAAAGTTGTGAAGTGCTTTTAGAAAAAGCAGAATCCATGGCTTGATCTATTATAAGAATCATAAGTTTCCCCACATGTCAAGCATAATCATCAAATGACTAATAATGCAAAGGGTTTGAGTAGATACAATGCTTATGTTCTATATCATGTGTGTTGGGTTTCCCACAAAACAAAAATGCTGTGAAATCACAAAAAAATAATAATAATAATAATTCAATTTTTTTTAGAACAATCGATTTACTTTCGATTTATTCAAATAAATCATCCATTAATCCATCTATGAAAAAAGTCATACCACGATGTCTGTCGTGGATGAAATATATATTTTGTGGTGAGATTTGTTTAGTGATATGAAAGTATGGTATACAAAAATAAAATTATCATTAATCGCATAAGTAATATTTTTTTTATAAAAAGTAGTTCCAAAATTAGCTTATTTCACTTCTATTTCAACACTAAATACATGCAACTATCAATTAATTTTCTTGGATTAGTATAAATTAATAATATAGCATGTTGAAGTTTTTCCCCCTTAATTTTTGTTATCTTACATATGATAATTGACATATGTTTACGGCAGCGAAACGATTATAGAAGAAACAATTTTCTGAGAAGAAAATATGTGGAGTTGTGTGCTGAGTTTGTTATTAAATTTGTTTTTATAGGGGAGGCTCAATATTTTTTTCCGTATATCGCAGGACTCGAATACGAGTCTTCGTCAAAGAGGAATGAACTTTTAACCAAGTCGGCCAAAGACGGAAGCTCGAGTGCTGATTTTTTAGTTAACTCAATGAAATATTACACCATCTCACTTATCAAACCAGAATCCAACTTCATATCACATATAGTCAAAAAGTATACAAAAAAATACACATAATGATATCAAAATTAAATATTTTATAACAAATATAATATATTAATACGATAATTAAACTGGTGCACCTCTCCTGATGCCGTTTACTCGAGTTGTTTCGTAAACAGGCAGCCCATTTGAATAAAATTCCAAGTCACAATTTGGCAATTCAAACAGATCGGAACTTGAATCAGTATCTCCACCATCATCACAATCACTGAATTTCCTGAACTCCCTTTCTTCTGAGGTATACTCATCAATAAAATCCATGCCAGCATTCTTGTTAAACGTGAATTTCTCCTCAATCAATGCATCATCCGTGCACTTTTTCTCAGAACAAAGCTCATCCTGCAAAGAGTTTGGCTTCAAATTCCCACCATTTTTACCCTTCTGATGCTGAAAAAGGTCCCTGAATTTGATTTCTGCCCCGGGTTTTGTGGGAGTGGTTTGCATAAAACCGCCGGAGCAAAAATTCCGAGATATAGAATCAACATTTTTAATACCAGTATTGATTCGAAAATGGCTAACGCTGCTTCTTCTTTCCCTTCTTTCACCTGGGTTATCTTTTTCTTGAAGATATTTCGGGCGAACGGATTGGGATTTACTCTTCTTTGGTCTAGTTTGATTGAACAGTGAATTCAAGAAACTAGCAAGCCTACCGCCCGGAGAACATGGCTGCCTGTTTTCTTTGATTTTATTTGAATCTTTTGCATGATTTTGTGGAGTAATCTGCTCCCGCATTATCGAATCGAGACTCATTCTTGCAGCTCTCCGAACTTGCTGCTGCCTTTCTTCGCCGATGACTTTCTGAGAAAAAATTGCAGCATTGTCGAAGTTCCCTGGAATTTGGTCATTAACAGCACTGGAGAAATATCGAGCTGCCTCGAACACGTCGAGCTCCCCTGAATCGTTCCTCCAATGGAATGAGTACTTGTACATGTTATCAGGGCTTGTTGCAAACATGGTTTTAGATTTTAGTGTGAGTAGGAGAAGAGCGGTGTTTTGAAAAATTTCGGAGATTCGTTTTGATTAAAGGGGTGTCTTGTTAGGCATTGTATATAAAGAAATGAGAAATGATTCAGAATAATGGTTTCATATTATTTAATAGGCAAAGGTAGATCATATCCCACCAATTTTTTTGTTGCTTTTACATGATTTTAGAATTTATAAGCATTATATTCATATAAGAATACGTTATTAAATGAACAATGAACTAAAAAGTAAATACTTAATGACCCAGAGCTTAAAAATTTTGCAAAGCCTACTTTGCATTTGGAAGAACAAGAAAGAACAATTTTTAACTGCTCGCAATTGTAGGTTCTACAACAACCACATAGCAAACTTTTTCTGTGATGAAACTTATCAAGATGTCAACTTCGCAATAAAATAGAAAATGAATTTCTACCCAAAATCACGGTTATTTATATTGAGAGGGAGATTGTTTTTATCTTTGATACATAGCTCATCATCGACAAATTTGATATTTAAAGAATCATAGGTTATGACTTAAATAATGTTTTAATATATTAAATCGTATAATTTCAATACTTTGTATTTTTGTTCCTCAAGTTAATATGATGCATTGCATGTTGCTATTCTATTTTTATACACATATTTCATAACAAATTTTAGCCCATCATATAAAATTAAGCCCTGATATTTGCACTCTTTTAGATTCCATATTTTAAGGTTGAATCAATCTTTTTGCCCATCAAAAAATCTAACATTCCTACCAGAATTTTGGATATCTTGACGTACCAACATGAAATTTAATTATCAACTTTCACTTTAAATTTCTTACTTAAACACACAAACTTTCTCAAAATTTCGAGAATATCTGAAGATTTTTCTAGATTTCACAAATAAATTCAAAATTAGTAAATGCATTAATATTTTCAATAACGAATCTAGCCTTTTGGTCGAAACTCGATATATATATGTTCCCCCCAAGTGTTGGTCCAAATAATCTAGAAGAATATATTGATTAAACTTAAAAATTACTCAAAATTAATGTCACGGGCCAATTATTTATCAATGTTAATGGACCCAATCTTTCACCAGTCATGACTATGGCTCGCAATATTAGTCATCATAGTAAACTTCCATGCTAAACGGACTATAACGGTGATTTCGTTGCCGAACATTTTTTCAACCTTCTCTAATTTTTTTATTTTACATTGAAAATTGTCCAAATTATCTAATTATTTTATTTTTAATTTTACAAAACTCAACGAATATAACCGTGACTGTTCCGCGAAATGTCAATGAAAACTGGAACAGCAGTCACAACGACACCCTCCACGATCGTATAAGTGAACCATAGTCATGTCAGATCCTTCATTTAATGAATCTTTTATCTCCTCCAAATATAATCTATAATTTTAATGTGTTGTGTTTATATATATATATATATATATATATATATATATATATATATATATATATATATATATATATATATACACATGTTCGGTTGCTTTCTTTTACTATGCTCCAAGAACTTAAAGTAGTTCCTTTGGGCATTGTTTTTTGAAGTCCCACATCTGTTGATATTTCAATACATAGGATTTTTGTCTTAATCCGATAGCATCCTTTTTTTTTTTTAACTTGGGAGATATTTGTACGTAAAATATCTCTGTTTTTGGATAGGATATCACGGTTTTCTGATCTGACTAACTTATTATACTTTATGATTTTAAAATTTTAAGAAAGCTACTAAAAATATAATATTAAAAAATTAGATTTCTAATAATTACATTTTTTGAAAAAGATCTATGAGAAATCGAATTCCAATGGATATTAGTATCCGATATACCGAATTCTAGTAAACCATATAATTATTGGATTATCATCTCATCTAAAAGTTTAAGTCTTAGAGAGATTGAACAATTTATTATTTATTATATTGTTCTCCTCTCAATTGTGAGCCGATTTGTTCGATTCATCAAGTGATTTTTTCATGCAAATGAAGTTGTTTACGAGCTTTGAGCCAATAATCTCGACGTTAGCCAGATACTCTGATATCATATTAAATTATTGTCTTCTTGAATAATTTATTATTTATTCTCTTACAATTGTAAATCCGGCAAAGAGGGAAACCTCAAAAAAAACTGCTCTTAGATATTTGTTCGATATAAGATACTATTTTGTCCATTCCAAATATATATATTGAGCCTTAAACACATGGTTGTGTTTAATGTTTTAATTTATCTCCGGTTTATTTTTGAGTTTTGATGATCAACAAAACTTGTGTTTGTTATACTAATGTGTGTACTTAGTGCCCAGATTAAGTGATTAAAAGTTGATTAAATGAAGAAAACCGAGTGTGCACATTCTGGTGACCATCGCCCCAGGCGATGGCAGCCAGGGAGACTTCGCCACGGCCATCGACAAAGGCGACGCCGAGCCATGCGCTGGGGGAGTTCGCCCGAGGCGAGGCGATGATCGCCTGAAGCGATGGACTGATCGCCTGAGGCGATGACTGGTTCGTTTGAGGCGATGGAAGATTTTGAGCTGCTGAGGCTACGACCTTGATTTAAGCAATTGATCGCCTGAGGCGATGCGTGTAATCTGCTGACCGTTGGGGCGCGACGATGGTGATCGCCTGAGGCGATGTTCGAGGTGATGCAGGAGTGATTTCAGCCTTATGTGTAGCAACGGCTAGTAGGAGCCTAGGGGCATCCTACACTTTAAATATTGATGATTTGGAGCATTTTGAAGATAAGAAACAAGCCTATAAACTTCTACAAAAGCTTTGATCATTCAATTCTTAAATAACTTTGCAATCTCCATACATTGTTGTTGTATTGGAGTTTGTAATTCATTCTTTTTGTTAGAGTCTTGTTGTCTTCGTGTGAGTACACCGTGAAGGTGTTTTGTTGAGTTTATTGTAAAGGTCCTCCAACACCAAAGCAAGTTGGAATTGTAAAGTCGTCAACAAGTGAAGTTGGTGCATGTGTTGTGGCTATCCTTGGAGCCCTTAAGGCCAAGAAGACTCGTGAAGAGTGTTGGTAGCTCGTGAAGAGCTTTGTGTACTCGGGAAGAGTATTGTGCTCGGGAAGAGCTTTGTGTACTCGTGAAGAGTATTGTGCTCGGGAAGAGCTTTGTGTACTCGGGAAGAGTATTGTGTAGTGGCTAACTTGGAGCCCTCAAGGCCAAGATCTTTTGTTCAAGTGAAACCTCGGTTGGAGGTTATCTAACCGGGAAGATGAGACGTAGGCGATTCATCGCCGAACTTCTATAACAAATATCCTTGTCATTTACCGTCTTATTTCCTTACGCATTGATTTATATATTTACTTCTTTATTTTATTTATTTATCGATTGACTTAAGCCTTCCACACGCGCAACTCTTTTAGTTTTGCAAACTCATTTTAAAAAGCTAAAGTAGCCAAGGAATCTCATTCACCCCCCTCTTCGATTCCAACAAGTGGTATCAGAGCCATTTGATTTTTGTTTTTAAATCAAAACTTTTATATGGCTAATCTAGCAAATGAGTTTGCTCAAGGTCAATCGACAAATAGACCTCCGCTCTTCACGGGTGATAAATATGGATATTGGAAAAATAGAATTTCTCTATACATCCGATCCGTAGATTATCACCTTTGGAAGATCATAGTGAAAGGTCCACATATTCCTTTAAAGGAAGTTGGGGGAATAAGTATCTCTAAAGAAATGGACGATTTCACTAGAGCGGACATGATTTTAATATCTCAAAATGCTAAAGCTATTAATATTTTGCATTGTGCATTAGATATGAAGGAGTACAACCGGATCTCGATGTGCTCAATCGCTAAGGAGATATGAGGCAAACTGCAAATTTGTCATGAAGGAACTAATCAAGTGAAGGAAACCAAGATTGATTTATTACAACTCAAATATGAGACATTTGAGATGGAGTCCGGAGAAGAGGTAGATTCAATGTATAGGAGGCTCACTCAAATCATAAACGAGCTTGCCCAACTTGGAGAGAAGTACCATCCGAAACAAATATGGAGAAGAGCACTAAGAGCCTTACCAAAGGAATGGGATGCCAAGAGGACCGCCATCATCGAGTCCAACAAAGGAGAGAATGCATCTTACGACCTTGATGAGCTTCATGGCACATTGGTGACCCATGAACTTGAAGTATCTACAAGGAAAGGAATAAAGGAGGATGATAGATCTATGAGAAAGGGGATCGCCTTGGTTGGAAGAAAGGATCAATCCGAGGATGAAGATGACGATGAGGATGAAGAGATGATCTTGTTCACTAGGAAGTTCAAGAAGTTCTTCAACAAACATAACAAGCCAAAGACCTCGAGTGCTACCAAACATGAATCCAAACACGAGGTAACTTGTTATAATTGTCAAGAAAAAGGTCATTATGCTAACAAGTGTCCTAGGAAGAAGAATGAAGATAAAGGCAAGAAGAAGGCCCTAATAGCTACATGGACTGATAGCGACTCCGATGAAGAAGAAACCAACCTTTGTCTCATGGCAAAAGATGACACAAATGATGAAGGAAATGAGAGCGATGATGAGGTACCATCTTTTGATGAACTTTTAGATTCTTATCATGAGCTTATAGATGTTCTTGGCAAAACCAAGATGAGTAACAAATTACTCAAACTTGAGGTTGTCAAGAAAGATGAAGAAAATAATTCTTTGAAAAATGAATTAAATTCTTTAAAGATATCTTTTTGCAAATTTAGTGAAAGTAGCCTAAAGATGAATGAATTGCTTGGCCTACAACGTTGTTGTAAGTAATCCATCATACATAGCAACGCAGCGGAATAAAATTTTTACGGATTACTAAACACCGGATCTATACATAGGGGTTCATATCGGATGAAGGATTTACAAAAGTCTCACCCTTGTAGCGTGTTTGATGCAGAATCCTCGATGTAGCACCACGAGTCACAAACAAAAGTTTGCACCTTTGTCTCTACGGTTTCCACACGATCAAATCGAAAGGGATGTTCAAGAACAAGTTGCTAGACTTATTCTTGAACCAAAACTCAACTCTCGGTTCAAAACCGATCAACGACTACCAACAATTCCAACAAGCAAGCGGCGGCGGCCGTGGCTCTTGAAGGAGAATGAGGCGGCCGAGAGAGTGAGGAGTGGAGGCTAGGTTATTGATGTCTTGGATTAATTAAAATTAATCACATTGTTAACCAATTTTATATGATTTAATTAAAGGCTTTCTTAAAGCCTCATGGGCCCAAACCCATGATTTAATTAAATCCTTATAATCATTTAATTAAGACTCTTCTTAATTAATTAATTCATCCAATGAATTTAATTCCCTTTACGATTTAATCTTTTGTGCTACCCGATAGGATCTTGTAATGTTGGCAGTGACATAAAATCTCATTTTACGTCACAAGCAAAGAGCGGTGTCTAGCAACACATCAAGGCTACCCAAATTACAAGAATGTCAATGACTCGACATAACCTTTAGAACTTGTGATAATATTAATCATGTAACTTAATCCCTTTGTCCTTTGTGTTTAGATTGAACACGAGTCATGGAATAGTCATACTCGTATATTCAATCTTTATTTCTTGATCCCCAAGTAGAACTAGAATAAACGAATAAGCTCGATATCTCATATCGACTCATTCGAGCATGGCCATGCATTTTAGTTCTCACTTGATCAAGGGCCAAACACTTCTCCTGTTATATAGGAGGGACAAATCCTATCTCGATCAGTCAACATCCCTCTACATAATTCGTAGTGTATCCAATAGTCGCCTTTATAGTTTACCCTGTTACGGGTAACTTTTGACAATATCAAGATACATAACTCCTTATGTTGGGATCTCTGATGATCACAAGTCGTAAGGATTACATACATTATTATCACTATGAGAATTGCTTATCACATGTTTATATTCCTCTAAATGAGTTAAACTTAGGCTTGTTATGCTTATTACATGCTTGATGAGGAACATGTGTAAAATGTTAAAATATGGCTATGTGGCAACATATAATTGAACTATGTTTATTTAAATTTTGTGCTTTTTGATTATCACAAAAAGGGGGAAAATTTTGTGATAAACTTGAAGCTTAACTTAACTCATGCATAGTTTAAGGGGGAGAGCTTGTGTATGCATGGTTTGAGGGGGAGAGTTATTTGTTGTATGATTTAATTGGTAATCTTGTATGTGCTATGCAATTGTTAAGGGGGAGTCATGTTTACTCACATTTCATGCATATTACATATTCAAGTTTATCAAGTTTTGTGATCATCAAAAAGGGGGAGATTGTTGAGCCTTAAACGCATGGTTGTGTTTAATGCTTTAATTTATCTCTAGTTTATTTTTGAGTTTTGATGATCAACAAAACTTGTGTTTGTTATACTAATGTGTGTACTTAGTGCGCAGATTAAGTGATTAAAAGTGGATTAAATGAAGAAAATCGAGTGTGCACATTCTGGCATGGATCGCCCCAGGCGATGGCAGCCAGGGAGACTTCGCCCCGGCCATCGACAGAGGCGACGCCGAGCCATGCGCGCTGGGGGAGTTCGCCCGAGGCGAGGTGATGATCCCCTGAAGCGATGGACTGATCGCCTGAGGCGATGACTGGTTCGTTTGAGGCGATGGAAGATTTTGAGCTGCTGAGGCTACGGCCTTGATTTAAGCAATTGATCACTAAGGCGATCGACCGATCGCCTAAGGCGATGCGTGTAATCTGCTGACCTTTGGGGCGCGGCGATGGTGATCGCCTGAGGCGATGTCCGAGGCGATGCAGGAGTGATTTCAGCCTTATGTGTAGCAACGGCTATTAGGAGCCTAGGGGACCTCCTACACTATAAATATTGATGCTTTGGACCATTTTGAAGACAAGAAACAAGCCTACAAACTTCTACAAAGCTTTGATCATTCAATTCTTAAATAGCTTTGCAATCTCCATACATTGTTGTTGTATTGGAGTTTGTAATTCATTCTTTTTGTTAGATTCTTGTTGTCTTCGTGTGAGTACACCGTGAAGGTGTTTTGTTGAGTTTATTGTAAAGGTCCTCCAACACCAAAGCAAGTTGGAAATTGTAAAGTCATAAACAAGTGAAGTTGGTGCATGTGTTGTGGCTATCCTTAGAGCCTTTAAGGCCAAGAAGACTCGTGAAGAGTGTTGGTAGCTCGTGAAGAGCTTTGTGTACTCGGGAAGAGTATTGTTCTCTGGAAGAGCTTTGTGTACTCGTGGAGAGTATTGTGCTCGGGAAGAGCTTTGTGTACTCGGGAAGAGTATTGTGTAGTGGCTAACTTGGAGCCCTCAATGCCAAGATCTTTTGTTCTAGTGGAACCTTGGTTGGAGCTTATCTAACCGGGAAGAGGAGACGTAGGCGATTCATCGCCGAACTTCTATAACAAATATCCTTGTCATTTACCGCCTTATTTCCTTACGCATTGATTTATTTATTTACTTCTTTATTTTATTTATTTATCGATTGACTTAAGCCTTCCGCACGCGTAAACTCTTTTAGTTTTGCAAACTCATTTTAAAAAGCTAAAGTAGCAAAGGAATCTCATTCACCCCCTCTTCGATTCCAACATATATATATATATATATTACTATATTATAAAGAGAGAGCATGTTAGAGAAATTACTTGGCCTCTTGGTATTGCCATGCATTTACCAAAATGCCCTTAAATCTTTTATTCATCACAAATAGTATGCCAACATGCAAAATGACTGAAATATCCCTGAGACTTTTAATAATTTCAATTTATCCTAATATACTACATTCTTAAAATATTTGTAATACTCTTAATAATATCTTCAATTATAATATTATCATATCACATAATATTTGTAATTACATATTTATATTGTTATTTTATATCATATAATTTTTTAAAAAAATTATATAAAATTATATGTGCACGCATCGCGTGCCAAAAATCGCTAGTATAAAAAAAGAGGGAGAGAGAGCATGCTAGAGAAATTAGTTGGCCTCTTGGCATGGTCATATAATTACCAAAATGCCCCTAAATCTTTTATTAATCACAACTAGTATGCCAACATGCAAAATTACTGAAATATCCCCGAGGCTTTTAATAATTTCAATTTATCATAATATATTATATTCTTAAAATGTCTGTATTGTCTTTAATAATATTGTCAATTACAATATTATCATATTACATAATATTTGTAATTACATATTTATCTTGTAATTATATACCATATAAAAATTTTAAAAAAATTTACATAATATTATATATGCATGCATCGTGTTCCAAAAATCACTAATATATATTGAAAACGAGGACCCAATTGGGCCAATAAGAAGTGAACAAAACTGTACCCACTATACCAAAAAAGGGACATTTCCGATAAGGTCGTATCTGTTTGGATATCATGATTATCGTGAGATAATTGTTAACTAACTAGTTATGAAATATTTCAAAGGGTTAATTACATACAATTAACTCCTACTAAATTGAAAAATTATGAATTTTCCACTCTAGTTTAAAAAATAATGTCTATCTCTCTTACTATGTATTTTATGTCATACCACACGGAAGACAACTACAATATTTTCTTGATTCGTTACAAACTAGAGGATGGATTCGTAATGTAGCTATTCTACAGAATGTCAATCCGTTATTGTTAAAACTTTAGGTAAAAACTCATATTAAAGATATTATATAGAGGAAACAACTGTAATTTATCATATTTCTCAAATCAAACTAAATACACATAATTATCACACAATATATTTCTACCTCAATTTTTTTTAAATAATAATTGTTTTATTTCACTATTACAGCGGTCATTTATTATATATTGCATCCATTTTCAAAATTAGCATATGTCATTGTTCTAGTTTCATTGACATTTTGCGTAACGATTGCGATTATTGTGGCATATTTTTTTAAAAAAATAAAATAAAATAATTGAATAATTTGGACAAATTTTAATGAAAAAAATAAAAAGAAGATTAAAAAATGCTCCGCAATGGCTGCATGGCATGGCTGTGAAATCGCCGTTTCAGGCCGCAAAATTATTGTTCCATTCCACATCGGTCGTTAAATTGCTGTTATAATTACACATCCGTTTTAGCCTGAAACTTTATTACGGTAGCTGCCGTTCCGGAAGTTCCACGAGCTATGCTCATAATCATCGATAAATTCGATTGAAGATTCAGCAGTGAGAGACGTCTCATTGAGATTGAATAATGACCAACTTAATACAAACAAGAGGCTAAAAGCAAGGAGACCAGAAAAGGCATAATACTGTTCAATCGACCAGAAAAGGCATAACACCTAAGTTTTGTTCTGATAATATAAAAAATAATGTGTTTCTTCTGTTTCTCAGAGACGTGGCGCATTACTTTCCACTGGAAAAAGTAAAATAATACGTGAATATATAAAATATCATTCAAGGTCTAAATATATCATATCCGTGCATAAATTTGTCATGTCCTTTTCTTGATTATCTAACAAAAACCCTACCTTATCACAATAAAATGAAATGGCTTGTCAGTTTTCTAGGTGCATTGCTTATAGGGGAAAAAAGAGGGATTTATGGCCAATTTCTTGTTTTAGAATCATATAAAAATGAGGCCCCCCTTTAACTAGCCTCAGCATCTCACCTTTATCTCGAGCCATAGCAACTAGATACCCCATTCATAGATACTTCTAAAATATCCATCTCATATCATATTGGATATATCGCGTCATAGTCACGTTCTCATACCTTTGTGACCATAGACAGAGCCACGTTGGGGCAAGAACCCCTTTACAAAGAACAAGAAAAAATGTATTAACCTAAAAAAATCTTCTTTAAAAATTGCATTTTATACTGCAGAAATTACAATTTGCCCCCGTCAAAAATTATAATTGGATCCCTTAAAAAAATTTGCCCTCAGCTGTTAATGTTAATATTTTTTGCTCCTCCCTAAACAAAATCATGCGTCCGCCACTGTCTGTGACTCTGTCCGAGCAATATAGCCGTGAATGAAATTTATCATGCAGAGATCATTATGCATTACAAAATCCAATACTTACTTTTATAGTTCTTCATGATTTAGACTGTTGATCGAACACACTTGAGGCTCAAATTCAAGTAATATGAAGAAAACACACGAAGAGCATTCAGTCAACATGGTAGATAATGTACCACCAGATCATGTTGAAGATTTAAAACACTTTAGCACAAATAAAAGAAAGCATAATAATGGCAGAAACTTGGAGATTTCAATTAATTGCGGGCACAAGTCAACATTGCATATCTAAGAAAACATCTCAAGAAGGTTTATTGCATGAAAAAGCTACGAGAGAAGGGTACTTGAGTTTTTCACCTTATAGAAACCTGACTAATATAGCTTCATTTCCTACTGTGTGAGGGGGTTAGTAGTGTCCTCGTATCAGTCCATTGCCTTTCTTATGAGTTCATAGCCAGCAAAATTCATAGCACCGAGTGGAGCAACCCAGAAGAACCGAGGAATGGCTCCTTTGAATAATCCGAGAGGCCCTTCGTGACGTAAAATGGAGAACACCAAGACTGATAATGTTGCAGATCGTCCCTCAGTAGCAGTCATCATCCTCGTCTTTATTACATCGAACGGAGTTGTCAATACAGCAGTAAACCCACCAGACAAAGCCCCAATAAAAACTGTTTCCCACGGTTCTAGCTCCCGCCCAAGAAGCTTCTGAGCAGCCTGCAATTGTGTGAGGAGTCATATTGACGCGGTTCCTAAAACCACTTTTACCACTCGGATCAATTGAAACCAGTATATGCCCTTTCTAGAGGTGACACTTGAACACTCTTTACAAAGCTTCTGAAGTAAATGGGAGAACCATCTCAAAATCTAAAGCTTCTGAAGGGGTTAAACACCGGTTCCAAAAGCAAGAAAATATCAGCTAAAAACCATTTTTTTGTAGTACAATAGAAAGATTAGGGAATTCAGCAACTGCCTAAGCTAAAACATCAACTTGGCCGACAGCTCAACCATGAACAAAAAGTGCTGTAAATAAACTGCAGAAACTAAAATCAGTTGCACGGATCAGCTTATGCCAGTATAATGATGTTCAATCTGTCATGACAAGGACATCAAGAAAGTTATCCTAAATTAAGTTTTTCTGCTTTGATTTTTATTTTTAATTATCCATTCAACCAAAAAAAACTCATATAAGTAAGAACTGGCTAATGATGCTGCATCCATGGAATTCTCTTTAAGCTGCCATTAAAATTGATCAGCTACAGAATGTAAATTTGAAATAACGCAAACCACAAAGAACGAAAACAGTACCTTTTTGGATTCATCATAAATGCTCGAGCCAGCAACATAGAATGGAATTTCCCGGCATAGAGTCATCCCAGTCCCACGAAAAAAACCCCTGAGACCATTTTCCCGCCAAGTTCCGACAATAGCTTCTCCCACATTTTGATATAGGCCAACCTGCAACCTTTGCTTCAACACTTCACATGGAATCCTCATTGCTGTTCCAAGAAATGTGCTGCAGAATGATGACAGAGATTGAACCTAAACACCATCCTTGTGATAAGAAACAGTCAACATTTGATTGGAGATCCAGTGTAAGAAGTAGAATTTACAAACATATTAGATTTTTTATGAAAATAACACTCTTCACAGCATTCTTAAAATAACTGTAGTTCACTTACCAACTTGATATGGAAACGACTCAACTGATAAGTAAGCATTGCAAAGCCACTAGCACTTTTAATAAACAAATAAAGATGTACATAAAATTTCTTAGCATGACCAGAATTCAGCTAGCAACTTACACTGAAGGATATTCAACATAATATTCAACATAATATTCAACATAAGAAGGAACTTTAAATAAGCATGAGGAAAAATCAGGCACGCTGACACAGGTACAATAGGTTTGAGTTGACAACGTAATTTTCCTACGAGCTAGAAAACATAGTCAAAAGCATATTTTTTAGCTAGACTCTGGAAACAATTACTGAAGACTATAACACGCATATATATCATGAAAACCGTTACCTGTATTTCTGGAAGTGTTGGTGCAACTTTCAATAACACAAACTTGCTAGTTTCACAGATTCCAGTCCGCAAACCATGGCTGAAATAATTATTAATAACATTCAGAAAAGGGAGTCTATCATTTACAGCAAGAGAGATGCGGGTGCTCAAAATATACCTTGAAAATTGGCCTAAAATAGCTGGAATTGACCCCTTATATAATCCCTGAACTCCAAATGGAGGAACCATAGATAAAATTTCTGGGAAGCTAAGGGTTGAAGCTTGTGCCTGTGTCTAAGAAACCAGTTGAGAATAGTCAAATTGCCTAGTGGAACAATGAAATTACGCTATATGGAAAAGTTAAAATACGCCTATTTTCCTAGTGCAATTGTTTAGTTATTAGTTTTATAAATCTAACTCGACAATCTCTATACAATCACAACAAACCACCAAATGACACATCAAAGTCGAGATTCCCATAAAGTAAGAGCACTAGATGCTTCAATCATTTTGAAGTCAGAGCACTAGATGCTTCAGTCATTTTGCAGACACAATGCATGTTGCATATCATAAGAGACCAAAAAAGGTTAAAATAATGCAACAGATTGCTCTAACTACATTGGAGGCACAATAGCAAAGTAAGAGTTTGGTAGTCATAATGGCATTATATTTGGGGCGAGAATCCTAGAGATTGCACTCTGCCAAAAGCGAACACAGCAACAACTTTACTCCAAGGTTGTCTTTCCTCCAATATTTTACTCTGGAAGTTGAATATAAGGGAAATTAACTCGCTTTGAAATTTGAATAGATACAAGACCAAATTTGTCCAAGCAGATTTAGGCTGAATTTGAAACTTAAGTAGGTACGGGATCATATCGGCAAACCTGTACAGATACAGGATCAAACTAAAATGCAAATTTTGCCTTACTTTCAAGAAGTCCTAGAGCAATGTCATATCCGTAAATAAACAATATATATCATATCTAGAGTGGATTAACGTGCTATTACACTTTGGTCATTCCTAATAACAAGAAAAAGACAAAAGAGACTTGTACATACATTAATTATCAAATTTTCTAGAACTTACCTTAATCGTGTCAATGGGATGCATTATAGCGGCAGATAATGCACAAGAAATTCCTCCAGCCAATGCTGATTTTAGAACACTGTCAACGGATATCACATTCGGAGGATCAGCACCCGCAGTAGCAACTTCAGACAAAATCCTTCTGCATGCAATGTAGAATTCAGTGACAGTTGCTAAGTGCCATCAAAAGTCGGTAAAAAAGATAGCAAATTCATACTGTATGTTAAGCTAGGATTTTTGTAAAGTTTTGATGAAGACAAAATATTTCATTTGTAATCAGTTATTTTTCTCTTGTATTTAATCAGCATAGACGATCTCCAGCATTGAAGAGTTCCAGCATAGATGACTTCTAGCAGTGAAGATTTTTCAGGACAAAGTTCCATCAAAGACAAGTGATGATGAACAAATTGAAAGTGATATCCGAAAAGTTCAGTATAAATGATGAAGCTAAGATTTATGGCTTAGAAGATGTTATTCGAAGTATTCCAGCAAGCTAAGTTTCTCGACTAAGGAAGTTTGTAGAGAGAAATCCGATTTAGACACTGAACCAGCAAAGAGGCTAAACGATAAGGACGACAGCAAGGAAACTGGAGATATGAGACTTCTCTTGAAAATTGCAGCAACAGAATTGCACATCTGACAAACTACAGAGAGGACATGAATTTGGATAGTAAAATCTTGTTCTTCTATTCATTCATATACGGTCTATTTATAATACAAATTACAAGATGATAATTAAGAAATTAACAAACTAATTACAGTAACTATATACAAGACTAATGGCATGAAATGAGGAATCATTGATTCCTAATATTGTGCTCACTAATGGCGTGAAATGAAGAATCATTGTGCTGTCATTTATACGTGTAGCATCCCCCTCCAAATTGATGCTGGGATATGTGAAAGCATCAATTTGTTGACGAGAAAATCATGGCGTTGGCGAGAAAGAGCTTTGGTGAATATATCAGCAGTCTGAAGAGCTGACGGAGTATGTGGCAGAGTGATGACATTATCATCATAAGCTTCACGTATAATAGTGGCAATCCACCTCAATATGCTTAGTCCGCTCGTGATACACCGGATTAGCCGTGATTCGAACAACACTTGTATTGTCAACATGAAGAGGAGTAGGATTAACTTGACCGAAGCCGAGTTCAGCCAATAAACGACGTAGCCATACAATCTAAGAACAAGATGAGAACATCGATCTATATTCAGATTCCGTGGAAGATTTTGACACCCTGTCTTGTTTCTTACTTTTCCACGAGATCAGCGCAGAACCAAGGAATATACGCCAACCAGAAACCGATCTTCGATTGTTCGGACACCCCGCCCAATCTGCATCACTGTAAGCAATGAGCTCAACTGGCAACTGGAAACAAGAGTCCACGACTAGAGGTACCCTTCAAGTAGCGAATAATGCTATGAACAGCTGTGAGATGAAGATGCCGGGGAGCTTGCATAAACTGACTAACTTGTTGAACAGGAAAAGAGATGTCAGGACGAGTAATCATCAGATAGATGAGACTCCCAACTAGTTGACGATACATGGAAGGATCCGATAGGAACTCACCCTCATCATTATGATATTTCACATTGACCTCTAAAGGAGTGTCAACAGTGCGGCCATGTTGACCGCCAAGGAGATCAAATCTTGGGTGTACTTATGTTGATGCAAGATCGTGCCAGTGGGAATAGACAACACCTCAAGACCCAAAAAGTATTGCAACGGACCCAAATCCTTCATATGGAACGAACTTTGAAGATTCTTCTGTAACTCCTCTACCAAGACTGGGTTGTTTCCTGTGATAACAATGTCGTCGACATACACCAAAAGAAGAACAATGCCATTAGATGTCTTGCAGAAAAATAATGAGGAATCATACTGACTTTGGATAAATGAGAGTCGAAGAAGTGTTGTCCAAAATTTATCAAACCAAACACAGGGAGCTTGCTTCAAACCATAAAGAGACCGTCTAAGCTTACAAACAGTCGAGAAAGGTGTAGAAAACATCCCTGGTGGAGCAGTCATATAAATTTCTTCCTTAAGATCACCATGTAAAAAGGCATTTTTGACATACATCTGATGCAAAGGCCAGTTTTGAGAAGCTGCAATCGCAAGAACAAGGCTGTTTCATCGTAGTCTACCCCATACTCTTGATGGTTGCCTTTTGCCACTAATCGAGCTTCGTAACGTTCAAGGGACCCATCAGACTTCAACTTTACCAAGTATACCCACTTAAAACCAATTGGCTTAACTCCCGTAGGACAAGGAACGAGATCCCAAGTGTTATTTTCCAACAGAGCTTGAAGTTCCTCATCCATTGCTTTCACCCAACAAGCTTGCTTAGCAGCCCGAGAATAAGATTTAGGAACAATAATGTTTGCTAAAGTGGCAGATAAACCATACCTAGCAGGAGGACGAGTGTGGCGTGAGGAACGACGAAGAGCAACTTGTCCCAGTGATGGATCAGGATCGGGAGGAAGTGGTGATGGTGGTGGTAGTCGTCGCTGATAGACAATGCCAGGTTTGAATCGTTCAGTGGAAGACACAATATCATCAAAGCTAGGAAGTAATATGTGATCAGAGGAAGGAGCATGATGCTGAAAGTTGTACTAATTTTCAAAGAAAGTGACATTTCGAGAAATACGCATTCGTTTGAAGACTACATCGTAGCACACATATCCCTTATGAATAGTATTATAGCCCATGAAAGCACACCGGACAGACTGAGCAGAAAGTTTGTGACGTTCGTGAGAGGGTAAGTGAACAAAACACAAACTACCAAAGGTACGTAGAGGATGGTAGTCTAGATGTGTGCCATGCAAACAGAAGTACGGTGACTCAAAGCTCAAGGACTTAGAAGGGAGACGATTAATGAGATAGACTGTCGTAGATAGAGCTTCAACCCAAAAGGTAGGGGGCGCCGAAGATTCTAAGAGTAAGGTACGAACCATATCTAACAAGTGACGATTTTTACGTTCTGCCAGGCCGTTTTGTTGAGGGGTATAAGGACATGAGCGTTGGGAAACAATGCCTTTCTGTTGCAAGAAATCCTGAAAGGCATGAGACATATATTCACTTCCAGTCACTTAATCGTGGTGGAAAACTATGTTGCAACATATTCTTCAAAAGTCCCAAAAACCGTAAGAAGTTCAGTCTTAGAACGAAGGACATATACCCAAGTAAAGCGACTAAAATCATCAATGAAAGTTACGAAATACTTGTAATTAGCATGTGATGGAACAAGAGCGATACTCCAAATATCACTATGAATGAGTTCAAAACAGGCATGAGCCTACCATGATGCGGAAAAGGTAAAATCTTACTTTTGCCAAGTTTGCAAGTGGAACAATCAAGTAATAACGTAGGATTAGACATCGAAGTTTTATTTCCCAAAAAATCATTATTCATTAAATACGACAAAACAACAATATTGGGATGACCCAAACGTTTATGCCAACTAGCAGGATTATTGGGAATGGTGAAGCAAGATAGAGATAAACTAGGTGAAATTATAAATTGCAGAGCAAACAAGCGTCCGACTTTAGGCTTCCGTGCCATCACCTTCCCCGATACCTGATCCTGCACAAGACAACCATCATGTGAGAAATTTACAGTGCAATTATTGTCAACCAACTGAGATCAAACTAGTGGATAGCCCAGGAGATACAAATGTATCTTTAAATGAAGAGTTAATATCACCGACATGTGTAATCGGAAGAGTATGGTCATTAGCTATCTGAATGTGTTGAGTATCAATATATTTGCGAATGTTACTCAAATGATTAGGTAGCCCAGTCATATGGTTTGCCGCACCGGAATCTACAAACCAAGGATACGAAACATTCTTACCGCTGCCTTGGAGTCCAAGAGCAGAAAAGGTTGAAATAATCATTTGTTGTACCACATCCTGTGTAACAACAGGCGAAGTGGTGGCTGGAGTGGTGTCAAAAGGTGAATGTCCTGAAGAAGTCGTGGAAGCAGCGACCGAAAAGGCCTTGACACGTCGATCTGGGGACGAGTAGGATAGTCGGCAATGATGTGATCTTTTTGTTTACAGTAATTGCAAAATTTCTTATTGCAATGGCGAGCAATATGGCCAAAACCTTTACAGCTATAACACTGGGTGGAGCTCTTTCCTTGTGGTTTTTGAGCAGCGTAAGCAACATTGACAATTTCAGAAGTTGGCATAGACGAACATAGAATAGCATGAGTAGCCAAACGTTGTTCCTCGCGCACAGGCTCACCAAAACATATATCTAAAGATGGAACTGGGTCTCGGTTCAATAAACCAGCCCGAGTAGTCTCATATTCAGGACGGAGTTTCATGAGGAATTGATCGCGTTGGCTTCCCGCATGACCTTCATAAATTGCAGGAAGAGCTTCTTTGGATAAATGTGCATATATAATGTCAGTATATTCACTCCAGAGATTGAGAAATCCCGAGTAATATTGTTCCATGGTCAGATTTCCATGCGAGTAATTAGCAATCTCCAGTTCGAGTTGAAATCGGCGGGCGGTGTTGTCCTAATAATAGACCCGCTTAAGATAATTCCACGTAGCCTTTGAAGTAGTAAAACATCGCAGATTGTTGACCATATGAGCATCAATGGATCCAAGAATCCATGAAATTATCCGAGCATCATTTGTCTCCCATTTTGCCAGTTCTTTGTCTGTGTCTGGCACAGAAGTACAGCCGGTAATATGGCCCCAAAGTTCCTTTCCTTTAAGGAACATCCGAAACTGAAATTCCCAAGCAGCATAATTTTTTCCATTGAATTTAATAGAGCACAGTTCAGTAGTCATGATGGGAGCAAGGAACAAATTCAATAACAAAAGCCCACAACAAAATCAAGAGCAAAGGCCCACTCGAAGATGAAGAGCGATGAGTAAGGTTATTAGCAAACCCACAAGCGCTCAAGCAAGATCCAGAAACCCCCAAATCGAAAAAAAAATCAGAAGACCAAGATCGAGAAAAAAAATTCTGATCTCGAGAAAACCCACGAGCGCCTCAATCCAAAATCAGAAATCCAAGATCGAAAAAAATAATCTCCCGACACAAGGAAGAGGAGAAGCGAAGCCGACGCAGAGGACCAAGATCGAAGCAAAAATTCTGATCGCGATGCAGATGATATCGAGAAGGCGATGCAGAATTCGAAAAAAAATTCCCGATTGCTTGGAACAAGACGGACAAAATGCGAAAATTTCAGAGCACCATGACAAATTATAGAGAGGACATGAATTTGGATGGTAAAATCTTGTTCTTCTATTCATTCATATACGGTCTATTTATAATACAAATTACAAGATGATAATTAGGAAATTAACAAACTAATTACAGTAACTGTAGTTTTCTAGGATAGAAATTGGATTTCTTGTATATCTTTATTCACACAATTACATCTCCTTTTATAGGAGGGATATGCTACCCAATTAGGTAGATAGATCCAACCATATCAAATATTTCTTATCCTAATGATCTTTTAAAAACAAAAGATCATTATCTATTTACAATCAAATATTCCATAGATATCATAATCTATTTAAGATCAATATTCTATATTTCAACACTCCCCCTCAAGTTGGAGCATAGATATCTATCATGCCCAACTTGCTGATAAGAAATTCGAAACTTGGCCTGAATAGTCCTTTTGTGAGAATGTCCGCTATTTGTTGCGTCGTTGGTATGAAGGGCATACAGATAGTTCCGTCTTCAATCTTCTCTTTTATAAAATGCCTGTCAATTTCAACATGCTTAGTTCTATCATGTTGAACTGGGTTATGAGCAATGCTGATAGCTGCCTTGTTGTCACAATATAATTTCATAGGGACAGTTACTGCACTTCTCAATTCTTCCAAGATCCGTTTAAGCCATACCATTTCGCATATTCCCTGTGCCATTGATCTGTACTCAGCTTCAGCACTACTACGAGCCACAACATTCTGTTTCTTACTTCGCCAACTTACAAGATTTCCCCATACGAAAGTACAATAGCCTGATGTAGACCTTCGATCTGAAATAGACCATGCCCAATCTGCATCTGTGTAGGCCTCAATATTACGCTGTTGACTCTTTCCAAAAAATAACCCTTTTCCTGGAGAATTCTTCAAGTATCTTAGGATGCGGTAGACTGCTTCGAGATGCTCCTCACATGGGGAATGCATAAACTGACTTACTAGGCTTACAGCAAATGCTATATCTGGTCGTGTATGTGATAAATAAATCAATTTTCCCACTAACTTTTGATACCGAGTTATGTCTACTGGTTTTCCTTCTTTGCTTCCAAACTTATGATTTGGATCAATAGGTGTTTCGGTGGGACGACAGCCACTCATTCCAGTTTCTTTCAGTAATCTACCACATATTTTTTCTGGGATACTACAATCCCCTTTTTTGATCGGGCTACCTCCATGCCGAGAAAGTATTTTAGTGAGCCCAGATCTTTGATTTCAAACTCAGAAGCAAGACAATTCTTCAATCGTACCACTTCCATCATGTCATCCCCTGTAAGAATAATGTCATCAACATATACTATAAGGATAGCTACCTTCCCATCTGCTGAGTGCCGTGTGAACATGGTGTGGTCTGCTCGTCCCTGAGTATATCCTTGTTTTTTTACAGAATGTGTGAACTTCTCAAACCAAGCTCTTGGTGATTGTTTTAGTCCATACAATGATTTTTTTAATTGGCATACCTTTGATCCGAACGTTTTCTCAAATCCTGGAGGTGGATCCATATAGACTTCTTCTTCTAAGTCACCATTCAAAAATGCATTTTTTACGTCTAGTTGTTGTAATGGCCAGTCTAGATTAGCCGCAATTGACAAGAGTACTCTGATAGTATTTAGCTTTGCCACAGGTGCAAAAGTCTCAAGGTAATCTATCCCGTACGTTTGAGTGAATCCCTTAGCTACCAGGCGAGCTTTATATCTCTCCAAAGAGCCATCTGCATTGAACTTGGTGGTAAACACCCACTTGCAGCCAACAGTTTTCTTTCCCTTCGGTAGTTCTAATACCTGCCACGTTTCATTACTTTCAAGGGCTCGCATTTCTTCAAGAATAGCTTCCTTCCATTCAGGAACCCCTAAAGCATCCTGCACAGTCTTTGGAATCTCCACAATGGATAATTGAGAGATAAATGATGAAAAATATGGGGATAGATTTTTATGGGAAACAAAATTTGACATTGGATACTTGACACAACTTCTAACTCCCTTACGTTGAGCGATTGGAAGATCAAGGTCAGACACAAGTATAGGTGGATTTGATTCTGGAAGAGCAGAATTACCTGGAACATTAGGAAGACTTGAAATGATCTGAGGTGCAGACTCTTGGAAGTGCTGGGAGGTGTTAGGCTCCATTCTTTGATTTTTGTTCCTTCTCGAGTAAACACGTAGCTCACCTGTTTGTTCCTTATTTGCATTTATAGTAGTGTTATGAGATGACGTTATAGTTCTAGTGTCCAAGTTTTCGCTGATGGTGTCCATATTTAGAAAAATATTTTGATCAAGAGTAACCGGGTCAGAGTCGTCCCTTAGGCTCTCCCCTTGACGAAGAGGAGGAAAAAATGGTTGATCCTCAAAGAAGGTAACATCTAAAGTAATGATCAATTTTTTTGTTGTGGGGTCAAAACATTTATACCCCTTTTGATTTGGAGCATAGCCAACAAAGACGCACTTTCGAGCTCTAGGATCTAATTTCCCACGAAGATGATCATGGATATGAGCGAAGGCACTACACCCAAATACTTTAAGTGGTAAATCAGATGTTAATCGGGAAGTTGGAAAAAAATCTGTAAAGACCGTAAGGGGAGTTTTGAATTTCAAAACTTTTGACGGCATTCGATTTATGAGATATGTGGTTGTTAAGAGTGCCTCACCCCATAAGTACTTTGGAACATTATGTGTAAAAAGTAGGGCGCGGGTGACTTCTAAAAGATGTTTGTTTTTTCGTTCAGCGATGCCATTTTGTTGAGGGGTATCGGAGCATGTGCTTTGATGAACGATGCCAGATTTTAGAAAAAAATCCCCAAGAAAGTCATTAAAGTATTCACGGCCATTGTCACTTCTGAACACCCGAATGTTTTCCTGAAATTGAGTCTCAACCATTTGATAAAATATTTTAAAAATCTCTTTGAGATCAGATTTATCTTTTAGCAAATATACCCAACTAAGTCTGGTGTGATCATCGATAAAGCTAACAAACCATTTTTTTCCAAACATTGTTGAGACACGAGATGGTCCCCAAACATCACTATGAATTAATAAAAAGGGTTTGGAAGCTTGATATGGTCGTGAAGGAAAATTTGAGCGATGATGTTTTGCAAATTCACAAATTTCACACCGGAAAAATGATGGAGTTGTATTGCTAAATAAATCAGGGAACAACTGTTTTAAATAAGAAAAACTTGGATGTCCTAGCCTATAATGCCAAAGCATAACATTATTAGAAAAAGAAATAGAGTTCAAACAGGTGTTTTTAACAAGATGTCCGATGGGTCCATCTTCAAGTAAATAAAGTCCTCCATGCTCCCTAGCACTGCCAATCATCCTCCCCGAGACCATTTCCTGAAATTCACACTGAGAGGAGTTAAAAATGGCACGACAATTAAGGGTAGAAGTTAATTTACTCAATGACACAAGGTTATAAGAAAGGGTAGGGACATGGAGAACATCATGAAGAATGAGAGAGGGTGTGATCTTGACACTACCAATTCCAGCAATTGCCGAAGTGGAACCATCAGCAAGGCGAATTCGTTTATGACCTGCAGATGGAATATATGTAGAAAAGGAATGGGAACAACCTGTCATATGGTCAGTAGCCCCAGAATCGACAATCCAGGGACTGTTTTGGCGAGGATTACTGCTGGAAAAAAACGAGGCTGGAACAGAGGCTGTACTACCTGGTTGGACAGTTGAATTTGACGGATTTTGTGGAGTCGAAGAAGTTTGTAAGAGCTTGTGCAATTGCAGTAGTTGTTCCTTGGTAAAAGGAAAAGATTCTGGATTACTTTGTGGCCCTTGGTCAGCAGTGGAGACTTGTAGTGCTCGGTTGGTAGATGCTGATTTTTTCTTAAAATTTGGGGGTTTTCCATGGATTTTCCAGCATGTTTCCAGTGTATGCCAATGTCGTTTGCAAAGATCACACCAAGGTTTGTCCTTGTCTTTCTTGGCAGGTCCAGATCCATACTTGGAGATAAATGCAGAATGGCCATTTACCAAAGGGGTTGAGGATCTAGTATCAGTATTAGGTTTCAACATCACTGTCCTCCGTGCTTCTTTACGCCGAATCTCAGAAAACGCCTCTCGCAGTGTGGGCAGCGGGCTTTTTCCAAGGATGCGAGATCGAACGTCATCAAATTCAGTATTTAGACTGGCTAAGAAGAGATACACCCGATCACTTTCCTCTTTCTTCATGAATCGGACACTGTCGGTCGGGCAATCCCAGTTATCGGTGGAGCATTGATCCAACTCTTGCCAAAGTGGGACCATCTCATTATAGAAGACAGTCACCTCACGATCGCCTTGTCTAGACTTCCACAGTTTAAGTTTTAATGCAAACAGTTGAGAGTAATTTTCAGAATCTGAGTAGGTGGCTTTGACAGCCTCCCATACATCCTTGGCAGTGGGTAGAAAAAGGCATGGTTTACCTATTGACGGCTCCATTGAATTGATCAACCATGCAATGACTAACGAATTTTCAGAACCCCAGGAACTCAACTTGGAATCGTCTGTTTTTGGGCGTTCCTCCGACCCAGTCAGATAACCTAACCGACCTTTGCCATCGATTGCGAGTTTCATGGACTGAGCCCATTCCAAATAGTTCTTCCCATTCAATTTATGGTGGGTTAACTGGAATGAATTGTGAGAAGAATCTGACCCTGGATTCATGGTGGTGGAATTAGGTGGCTGGAAGATGACGTGAAACAAGCGCGCAGAGATAAACGTCAATCGCGGAAGCAATTTCAGCAACACTCAGAGAAACAATTCTGAATTTCGTGAAACAATTGCCGATCAATTTCAGCAACGCGCAGAGAAACAATCTTCAATTGCGGAAAATAAGATGTCGATCATTTGCAGCAATGCGCAGAGAAACAATTCTCAATTGCGTAAAAAAAATTTCTGATCGAGAAGCAAATTGAATCTCGGACAGAATGATCGATGGAAAAAGCGCCGAGAAAAAAACTTTCTATGGCGTCGATCGTGTAAGAATTGCAATCGGATACAGATTGAATTTGGGAAACCTAGAAATTTTTCGGACGTGAAACGTGATGCGCAGAGCATAAAGCGGAAAAAGAACTCAGAGAATCTTTTGGCTCTGATACCATGTAGTTTTCTAGGATAGAAATTGTATTTCTTGTATATCTTTATTCACACAATTACATCTCCTTTTATAGGAGGGATATGCTACCCAATTAGGCAGATAGATCCAACCATATCAAATATTTCCTATCCTAATGATCTTTTAAAAACAAAAGATCATTATCTATTTACAATCAAATATTCCATAGATATCCTAATCTATTTAAGATCAATATTCTATATTTCAACAGTAACTATATAAAAGACTAATGGCATGAAATGAGGAATCATTGATTCCTATAATTGTGCTGACTAATGGCGTGAAACGAGGAATCATTGTGCTGTCATTTATACGTGTAACAACATCAAACTTCAAGTTTAATGGGAAATTCATCCAAACAATTCAAGTACCGAAATATTTCCAAGGGCTCCCCAGTCTCCATCACAAATAACATACATGCAACCTAAAACTAAGCAACAATTCAATCTAATGTTATCATTCACCGTACATGTGGTAGAACGAGAAAGGAAATTGGTTTACCGTGAGTCTTTTTGAAGCTGGCATGATGGGAGCAAGCAACTCCTTGCACGACACATGAATTCAGGAGCATGACGTGTAAGAAATTTTCTCTTTCTCATAGCAACTTCAAGATCTTGAAGAGAAACTTGCTCATCACCATCTCTGTCCAATTCCTGAAAGAAATTTCCTGCAAAAAAAAGATTTTGCTCACAATTCCCAATGAAACTAATAAAAGTACACAATAGCGAGAAAAAAGTTCATCTCTTAATGAATTATCCAACTGATTGGTAATGGGGTAATGTGGATGACACATTTTTCGAAAAAATTACCTCTGAATATTTACTTACTTGACCAACAGACAAGAACCTCATATAGAAACAGTAAAACGTTTGTGTGATAGAAAGTTCACTGGCTAATTCATACATGCTTTCAATGCAATCATTATGATGGTCACCGAGGCTGCACAAGCACCATATCAGCACCAAGATTGGTCAATCAAGGACTTACTCATCGCTGATTCAAGCTGAAGGAATAGCACACTACTTTAATTAGGTATGCAGTTTATTTATTTAATTTTCGAATAGAAGATAATGCCAGTCATTGTCAATATTCCTTAAATGGGATGAGTCCCAGGACTTAGGACAAAACTTAGGAAAGTTGTTTATCTTTTAGAATAGATTTCCCCTCTAGAATTTGATTTTTGGAAAACCAATTGTATTTAAAGTGGATGACTGGAATAAAATGAATTATCAGATTTATCTCATAAAAATATTTCTTAGAGATCGAATTATCGAAAGCTTCTCACTTAAATGAGTCAATTTTCCATTAAACAAGATTGGTAGAAAAGGCACATAATAAGGAGCTGCCATGATAAGATGCAATATTTTACGGTACAATTTGTAGATTACAGTTGTTATAGAAAGCGAATCTGAAAAATTGGCTCCAGAGTTGGAAGTTGATTTATTGTCAATGCCCATAATAAGGAGCTGCCAAGCTACAGTATAGACTAATAAGAAATAACTTCAGTAACTCTTGTAACAGAAGTGGTATCTCTCCCGCTATAGGTGATTCTTGTATAGACCAGCAAAAGAATTTGTCCAAGCCTGATAGAGAGTATTACAGTTCGAGCCTAAGCAGCCAAACAAGTATAAACCTCATTTTCAAGAACCGGGGGCAGCATTCTTGTGATATCAATACAAGTATATATCTTTGGCTGGCATGCAATTCAGCTACATGCATTGTATCACAATCTTTAAAAGCTTTTGAAAGCGGATTTATGAATTTAAATTCATATGAAACTTAGCCAGTCTCCCAGTGAGCACATGTAAGCATCTGCTAATTTCATATGCAGCTTTTTCAATGGACAAGCATACTTCAAAAGTAAAATATTGTTTGAAGATATTGCTGCACCGCATCTGGAACCATTGTTTGAAGTGAACAAAGACAAGTACAAAAAAGTGAGGAGATTGTGCATCTATTTCTTAAAGCTTAACAACCACCTAGAGAACTATAGGTAACTCAAAAGAGACTGCATACAAAAGATTCTAGTTCATATTCTCACAAAATAGTTGTGCTGCAGATCTCAAGCAAATTCCAAAAGAATCTAAGTCGTTCAAGATTTATGACCAATTGATAGCATATCAATTAACATTGTCAAGTAGTTTCATCATGTAGATTATATTTGAACTGGAAGACATACCTTCAGCCTCTGTGCATCTGAAGAAATACTGGACGACTAACAGTTTCTTTTTGTCTAGATGGTCTTCTTGGAACGGTCTCCCTATGGGAGATAGGAGCACTGATAACTCGGTCCATGATATGGTGGACAGAATTGATCTTAAACGTTCTTTATTAGACAATGGAACACGAAGTAACCCATGATCCAACTTCTGAGGTGAATCAGCTTCACTGCCATTCTGGTTAACAGCACAATTAATCCCTTCATCCTTCGCGTCATTATCCGAAGGATCCCAAAAAATACTCGATGGCACACCTCCCACTCGCCCAAACTTCAGGCTACTGGAAAATCCATTCAAACGTGCTCCTTTACCACCTGAAATACGCGCCAAGAAATGATCGAATTCATTAACAGGTGAAGCCAAAGGTTCATAATCAGTATTCTTAGAACCATTTTCCTGAACAAAGACATCAAACGCGGGAAAATGGATCAACTGGTCAAACGCAGAACCTATTAAGTATTCAAATGAAAAACATTTTCCTTTTACCAGCAATTCCTTCTGCCTGTTTTCAACATCCCCATTCAATTTCACAGTCGTTTTATGGCAAGAATCCCCACAATAGAAACTATCTTCATTACCCATCTTCTTCTGAACACGGGTTTTCCCATTCGAATTCCTGTCTACTTCCCAACCATTACCACTTTCGTATCTCTCTTTCAAATTCAAAACTCCGTTGCCACAAACAGTGACATTACTAAGTAAATTATTTCCATAATTTCTTGCAAACAGTCCAGCAAATATTTTGACGGGAAAGTTTGCATTTTTCTTTTCATCCCCATTGACCGCTATATGATGATCGACATTTCTGGGAACTCCATTCTCAAAATTCTTCGCTATCTTTCGAAAAGTCGATTCTAGAGGCGAAATCACATTCTTGACTACCTGAACACAAAATGAATCCAACCGGTTATTCCCTGATCCCTCCATCACTCAAAACCTTGCCCAAATCAACAAGAATGCAAAGTCGCACAATTACTACATGAATAGCAAATAAAATGTACAATAACTAATCAGCCCAAGATTAATTCATCATAGCCAAAATAACATTCATGGTCGCATATTTCAAGGAACCCAATCAAAGCAGAAAGCCAGCTTCCAACTCAATTTGGCTGGTCAGTACTCTTGACGAAATAGGTGTTCTCAAATGTTCATGCGTATATGCATAAAAATTCTACCCAGCAAAAAATATGCATAAAAATTACAACAGATATTCCTTTCAAAAAATAAAAAATAAAATTATAATATATATTATTATAAATGACTTATAATTATGAATGTCAATAGGTCCGGTTCTTACCCGAACCCATATTAAACCAGCCACGATTCAGGGTTTTCAAGCGGGGCGGGGTCGATCATGAGTTTGGACTAACCAATCTTGAACCCGCCTAGCTATACATATTAATTTTTTCAAAAATAAAAATTTAATATTGAATATACATTTCATTTGTTTGTTTGAATCGTGACAATATTTAATTTTGTATTAAAACTAATTTAGTCATATTAAAAAAGTTGGACATTTTGAAGGGAATGAGAGCAAATTAATAAATATTTGGTAGCTTAAAGATAGTTCTACAAGTCTTATTATAAATACTAGAGAAAAATATGTAATTCAATAACGAAACTCAATTTTTGTGCTTCAAAATTGATTTCTAGCTAATAAAATATTTTTTAAAAAAAAAATTTGTTCGCTGAGCAGGGTGGGGCGAACCCGGAGAGGTGGGTCCCTTATTTGGCCAAATTTATCTAGGCCCACCCCGTTGCCATCCTACTTATAATATTCCACACTATAGAGTTCATACTTTATTAAAATATTAAAATAATATAAGTTAATGGGTAACGTGATTTATGCATGTCTGTATTATAAGATTTTTTAAATTGCCATAATATATAAAAATGGTTTATAACTATTACTAATTTACATACAAACTTTTTAAAGTTAATTCCCCATATTAAATAGATGATAATATTTGTTTTAACTCCTGTTGGATAAGTGTTCAGTTTTCTTTGGGAAAATTTCAAAATCGGTCCTATATAAATTGGCATTGTTGGATAAAAAAAATATAGTCTTTATTATAAGTCACGACAGCGGATTTTAGATATCACCGGATATCTAAGCAATATGTCGTGCCACATTAGCACAGCAACATAAAATTTAATTTATTACATAAAATCAAAATTTGATTAATTAGAGGATCAATTTATATCACAATTTTTTATTTTTTTTCATTTTCTCCTATTCCCCCACATGCATCTATAGCTATTATAGTGGAATATTAAGTTATATTGAAATTAAAAAAAAAATTAGGTTGACGATGAGTATTTTTTTAAAAAAAAAGGAAATTTTATTGCTCTAAAATTCAAAATTGTGTAGTGTTTCAGTTATGTGTGGGTGTCAGAAACACCAACGCATATATTTTTCCAAGATTCCCGTTTCAAAATATATCAATAAAAATATATGTCAAATTGACAAATTGTTTTGTCGCTCGAGATTCGAGCCAGTAATTAACTAATCAATTTTACAATTATTAAATTTTTCAAAGTTTAGAAGTTTGTGAGCTATTTCAAAATGTGTGGCGCAATCAATTTGCAACATATTTGTAATAATACCAAAAATTCATATGACAATAGATTTATAATAATTTTTTGCAGAATAATATTTTAACCAGTTTGTCCCATCTTAGTATTTTTCTTTTAGAAAAATGATTGCTACCATATGGAGAATAATTAATATTTAATAAAAGTCAACATATTATAACCCAGGGTATTAATATATGAAAAAATGACCAAATGAAAAAGTAAAATAATGGTCAAGGCCTGTTACAAAATTTGAGAATTTTTCCCAAATAAATGAGATATCTTCGAAATTTTTGTTGGCTTTCTGCGAAAAAAACCGAGTGAGATTTCATTTTGTCGTGCTCCAAGATCCAAACTTTCCTGATCAAGCATAAGCTGACAATTATGGTCGATGATGATGTTCGATCCAAGCTTTCTTGATTTACTTGTTGGACCAGAACATTTAAACCTTATATTGGGCTTATTTGATGACTTCCAGCATTGTGGGACAACATCTTGCGATACGTGTCCTTATTAATTTTTTTCCCTTTTTCCAAAAAGTAGCATTCGTGGCAAGATGTCGCCACGAGCACGAAGGGCATCACCTTAAGGGGCATCGAAAAAGCATTTATATTGGGGTCATCAAATCAAAAGAGAACACAACTCATAAGTGTGCTATAAAAAAAAATTACAGGAAAAAATATAGTCAATTCTCAAATCTGACGATACTTTGTTCAAGACTTGTACTTTATAGTTTATACAGTGTAGAAGAATCTTGCATCTCACATATAATCATTCCGATTCCATCAATTTTAGGACATAAAGTAGCACGTGCAGCAAATCCCCCACCATCCTTTTTCCACCAATTAACAGGATCAGATGACAGAGCCAAACCACAGTGATGCATGTACATAGTGCAAGGCCAAGAATGAAAAAGAGAGAAGAAAAAGATAACTTTGATCGTCAAAATTAGTTCTAGATTTACCGCCATCAAATACTGTCACCATTATCTCAGCCGTATTTAGCGAAAGAAGTAAATAATATCATGTGACCTGCATCCAACAGTTTTTCAATGTCCAGTTTGCTGGCAGCCGTGGGCATCTTTTAGTTGTGGCGAACAGAAACGCTGACTCAGGGGGATCCAGCAGAAAATTGCAGCCTTCCAAAGTATTGCATGCCGATATGTTTGTTGTTTATTGCCCACCTAGCAAAACAGGTGAATAAGTAAATTTGAACAGGTGATGAAATCCTCAGTGTGTAATCAATCTATATTAGGCACTCCCAGAGAAAAGGTAGTATCTTCAGGCTCACGGAGTGGAATATACTCCGATCCTGTCACATGAATAGTAAAGCACGCTGCAAAAAATTGGCAAGTGTCAGAGAAGAAAGATTTGGTATACACAGTTGTGTGAAAAGAGTCGAAAATCAAAATACACGGCTAAATTCCAAATGCATCAGAATATATAAGAGGACCTCTTTTCTCTTTTAAGTCGTAGTTATCTGTTGGCAGCATCCTAATCTAAAACTCAATTTAAAATATAACTTGTTGGTTTCTTTATAACAGAACCTCTAGTGTCAAACAATGCTATTTAAGCAAATAACTTAATTCAAAGTTCTGATATTTGATACAGGAAAAAAGTTTCATTAATGTTATTATTGGTCCTAATCAGAAAATCACCCATTTTAGAAAACCATAGCTAACTTCTCGGATATGCATTTGACAAAGCGATTTCTAGAGGAGATATAGAAACTTTATTGGACATTAACGAGCACTACAAAAGTAGTAGATGAGAAATTGGTAAAGCGGTTCATTTATATCATAATCTTCTCCAAGTAGTTACCCTCGGGACCAACTTGTGGATTTTAGTGGGCAAACACAAACACAAACACAATACATCTCTAAATAAAAGGTAGTTAGGATCATACCATTTTCAATTTTCATCACACTTTGGAGCATTGTATCCATCTTCGTTCTCACGTTGGACAAGTCCTCCATTTTAGGGGCTACAAGTGTGAACTCCCTATAGATTTCACGCACAAACATGCAGATGTCTTTAACAAAATCAAGTTCACCGTCTGATATTCGACCTATAGCTAGCCTCATCAACTCTCCAGTCAAGTCCGCAAGCTAAACATGAACAATAAAAGATTGGTATTAGAGGCGTGGCTGTGAATGAATTGCAGCATGAAATGTGATCTAGGTTTGAAAGGTGCACAGAGTTTGTGCTTAGCATCGCAGCTAAAATTACCCCCAAGAGATAATCAAGTTCATTAATCTTTAGAGGCTAGTGACATTAAGGAGGCATTGATTTCGTTCAGATGTAAAAGACCACCAGTCTTGCATAAGTTACAGAATGTTGCAGCTTCAACATATTCTCGAACCTTTAATTCAATGAAAAATATGAGTATTATTTTTAAAAATCTTCTAGTATTGCAAGATAGAAAGGCATTATCCATACCCCAGGAGAATAGGCTTGTCTGAGCTTCCAAAAATCTGTTCCTTGAAGCTCTTTTACTAGACAAGATATATATTGATCCACAACGGCAGCTAAATCCTTTTTTGCCTGTTCTATAACTTCATCTTTGTTGTGTTTACTAATTCTGCCATTTGACGAGGTGACGGGATTTTCCAATTAAATGGTAGAAGTAGCCCTTTTTCACAAGGTAACAAAATTCTGTGTATGACATTCAAGAGGAAATAAAATGTAAAGGACAAAAACTTCCTTCTACCTATGCAGTTGAAATATGACCTTTTTGCTATTCATTGTTATGTCACGACTCTCCTTCACCACCCTTTCTCGCTTGTCATTCTGCAAGTAAGTAGTCACGGACCTTATCAGCAGCAATGGCAACTTCCTATATACTTCTTTTTGTGCACATGCATGAAAAGAAATTGCCAGAAAAATGTAGATGATGAGTTGAAGATATTCATGCAAGTTTTTAAGAGAAAGCAGGCATCAATTGCAAATTGATAAGTTGCTGCTTCTTGCAGAGCCACTAACAACCTCCACACTAACTTAAAGCAAGTTACCAGAATTCAAAAATCATATTCCTGGCACAATAAGTGATGAAGTGCAAATAATAAGATATGAGAAAGAAAAATTATGCTTGACCAACAACATTCTCTTCATTCTGTCATTGCATCTCATCTACAGTAGAAAGGGAACAATTGATGCTCTCGAAAAATACTCCAAATGCTTTATGCATAATCACACTGAACAACGAACATTCACAAATCACATTTTCTAGAAAGACAATTTTCAAACATTTGGTTAGAAAGCATAGAGGAAATGTTATGATCCTGCATCAATCTTGGCGGACATGGTTGCCGATTTATGTGGCTTAGCCTTCTTTCGCAACAGCTAGTTCAACAATTGCATTCAAAGACAGTGTTAGACATTCATAACCTCCCAGTTGCAATAGAATGCAGGCGGCATTTGCAGTGCCACAATGTAGTGGTTGTGATCGCGCTTTTCTTTAGCAAATAAATATTAAATGGTGCATGATATAAATCAACAGCACAAATCGACCGCAAGCGTACGGTGTCAAGTTTTAAGATAGTGATTCGTAAGTACGAGTGTCGAACATTGGACTAACAAGCAAGTACCAAATAAGATTTCTTTTAAGCTATATTTAACCTACGAATATTTAAGTGACGAGTAAACTAATAACTAAATTTAACTACTCTAATCCAACCAAAACAATCGATGATCACGAGAAAAGTCAACTTGAAAAGATTATCAAGACAATGGTTCAATTAAGCAATCTCCTACAATCCTTTTATTTTATCCATCCATTCTCTAAGGTGACGAGTTTTCCGAATTCATTCAATATACTCTATCGAGCTATGCTAAACCTAACATCAAATCGCAACAAGTAACTTTCTTTCACTTAATTAACAACTTGATATTGCATGAAACGTTATGAAAAATACTAACATTAGATTAAACAGCCTAAGGCTATCACTCGAATGTGATTTTATCTTTCGATCTCAATCTTAAATACATGGCATGAATTACTATGTCGTATTACAATATCATCTTTCGATCTCAATTATAATAACTAGAATCATTCAAAGGTGGCCAAACCTTCAAAAGCATTAAGAACAATAAAAAATGCTCATAGAAGGATGAACGAATTCAATCGATCTACAACAACTAAATCATATATTCAAGCAAAGGATTCCCAAAGCTTGATTTATAACAACTTAATTCATAATATTAAAGGAAAAACGATGTTTAAATATCTTTCAATCATCCAAAACACGATCAATCCAATAATAATTCAACAACAAGGCCTAAAAGTGACAGCAAACTCTCGAGTCAAATTCATTTGTTGATTCTTGCTCCTTCCCTTGCTTCTTTATCGATCATGCTCTTCGATTATCTTGTTGGCTTGTTCCAATTCCTATGATGAAAACTTGGTAGATTGTGGATGGTGGTTGATGGTGAGGATGGAGAATGGAGAATGGAGGATGGAGGATGGAGGATGGAGGCTACTCCTAAGTTATGTTACATGATATCAAGATTCTAGCTTTCAAGTTGTAGTAGGTTGTCTAGATTGGATTGATATATGTGGTGTGTAAGGTGACAACCCTTCCTCAAATTCCGATAAATTAGGTGGAATAAGGGACATTCATTCACCCAGAGCAAACTTCATTTCAGCCTTAAAAGTCAAGAAAAAACATCTTTTGTCTCACAGACTAGCGCTGGGGCGCCTGACCCAGCGCCTGAAGACAGGCGCCCTAGCTCCAGTGCTATAGCCCGGAGGACGAAATTTTGCATTTTGTGGCGCTAGGGCACTAGTGGACTGGCGCTGGGGCAAAAGTTCATGTACCAAGCTTAGTATTTTGGTCATAACTTTCTCATGGGACCTCAGAATTTAACGAATTAGTTGTCCACTCGAATATAACAGAAATTTCTACAACTTAATGATGACCACGTTTCCAAAATATGTTTTGAACATGAAGAAATTTGAGGAGGAAGATGTGACATGTGTCTTGTATTTCGATTTTTTCCTTGTTTTTTCAACTTTCTTCCATCGTTTTAGCTCATTTTCTTCATGTCATCGCATTTTTACAAAGATTTTCGAAACATGCAAAAATCATGCAAACCATCGTGATATTGTTCAAGAATCATTATGAAAAATAACGAGAAAACATAGAAATATAAGTGCAAAAATCAAAGCTGGGCTTAAGTTGTGACCCGAACTGCGCTTTTGGGTCATGTTTCATAATGATGATGATACTTGCCAAGGCCCAAGAACACTAATTTGTGGGCTTTTATAATTAATGCCTTCCTTCATGGAACCTTGTCTGAGGTTGTCTATATGAAGCAACCACCAGGCTTTATTGACATCACTCATCCTTACCATGTTTGTCGACTGCGCAAATCTCTCTATGGTTTAAAGCAAGCTCCTCGCGAATGGTATCGTGCTCTTAGCTCTTCACTACTCTCATTTGGTTTTAAACAATCTCTGTCTGATACGTCTTTGTTTCTATATCATCATGGGACTACACATTTGTACATGCTTGTCTATGTTTCTATAATTATGAAAATCAAAGCTGGGCTTAAGTTGTGACCCGAACTGCGCTTTTGGGTCATGTTTCATAATGATGATGATACTTGCCAAGGCCCAAGAACACTAATTTGTGGGCTTTTATAATTAATGCCTTCCTTCATGGAACCTTGTCTGAGGTTGTCTATATGAAGCAACCACCAGGCTTTATTGACACCACTCATCCTTACCATGTTTGTCGACTGCGCAAATCTCTCTATGGTTTAAAGCAAGCTCCTCGCGAATGGTATCGTGCTCTTAGCTCTTCACTACTCTCATTTGGTTTTAAACAATCTCTGTCTGATACGTCTCTGTTTCTATATCATCGTGGGACTACACATTTGTACATGCTTGTCTATGTTGATGATCTTGTGCTTACGGGCAGTGACACCAAACTTATTGATGCCGTGATCAAATATCTCAGTAACATTTTTGCAATCAAGGATCTTGGCTCATTATCATACTTTCTTGGTGTTGAGGTCATTCCTTGTCGTGAGGGCCTTCTCCTCTCGCAACGCAAATATATTTTAGACATTTTACAATGCCATAAGATGGACGGTGCACGTCCTCTTACCACCCCCATGGCAACCTCTCAAATTTTCAATTCTTCGGCTGCTTCATGTGATCTAACACAATTTCGTAAGGCAATTGGTGGACTTCAATATCTTGCCTTAACACGCCCTGACATTGCCTTTGCTGTAAATCGTCTTGCTCAATATTCAGTTAATCCCATAGGTGATCACGGGTGTGCGGTCAAGCGTATTTTTCGATATCTCAAGGGCATTGTATCCCATGGCCTTCTTCTTCGTCGTTGTCCTGCAGCCACTCTAACTGGTTATTCTGACGCTGATTGGGCTGGCAATAGGCTTGATATGACATCGTCTCCAGGTCATCCACAGAAGCTGAATATTGTTGGGATATGCCCTAAGACAAGTCATTAGATGATTGTTTAAGACATACAATGTTTATGGATTTATGAATGGCAATTCATTATTATATATTATTCTTTTACTGTGCATTGTGAATTAATATATATGTTAATGTCCTTAGAATAATATTGTATTATTCTTAAAGATGTTCCTAGTCAAGTATTATCATGAAAGGGATAATGATAATACGTAGAGACTAGTATATGTTGATCGATGAATTGTTCATTGATATGAGATATCAAATCAACATATGGGTACATGTTAGAGAACGATGTACTGAACAGACCCACCATGAGAATGCAACATGGATAGTTATATGATCGTCATATGCAATTCTCATAGTGATAATAATGTATGTAATCCTTACGACTTGTGATCATCAGAGATCCCAACATAAGGAGTTATGTATCTTGATATCGTCAAACGTTACCCGTAACAGGGTATACTATAAAGGCGACTATTGGATACACTACGAATTATGTAGAGGGATGTTGACTGATCGAGATAGGATTTGTCCCTCCTATATAACAGGAGATGTGTTTGGCCCTTGATCAAGTGAGAACTAAAATGCATGGCCATGCTCGAATGAGTCGATATGAGATATCGAGCTTATTCGTTTATTCTAGTTCTACTTGGGGATCAAGAAATAAAGATTGGATATACGAGTATGACTATTCCATGACTCGTGTTCAATCTAAACACAAAGGACAAAGGGATTAAGTTACATGATTAATATTATCACAAGTTCTAAAGGTTATGTCGAGTCATTGACATTCTCGTAATTTGGGTAGCATCGATGTGTTGCTAGATACCGCTCGATGCTTGCGACATAAAATGAGACTTTATGTCACTGCCAACATTACGAGATCCTATCGGGTCGCACAAAAGATTAAATCAAGAAGGGAAATTAAATTCATGGGATGAATTAAATAATTAAGAGGAGTCTTAATTAATAATCATAAGGATTAATTAAATCATGGGCTTAAGCCCATGAAGCTTTGAGAAAGCCTTTAATTAATCATATTTAATATGATTGCATGGGTTTTAATTGTAAGACAATTTTAATATCACTAAACCTACACCATAGGAAGCATCGGCCGCCGCTCTCCCTCTCTCTCTCGGTTTGCTTGATAGCCGTAGGGGGCTTGGAGGTGTTCGAACCGTTTTCGATTTAGAATCGAGTTTGCTTCGTGTATTGGTTTAAGAACTTGTCTAGCAACTTGTTATTAAATCATCCCTTCATTCGATTTGATCGTGTGGATACCGTTGAGGCAAAACCAATCGAGTTTTGCTTAGTGACTCGGAGAAGGCGTAAGACGTGGTGCAGCTCCGTGGATTCGGCCTCAAACACGCTACAAGGGTAAGACACTTGTAATTCTCTAATCCGATATGAATCCCTATGTATAGATCGCTGGTTTGTAATCCCAAAATTTTATTCCGCTACGATGTATGCTCATGGGGTGACCAACAATGGTATCAGAGCCGTGTACAAGGCTCATATCGGATTTATGTGGTTAAATAGTTTAATCATGTTAGAATTAATATTGCATGTTAATTAAACTGTTTAAATTCATATTTGATATGAAATTAATTTTAGTTTATGAAAATCATCGTAGTAATTGTATTTGATATAATTGGCGAATAAAATTATTTATTGAGCATAAACTTTCGGCCACCACCATCACAAATGTCACCATGGCTAGCCACATGAGGGCTAGGGTTTTGGAACCCTTGGCTCGAGATGGCTTAGTCGTTGTGGCTAATAATTGTGCATGGAAGTGTCGAAAATTAATTAGGGTTTAGAACCCATTGGGCATGACGGCTAGCTCATGACGGCTAGGGTTTCGAACCCTAATAGCCGTGCATGGCTCGGCCATCATCGCCCTATTTTCTTAAATTTTGATGCTTGGATGAGTTTTGAACTCCTTGACTCGATAATGGTTTATGCATGCATGGATTAGTAACTTTACCACATGAGACCAAGGATTTTCGAACCCTTAGCTCGAGATGGTTGAGCGAACCCCGTGCATGGCATGACCGTGACTCGTGGCTAACAAATTCCGGCGTTTAAATCAAGATGGCTCGATAAAAACATCAAAAGGGTGCGAGGCGGCTAGGGTTGGAACCCTAGTGCCGCCGCCGCATGGACCATGGCTCGGCCATGGGCTAGGGTTTCGAACCCTAGGCCCACTATTGGTCCAGCCGTGGGTTTTGGTTCGAACCATGGTGGTTCGTGTCTTAGTCGCTTTAGTTCGTGGCATGTGATGTCCCGAGCGTACGATAATTTTTCAAAAATTATTTTACAGTTTTAATTAGAATTAAATTTAAAATGTTTAGAATTTAATTAATTAAATGTTAATGCATGCTTTATGTGTTGTTTGAGCATGGTGCGTGGTTATAGCCCTTTGACCTATTAGATAGGATTTGTGAATGATTGTAATTTATAATACGACCTGCGAGTCGTGCCTTTCTCTATTTTATTCTAAATGTAATCCCTCCCCTATGTTCCCCTCGAATGTGAATCGAGGAATTCTATATCTTGTAAATAGTATAGTTTATTTTATTGATGGTGATCAATGAAGATGGAGCATCGTGCCGGGATGAGGAGGCCATTCACAAATTGGAGCCAAAGGAAGGTGCTTATGAAGTTACTTTAGGTTGACTCATAGGAGTTTCTCATTGGCTTGAGAAACTCATTAGTAGGGGCTATAACCATGTCACGTTTTAATTATGTATGTTGATGCATGATTTATCTTATGTTTTAGTTTGATAATAGTATTACACATATATGTAGATATGTATACAACTATATGTAGTGGACATATTTTAAATTATCAAATTAATCATGAGATCAATAAATCCCTCTAAAATATTAAGTTTTAGATGCCTTCCAAATAAAAGTACTCGTCAATAACTTCGATTGTACATGTGTGGGTTTGCCAAAGCAAAGCACCGTGGCAATCTTAGTAAGGCGCGAAAGGATAAAAGTGATATCCGTCATACTTTAATTGGGTACGACTTAACTAGGTTATCTCAATAGGATTGGGAACCTAGAGGCATGGGTTGGATTATAATTCATTAGATGAATTGAACAAAGTGTTGTTCGTCCAACTATCCAAGAATTATATGTGATGTAATTGACAAAGTGTTGTCTACCTAAATAACCGAGTCTTGGGCGATTAGCCAAAGCTAACTCAAGATTAGGCGAAATATGGATCTTGGCCCACTAAAAGTTTCGAGGGTTGATATTTTTCAAATAAAATAGTGGGAGTATCATTTAATATAAGACCATGTTAAATGATTTAAATCATAAACTTATTTTGCATATTTATATTGTAGATATCCATGGCAACTAACAACGTTACTAGCACTTTATCACTGCGATCGGTCCTTGAGAAGGACAAATTAAATGGGACAAATTTCCTAGACTGGCATAGGAACTTGAGGATAGTCCTCAAACAAGAAAAGAAACAATATGTTCTAGAGGAACCCTTGCTCGCTGAGGAACCTCCCCTAACAGCTACAAGAGCTGAAAAAGATGCTTACAAGAAGCATCAGAGTGACGCACTTGATGTTGGGTGCCTCATGCTTGCCACTATGAACTCTGAGCTTCAGAAGCAACATGAGGAAATGGAGGCGTTCGATATGATCGAACACTTAAAGCAGTTGTACCAACAGCAAGCTAGACAAGAGAGGTATGACGTCTCTAAAGCGTTATTCCAGTGCAGGATGGTAGAAGGAAGCTTAGTTGGAACTCATGTGCTCAAGATGATTGGGTACATTGAGCATCTGGACAAGCTAGGTTTTCCATTGGACCAAGAGTTGGCCACAGATGTAATCTTGCAATCGTTGCCGGAGAGCTTCAGTCAATTTGTAGTAAATTACAATATGACTGATATGGAAAAGACTCTGCCCCAGTTGCTTGGTATGTTGAGAACATATGAAGCAAACACTAAGAAGACTAAGGCCACAAATGTCCTTATCGTGAATAAAGGCAAAGGAAGGGCCAAAGCTAAAGGCAACAAGAAAGCAAAGAAAGTCTTTGCTAAATCTAAGCCAAAGTCTTCTGCACTGAAGCCAAAGGGGGGGATAGCAAAGGAAGGGAACTGTTTCCATTGCGGTGAGACCGGCCATTGGAAAAGGAACTGCAAAGTATATCTGGAGGATCTAAAGAAAGGAAGTGTGACTTCCGCTTCAGGTATTTTTGTTATAGAAGTCAATTTATCTACTTCTTCATCATGGGTATTAGATACTGGATGTGGATCTCACATTTGTGTAAATGTGCAGGATCTCAAAAGGAGTAGGACATTGGCAAAAGGTGAAGTTGATCTCCGAGTTGGAAATGGAGCAAGAGTTGCTGCATTAGCTATAGGAGATTATCATTTAGCTTTACCTTCTGGTTTATCGTTGATTTTAAAAGACTGTTATTTTGTGCCTTCAATTACTAAAAACATTATTTCTATTTCTTGTTTAGACAAGTATGGTTTTTCATTTATAATAAAGGACAATTGTTGTTCTATTTATTTAAATGATATGTTTTATGCTAGTGCACAAATGGTGAATGGTCTTTATGTATTAAATCTTGATATGCCTATCTATAACATAAATACTAAAAGGATTAAAAATAATAATTGTAATCCGACTTATCTCTGGCACTGTCGCTTGGGCCACATAAACGAGAACCGCATATCTAAACTTCATAAGGATGGAGTATTAGATTCATTTGATTTTGAATCATATGAAACATGCGAATCTTGTTTAATGGGCAAGATGACTAAAGCCCCTTTCAAGGGACATGTTGAAAGGGCAAATGTTTTATTGGGACTAATACATAGTGATGTATGTGGACCAATAAGTACGCAAGCTAGAGGTGGTTTTCAATACTTCGTTACATTTACTGATGACCTCAGTAGATATGGGTATGTGTACCTAATGAAACATAAACATGAAACCTTTGAAAAGTTCAAAGATTTCAAGAATGAAGTACAAAACCAACTTGGCAAAAGTATCAAAATCCTTTGATCAGATCGAGGAGGTGAATACTTAAGCCAAGAGTTTCATGACTATCTAAAGGAGTGTGGGATAGTCCCACAACTCACTCCTCCGTATACTCCACAATGGAATGGCGTATCCGAGAGGAGAAATCGAACCTTGTTAGACATGGTTAGATCAATGATGAGTCATGCAGATCTTCCGATATCATTTTGGGGACACGCTCTAGAAACAGCGATTTTCTTACTGAACCGTGTTCCATCTAAATCAGTGGAAAAGACACCATATGAGATATGGACTGGGAAGCGTCCTAGTATGTCTTTTATGAAGATTTGGGGTTGTGAGGCTTTCGTTAGACGTCACGCCACTAACAAACTTGGACCCAAATCTGATAAGTGTTTATTTGTGGGGTATCCTAAGGAAACGAAAGGATACTATTTCTACTATCCCACCGAGAACAAAGTAGTTGTTGCTCGGACTGGTGTATTTCTTGAAAGAGAATTTATCTCTAGAAAAACCAGTGGGAGAAAAATAGAACTTAGTGAAGTTCAACCACAAGAAAACACTGAACCTGAGATTGAGATGGAAACAGAGCAGGCACCACAAACTGTTGTGGAAGAAGTACCTGCTCAAGAGACACAAGCCCAGCGTAGGTCTGTAAGAGAACACCGGGAGCCACAGAGATATGGATTTCTTGTGACTCAACAAGGTGACTTACTACTTATTGATGAGGATGAGCCGTCATCTTATCAACAAGCTATAATGGGCAATGATTCTGAGAAATGGCAAGAGGCCATGAAATCTGAGATGGAATCCATGTATGCAAACCAAGTATGGACTTTGGTTGATCCACCTGAAGGGGTACGACCCATAGGGTGCAAATGGATTTTTAAGAAAAAGACCGATATGGATGGTAATGTACAAACCTATAAAGGTCGACTGGTTGCAAAAGGATTCAAACAAATTCATGGTATTGACTATGATGAAACCTTTTCACCAGTGGCCATGGTTAAATCCATAAGGATCTTACTTGCAATAGCTGCATTTCATGATTATGAAATCTGGCAGATGGACGTCAAAACAGCTTTCCTTAATGGAAATCTGCTCGAGGATGTGTACATGACACAGCCCGAGGGTTTTGTCGATCCAAAGGATGCTGGAAAGATATGCAAGCTACAACGATCCATTTATGGATTGAAGCAAGCTTCTCGGAGTTGGAATCTTCGTTTTGATGATGCAATCAAAGAGTTTGGTTTTATCAAAAATGAAGATGAACCTTGTGTCTACAAGAAGGTCAGTGGGAGCGTAATCATTTTCCTAGTGTTGTATGTAGATGACATACTTCTTATTGGAAATGATATCCCTGCCTTGCAATCTGTAAAGATTTGGCTAGGGAATTGCTTTTCGATGAAAGACTTAGGAGAAGCCACCTATGTATTAGGAATCAAGATCTATAGAGATAGATCGAGAAGGCTTCTTGGTCTAAGTCAAAGTACATACATAGACAAGGTGCTTAAAAGGTTTAGCATGCAAGAATCCAAGAAAGGATTCGTGCCTATGACACATGGTATTTATCTCTCGAAGGAACAGTGTCCTTCAACACCAGATGAGAGACAACGCATGAGTAAGATTCCATACGCGTCAGCTATTGGATCTATCATGTATGCCATGATATGTACTCGTCCTGATGTATCGTATGCTTTGAGCATGACGAGCAGATATCAAGTTGATCCAGGTGAAGGTCACTGGATTGCTGTCAAGAATATCCTAAAGTACTTGAGAAGGACTAAGGATACATTCTTGATTTATGGAGGTGAGGAAGAGCTCAATGTAATGGGTTACACTGATGCTAGCTTCCAAACCGACAAAGATGATTTCCGATCGCAATCTGGATATGTGTATTGCCTAAATGGAGGTGCTGTGAGCTGGAAGAGTTCAAAGCAAGAAACAGTAGCCGATTCTACAACGGAAGCTGAGTATATTGCTGTCTCGGATGCAGCAAAGGAAGCTGTTTGGATGAGGAAGTTCATTTCTGAACTGGGAGTGGTGCCTAGCATTAAAGATCCGATAGAACTCTATTGTGACAACAATGGAGCGATCGCATTGGCTAAGGAACCAAGATCTCACCAAAGATCCAAGCACATACTTAGGCGTTTCCATTTCATTCGAGAAATTGTTGAAAGGGGAGATGTTAAAATATGCAAAGTACCAACAGATGATAATGTATCTGACCCATTGACGAAGCCGCTGTCACAGCAGAAGCATGATCGTCATACTAGATCTCTAGGCATTAGGTATATGTCTGAGTGGTCTTAGTGCAAGTGGGAGATTTGTTGGGATATGCCCTAAGACAAGTCATTAGATGATTGTTTAAGACATACAATGTTTATGGATTTATGAATGGCAATTCATTATTATATATTATTCTTTTACTGTGCATTGTGAATTAATATATATGTTAATGTCCTTAGAATAATATTGTATTATTCTTAAAGATGTTCCTAGTCAAGTATTATCATGAAAGGGATAATGATAATACGTAGAGACTAGTATATGTTGATCGATGAATTGTTCATTGATATGAGATATCAAATCAACATATGGGTACATGTTAGAGAACGATGTACTGAACAGACCCACCATGAGAATGCAACATGGATAGTTATATGATCGTCATATGCAATTCTCATAGTGATAATAATGTATGTAATCCTTACGACTTGTGATCATCAGAGATCCCAACATAAGGAGTTATGTATCTTGATATCGTCAAACGTTACCCGTAACAGGGTATACTATAAAGGCGACTATTGGATACACTACGAATTATGTAGAGGGATGTTGACTGATCGAGATAGGATTTGTCCCTCCTATATAACAGGAGATGTGTTTGGCCCTTGATCAAGTGAGAACTAAAATGCATGGCCATGCTCGAATGAGTCGATATGAGATATCGAGCTTATTCGTTTATTCTAGTTCTACTTGGGGATCAAGAAATAAAGATTGGATATACGAGTATGACTATTCCATGACTCGTGTTCAATCTAAACACAAAGGACAAAGGGATTAAGTTACATGATTAATATTATCACAAGTTCTAAAGGTTATGTCGAGTCATTGACATTCTCGTAATTTGGGTAGCATCGATGTGTTGCTAGATACCGCTCGATGCTTGCGACATAAAATGAGACTTTATGTCACTGCCAACATTACGAGATCCTATCGGGTCGCACAAAAGATTAAATCAAGAAGGGAAATTAAATTCATGGGATGAATTAAATAATTAAGAGGAGTCTTAATTAATAATCATAAGGATTAATTAAATCATGGGCTTAAGCCCATGAAGCTTTGAGAAAGCCTTTAATTAATCATATTTAATATGATTGCATGGGTTTTAATTGTAAGACAATTTTAATATCACTAAACCTACACCATAGGAAGCATCGGCCGCCGCTCTCCCTCTCTCTCTCGGTTTGCTTGATAGCCGTAGGGGGCTTGGAGGTGTTCGAACCGTTTTCGATTTAGAATCGAGTTTGCTTCGTGTATTGGTTTAAGAACTTGTCTAGCAACTTGTTATTAAATCATCCCTTCATTCGATTTGATCGTGTGGATACCGTTGAGGCAAAACCAATCGAGTTTTGCTTAGTGACTCGGAGAAGGCGTAAGACGTGGTGCAGCTCCGTGGATTCGGCCTCAAACACGCTACAAGGGTAAGACACTTGTAATTCTCTAATCCGATATGAATCCCTATGTATAGATCGCTGGTTTGTAATCCCAAAATTTTATTCCGCTGCGCTGTATGCTCATGGGGTGACCAACAAATATCGTGCTTTAGCAACTGCCTCTTGTGAGATTAGGTGGCTCCAGAATCTCTTCAGCGAATTACTGTTACCGCTCGGACAACCTCCTATAATTCACTGTGACAACATCGGTGCAACCTATCTTTCCCTTCATCCGGTCATGCATTCTCGCATTAAGCACATCTCCATTGACATCCACTTTGTTCGTCATCTTGTGGCAAAAGGCATCCTTCGTGTGTCCCATATTAGCACTCGTGATCAACTAGCAGATGTACTCGCCAAACCTATTGCTCGTTCACGCTTTCAACTACTTCGGTCCAAAATTGCCATTGCTGATGGCACGCCAATTTTACGGGGGCGTATCAAAAATATTGGATAATGATCTTCAAATCTTCTCATTTGAATTTTGAATGATTGTATAAATCTGTTAATTAAGTGTAATCCCTTTAATATAGCCTATTAGGATCTTTTATGATTTGTTGTAGTTGTATAAATACACAAACATTCCTTCAATATCATTAAGAATTTTTCAGCATCAATTCGAAATCTCATACGTTTTAGCTCATTTTCTTCATTTGATCGAATTTTCACAAGATTTCCGAAACATGCAAAAATCATGCAAACCATCGTGATATTGTTCAAGAATCATTATGAAAAATAACGAAAAAACATAGAAATATAAGTGCAAAAATGGCTTAAATGAAAATATTGGTGTAATTTGTCAACAAATTATTAGTTTCGCTGCGAGTATACATCAGTATACAATAAATCAATGGCTTTTTATTAAATTTCCACGTACAATCCTACCCAGTTTAGATCACGCCAAGTGCATTATGATTCAGTTGATCTCATACCACAGGGTACGGAACTATGGGGCCGGTTAATTGAAATTCAAAATCAACTTGCAATCAGAAATTTATAACAGGAGACTGAACTACAGAACATTCAAAATCCAGAATTATGTCATTCATTCAAAACAGCAGCAAAATCATTCCATAAAGCTGAATTCAATCAAGAAACCCAAAAAATATTCAACGCAGTATATACAAAAACTCAACCACGACTCGATCATCATTGGGGTTTCACCAGTGTGCAACAGTCATTTCTCTCAAAGCATCAAACAGAAAAACTTTCAAGGTCATTGAGGTAACTCGTGTATTTGGAAAAGCTTCTTTGATGGGATTTTTTTTTCAGAATCAACAGCGCTAGAAACAGCAATAGTTTCCGTATTTCTCGGTCTTTTGGATGCGGTGCCTTGAGTTAGAGTTTCAGAAAGATGAAGAAATGTGCATAAATGATGATCACATTTCTGTATATTTCACTTCCCGTTTACAAAGCTAAACCATTCTATTTATACATTAACATAACCAATAGAAATGCAGCATATGAATAATCTGTTACAACATAAATCTAACAGAGTTTGTTTACTAAATATTCTTCATAACTGAATGGGAATTTTTCTGCTGTGATTGCCACTTAATGCATAGTCCTTAACATTCCCCCTCAAGCTTAGAGGGGTGAGAAACCACACTTAGCTTGTTGCGAAGTCGAGTGAATGAGGCAGCGGATAATGGCTTTGTAAGAATATCAACTGTTTGATCATAGGAGGGAACATGTTGAACTTTTAATAACTGAGACAGAACTTTTTATCGAACAAAATGTAAGTCCAATTCCAGATGCTTAGCTCTTGAGTGAAAGACCGGATTGGCACTAAGAGCAATCGTACTGATATTATCACACCATAAGGTAGGAGTGCGACAAGGGCGAATATGAAGTTCTGTTAGTAGTGATTGAATCCACAAGAGTTCTGAGGTAGCATTTGCGAGGCTTCTATATTCTGCTTCAGTACTGGATCTAGAGACAACGGATTACTTTTTGGAAATCCAGGAGATAGGTGAATGGCCAAGGAACCAACAGAACCCTGAAGTCGATCTACGATCATCGGGATCACTTCCCCAATCAGCATCACAGTATCCTTGTAAAGATAGTTCATCTGAAGAACGTATGGTGATTCCAAAGTTAGTAGTGCCATTTAGATATCTAAGAATCCGTTTCACTGCCTTCCAATGAGTATGGAGTGGAGTTTGCATATATTGACAGACTTTGTTGACACTGAAGGCAATTTCTGGTCGGGTAATAGTTAAGTATTGAAGGGCTCCGACCGTGCTACGGTAGAGTGTCACATCTTCAAAAGAATCACCATCTTTGGAAGATAACTTGATGCTTGTGGCCATTGGTGTAGGAAATGAACTGGCATGATTCATTTTTGTTTTCAAGAGTAAGTCTCGGACATATTTGGATTGTGAGAGGAACAAAGATCCCTGTGATGATTTCTGAACTTCAATCCCCAAGAAATAGGATAGCTCACCGAGATCCTTTAAGGAGAACTGCTTGTTTAGTTGACATATAATATGATTGACCAAAGTTTGATCATTTCCTGTTATGACAATGTCATCGACATAAACAAGAACATAAATAATAGAAGTTTTATCAAATTTCACAAATAAAGAAGCATCTGCCCGTGATGACGTGAAGTGCATAGCTTGTAGAGCACTACGTAGTTTCTCAAACCAAGCACGTGGTGCTTGTTTGAGACCATAGATGGCTTTATGCAGTTTGCACACGAGAGGAGTGTCATCATTGTGAACTTCAAATCCTGGAGGCTGCTGCATAAAGACCAATTCTGTTAAGGATCCATTTAAGAAGGCATTATTAACATCAAGTTGTCGTAGAGTCCATCCTTTGGAAACAGCAATTGTTAGAACGGTTCGAATAGTAGTAGGTTTAACGACCGGGCTAAACGTTTCAGTGTAGTCTAATCCCGGAGTTTGAGAATAGCCTTTAGCTACCAATCGGGCTTTGTGGCGAGCAATAGATCCATCTGGGTTTGATTTGATTTTAAAAACCCATTTGCAACCAATAATGGGAGTGTTAGGCGGGCCAACAACAAGAGACCAAGTTTGATTGTGAATGAGAGCATCATATTCTGATTGCATAGCAGTGATCCATTCCTTATGTTGCCGAGCTTCCCCTAAGGTTAATGGTTCTTGAGCTGATGATAAATTAACAGTAAGCACTCGAGGTCTAAAGACTCCTGCCTTGGATCGAGTGACCATGTGGTGTGTATTCAATGGAGAAGAGACAGATCCATCATCGACATTAGGAGCATCAGAAGATTCCAAGGATGGGACTGAGGAGGGGATGAGCAAGTCTTGATTAGATGGAGGAGATGCAGGAACTTGAATTGAAGGTGAAGATGTAGGAGAGTTAGATGGATTAAGAGAGGTTGATGTATTGGAGGGGTTAAGAACAGGGTAAGATTGGTGTGTTGGAGTGGAATGGGGAGGATCAGATGGAAGATATAATGTGGAAATGGTGTCAGACTGGGAAGGAGGAGAGGAACTAGCAATATTTTGGTTAAAGGGAAACACACATTCATTGAATTTTACATTTCGAGAAATGTAAACTCGACCTGCACTATTGATGCATTTATACCCCTTGTATTTATCACTGTAGCCAATGAAAGTACATGGGCCGGAACGAAACTCAAGTTTATGATGATTGTATGGTCTTAGGCATGGAAAACATAAGCATCCAAACACTTTCAGGGATGCATAATCAGGGACCTTTTTGTATAATTTCAGAAGAGGCACATCTCCAGAGAGGGCTGAAGTGGGGAGTCGATTGATGAGGTACACAGCTGATGCAAAAGCATCAGACCAGAAATGAAGAGGTATTGAAGCTTGGGCCAGCAGAGTGATGCCAGTTTCGACAATATGTCGATGCTTGCGCTCGACAACTCCATTTTGTTGGGATGTGTAAGGGCATGAATATCGATGATTAATGCCAAGTTTTTGAATAAAAGGGGTTAACGTACGAAATTCTCCTCCCCAATCTGTTTGAATAGTTTTAATGGTTGTGTTAAATTAATTTGCAACAAATGTGTTGAATAAAATGAAGGCATGCGTGACTTCTGACTTGAGTTTAAGAAAGAATACCCAAGTGTAGCGGCTAAAAGCATCGATAAAGCTTACATAATAACGAAAACCATCGCGAGATGTTGTGTGAGCAGGACCCCAGACATCCGAATAAACCATTTCAAAAGGAAACTTAAACACAGCTTGAGATGTGGGAAAGGGTATAATGTGGCTTTTACCCAATTCACATGCGGAACAAACATTAAAACTTTCATTTCTGGGAATTGAAATATTACAACCAAGTAAGATTTTCTTGACAATAGATAATGCGGGATGGCCTAACCTAAGATGCCACTTGTTTAAAATTTGAGATGAAACAGTATGTAAATTTCGAGAAGGACATTGTTCACTGAGTGGGCTGGAAGGTTTAGGTGAGGATGAGCTTGTGTGTAGACATGCTGCAGATTTAGTTGAGGTTGTAGTGGGTGTGCCGAGGTGAAATTTGTACAATCCTTCATGTAAAGTCCCTTTGAGAAGCACAACTTGGGTGGCTTGATCCTTCACAAGACAAAAGTGAGGATGAAACTCAAAGAAATCACAATTGTCCTTAGCAAATTTGCTAACACTAAGGAGATTCTTTGAGATAAGTGGAACACGTAACAGATTTTTCAAAATAAGCGAACGAGATGAGTTAGGTAAATGAAAATTCGAATGCCCTATATGAGAGATGGACAGACCTGCTCCGTTCCCCATGTGAACCTTACCACTACCATTATATTCAGATCCAAGAGCGAGGTTTGCAAGATCACTTGTGACATGATGAGAAGCTCCTGAGTCAGGGTACCACCAATCTTCCGCACAAGGTTCTGGATTTGTCATGGCAAGAGCTGCTGTTGAAAAAGGACCTTGAGTATTATTGGAGGGTGGTGGATTGTTGAATCTCCTTTGATAGGGAACAAAGTCCTTATCAAACCTGTGATAACATTTTTCTGCATTGTGATTAGCTAAACCACATATCTGACAAGATGCTCGTCCAGAGTTGTTATTCCAACTTCTACGGCCCCCTTGAAAATTTCTTCCTCGACCACGACCTCTAGGAGATGATACGTGATTTGGAGGGGTGTGCTCATGTTTCCTCTGCTGCTTAATAAAAGTGGATGTGTTGACAGCATTAGATGAGCTATCAACATTGTTTGTATAGGACTCTATTCGTCCTTCATGAGCCATTAAAAGTGCTCCTACGTGAGAGAGTGTGAGCGTATCAACTTGTGAGGTGACATGAACCACCACAGAATCATATTCTAAGCCTACTCCTCCAAGCACATGGAGTATTTGATCGTCCTCTGTCATGGGGTGTCCGCATGCAGCTAAGATATCCACATAACCTTTCATTTTGTTCAGATAATCTTTCATGCTGAGATTACCTTTTTTCAGAGTCTGTAATTGAAGCTTGTATTGCATTGCTCTGGCTTTTGACCTTGTTGCAAATAAACTGGTGATTCGCATCCAGATTTGAGTGGAGGTTAGACACCCAATCATTTTTCCTTGCACTCCCTCTGTCATCGATGCAAGGAGGAAGGAGAATAACAGTTGATCCTGCCTGCACCATGAGATGAAATTTGGATTGATCTTTTCGGTGCCTTGGTTGTCGACAATCGTCTTTGGTGGAACTGATGGTTCTTCAAGGATGAAGATGTCAAGACCGAGACCTCGAAGACCCGCAAGAACCTGTATGTTCCATAGAAGAAAATTATCGTCGGTTAATTTGACAGAATTTATTTGGTTTGCTGGGTTTATAATTATAAGAGTAGTGCTGTCATTAGGAGTAGATTGTGGCCCAGATTGTGAACCAGAATCGTTGGGAAAAACGGCTTCCGCCATTGGAAGGCTCTGATACCAAGTTAGAGTTTCAGAAAGATGAAGAAATGTGCATAAATGATGATCACATTTCTGTATATTTCACTTCCCGTTTACAAAGCTAAACCATTCTATTTATACATTAACATAACCAATAGAAATGCAGCATATGAATAATCTGTTACAACAGAAATCTAACAGAGTTTGTTTACTAAATATTCTTCATAACTGAATGGGAATTTATCTGCTGTGATTGCCACTTAATGCATAGTCCTTAACACCTTGCAGTGCAACTGTTCGATGAAATCCGTAAACAAATCAAATATATAAATTGCTGGAAAGAGAAACTTTTCTGGCTGTATATTCACGATGGTGGTGTAAGATTGAAAGTTGAAATTCAATGAGTAGAGCTTACAGTTACGAATTCGGTGAGGTTTAGAAGCCATGAGAGACTGCTTGACGACACTGGTATTGTACATCTGTCACACTGATCAATCACTGAGGTCTCCTGCATTTTGTTTCTGTATTGTTTTAAAATAATATTTTGATTAATTTGAAACACCTAAACCAGTTGCTGTGGTGTAGTGGTTATCACGTCAGTCTTACACACTGAAGGTCCCCAGTTCGATCCTGGGCAGCAACAGTCCTTTTTTCCCCAAAATCAAAGCTGGGCTTAAGTTGTTACCCGAACTGCGCTTTTGGGTCATGTTTCATAATGATGATGATACTTGCCAAGGCCCAAGAACACTAATTTGTGGGCTTTTATAATTAACTCTAGTTTTTTCCTTTTTTATTTTTTTCCCAAGAAAATTGCCATTTTATTATTTATTTTCCACTTGTTTAGCAAGACTTATGCTCTCAACAAATAAATTTCGAGAGATGAAATGGCTTTTAATGGCCTTTTATGGTATCTTAAAGAGCTATAAGGATACATTCAAGGGTATATGTCTTGTCTTTTTTTTTTTTTTAATCAGTAAATAAATATATAAAGAAACAAAAGATACAGGGTGTGGGGTTAAACCCGAATACCACGCGTGCATCAACGATGCACTCTACATGTAACGAAAAACAAAGACTTGAAAGAAAAAAGTAGATTTATGATCTTTATGAGCAACTTTTTTGTTTAGTTGTGATGTTTGAATCTAATTATTATGTTTAAGGCTTTTTTATTGTACATTATAAGAGTATCATAATATTGTTAAGGAAAAATGAATTTTTTTCGTTCATATGTAAACAAATGAGGGCATCTACAATGGGGCTTTCTAAGCCCCTAGTCCAGCCCCCATTACACAGTGGGGCTGACTTGAGGGCTGAGGATTCTCATCCTTTTAGCCAGCCATCCAATCAGCATTTTATGATTGGACAGTTCTTTTACCTTTTTTTTGAAAATTTTAATTTATTTAATTTATTTATTAATATATTTTAATTATTTAAAATTTAAAATATTAATTATTTTCCATTTTAATTATTAATATAGTTTTATAATTATAATTTTTTTTTCTTATCTATTTAATGAATTATTTTAGGTATATAGATTAATATTTTAATATAAATGATTAATGATATTAAAATAGATAGTGGTAAATGATGTGGTAGATGAGGTCCAAAATATGGGCTGAACCATTTAATGGGGCTGAATGACGGGCTGCATATCAGAAAAGTGATGGTATGTCAGATTGTAAGTGGTATGTATTAAGCCTTTGAAAGAAGCTTAACCATTGTACGTGCTCTGATATGGTTATCTGGCTTCAAATTAAATTACTATAATGCCACTTGCTCTTTTTTTCTCCTACGACTTTTATTGTGGACACAACTCAGTAAGAGAAGGAAGTGTGAAGCCAGATAATCTCTTTCAATTCAAACTCATTTTGTATTTAAATTTTTTATTTATTATATATTCTTATTGATTTTACTAATTGATTTCATTTTATTCAATTATTGATATATGATCATGATTCTCCCAACGTGCTAAATAGTCATGACATCTGATAATATTATTATTTACAATATTACCATGTTTTACAAAAAAAAAAAGACAAACTAATTTAAAATTTGATTATACTCCAATAAATAATTTTAATACAAAAAGACTGTACAAACAGACAACGCACGCATTTTCCTACAAGAACTTTTAATTGCATGAGTCCGTATGGTGGTTGAGTTTCATTCACAACATAGCACTTATTGTCTAAAGTGACAATTAAGTCAAAATTTATTTCCAAATTCTGGTAAGATGGATATATCTTTTTCGGATTTTAATTTTGTTCTAAAATATTTAGGAGATTTAATTGTTCCGTTTTGTAAACAAATTAAAGATGTGATTAGTTTTTACAATTTATTTTGTATCACTCTATTAAGTTTATTATTATAAAAATAATTAATTGTTTTATAACGTAACATCCTTTACCCAAAATATTCTAAAATTTTAAATATCACACTCTGGTACAATGTATATGTTTGTGCGTGTGTGCGATGTGGTTGTATGATCGTTGGACCATGATATAGAGAAGTAAGCCCTTTTGGTCTGAGCAGAATATCATGAAGTGAAAGATCATGAGAACACAAAGATTAGATTGGCACCAATGTGGTCTTCGGTATGGTCAATCCGATAATCAAGTTAAGTGCTCCGAAAACAAATGAAAAAAGATTAATGGATTCTTCATTGTATATGTTATAATTATATGATGAACATGGTGTATATATATGAGGTATTTTCAGAGCAATTGAATGTCCTTCCTTACTTCCGAATACTGGAATTTATAGAGGTGTTCTAATGTGTCATGACCTGCCAATCCTGGAGCATTATCTGCACATGATCCTCCCACGATCAAAGTGTGATATGCCAGTACTGTGCGCATAACTTCCGGATTTATCATTTAGCATTAACACATGTCAGTAATCTCCATGGGCATTAACACACGTCTGGTCATCTGTTTGACTGGGCATAGAATTAGGTCTGTGATCTGTGCAACCGACGGATGAGTGGGCAGAGTTGCCTTTTGCCCGAGATGATAAGAATCTCCACCACATCAAATTTACATTCTATTACCACAAAAAAAAATCATGAAAAAATCGCAAACAAAACCAGGTATAATTTATGAAAAGTGCTTCCTAGTTTCTTTGATATGATCAAACCTTATGGTTAGGGATGAAAAGAAAACTCCATATTTAACAAGAATTATTGCCAACAAATCCACATGGAATGCCCAACATGGACATTTTATAATTAGCTCAATGAATTTAAATAATACTAATATTTTGGTATCAATCTACAAAATTAATTTAGAATTGAGACATTTTCCGACCATGTCACTATCATTTTATGATATTCGGGGATTTTAATTTGTCCAAAAATTGTTGAATTTTGGGCAAGAGACAAAAAAGAGAGCACGAACGTGTCCCCAGTGTGTCTACTTAGCCAAAATCATGTCCATTTTCACAAATCGTTTCTTGGCTTCTTATGTTTTTTAGGGACAAAGGCCGCATTTTCTGTTCAAAACTTCTAAAATGGACTGCATTTTTGAAAGCAGATTTTACTTTTTTTTGCCTACTGTTTTCTTCGTGTAGGATCGAGCGCTTACTGCTTTACCAATAACTATAGTTAAGGATAATGGCGCAACATCAATCTATTCAACCATATACTGGTACAAGCACCACGTGTTCGACCGATCACAAAGCAGATGCAATTGTTGAACCCCAACAATCCCTCCCCAATAATTGCAACTCTCTGCAACTCATGGAAATCGAACACGCGACCTTGGCTCTGAGACCAATTGTAGGATCGAGCGCTTACCGCTTTACCAATAACTATAGTTAAGGGTAATGATGCAACATCAATCTTTTCAATCATATACTACTGGTACAAGCGCCACGGGTTCGACAGATCACAAAGCAGAGGCAATTGTTGAACCCCAACACTTCATCTTCGTAATATTGTGTTGACGAAATATAAAATTGATTTATGAAGCCACCGTCCTTTCCTAAAAAAAAATTATGAATCAAGCAATATATTTATCGTTTCAATTCATATATAAGAAATTTGTTAATGTTTTCGAGATAATATTGATTTTTATTTCATCGGTATTCCTCCACCCCCAACTTAAATATGTGGTTTGCCCATTAATGTCAAAAAAATGTATGTTTTATATTTTTCTCCAAATTTTCCGATTGCTATATAGCTAATGAATACATTATTTACATTTTTAAATTTTAAATATTATATATTAAAAATTAGAAAACGATAATTTTAGGTTCCAAAATTTTTTTTGCCGAATATTATATAAGAATAATTGGGAAAAACACAAATTAATTTACAGTAATTATAATTTTTTAACACAATTTTACTATTTGTATGTGAATGGATTGGGTGGAGTTGAAATTTTCACGTAAAAATTTGGTGTAAAATAAAATGAAATGTTAATACTTAACAGATTTTAAAATATCAAATTATATGCAATTATATTGTTTTATCAATTTAGAGAATATTTAAAAATCTGACATATTTAAAAAAGATTAAAATATTTGATCAAAATATAAACATGTTTTACATTATTAAAAAAGATTCGTAAACATGTTCGTGATTGAGGGCTTCTACTTTAGCTTATATGCAATCAGATTAGTCATTTGTAATACTTTTTTATGAAAATTAATAATTTATCAATATTTCATATATATATATATATATATATAAACAATTTTATTCATTAAATTTATTAGTAAATTAATGAAACACGGCCTGTCTCCTCAGGTACATATTTCAAATATATATACCGTAATTTATGGGAAATTTTTTATACATACTAAGTATGAATCTCGATGCATGCATCCACATATACAAATATACATAAATATATAAAGATATATATACATATATGTATTGGGGTGCATATATTGGAGTTCAATAGATACAAAAAAATTATGTATTTAACTATATATATAATTTAAAAAGAAGACTATATAAATATTTAAATATGATTTAATACTAAAAATATTTGAAGATAAAAAGCAACAATTAATTCTATCCACGGGATGACGCTAGTAGTTAATTTGGGACCTTAAGTTGACATAATCGGAAAATATTTGTATGAATTAAGTTTGAGTTATTTATGGATCAACTCAATATGATTGTTTTAAAATGATTTATATATTAATCATATATTTGTTATTTAAAAATATTATTTTTAATATTTATTAGTATATAAATGATGTCCAAATTCTGTATTTTGCGGCATAACCTACAATGTCCAAATTGTAACATAGCTCATATTTTCAATGTATTTTTTGCAATTGATCCATATAGATCAACATCAGCCACTTCTTTTCCGTCCAAATAGGGGTCAATCCCGCCCCCAGGGGCATAGCCGAGTTGGTAAGGTCTGTGGTGACGGGGGTATCCCCTCGGCGCCAGGTTCGATTCTCGTGTGGAGCGCATTCCCTGCTGAAATATTGTGGGGGTGTGCTCTGGGGTCGTGGCCTGTCGGTCCTCTCCCACAGATGTCTGTCAGCTTGGCATATCCCTCGGTTTACCTGGTGGCGGCGTTGAGGGGGCGGTTCCGTCACCCAAGGATTAGTCAGGCGAAAGCCTGGATACCTTGTAAATCAAAAAAAAAAAAAATGGGTCAATCCCAACCACTCGTTCCTCGTCCAAATTGGACAAGTGCAAGGGACCTGGCGCACGGTAACATATATATACACGTGGGGACCAAATTATTCGGTTTATTGGGCCCAACTGTTCTACTGACAGGAGTACATTGTTAAGGCAGCTTTATTGGAAAGCATATCCCCATATAATTATAATTATCGACTGATTTTATATAATTTTAATAATTTAAATCATATAAGATGTTGGGATGGCCAGCTTTAAATTTAGAGCCATGCGTCGACTCAATCTCATACAATAATATAAGTTTAAAACTCTAAAATATCATATTTTGGGTTATAACTAATAATATTTAATAATCAAATATTTTTTTAGGGTTTTTGGCAGAATTTCTATTAATGATTCCCTAAATAGGCGGATTATCCAATATAGTTTGAAAATAGGCATTTTACCTACTGTGGTATAAAAAATAGCCAGTTTACCCCCATGTGTTTTGGAAATAGGCATTTTACCCACTGTGATTTTTGAAAATATGTATTTTATCTCCATGTGGTTTATAAAATAGGTTGTTTACCCCTATGTGTAGGTGTATTTCACACCTATCACAAACTATTAGGGGATAAAATGCCTATTTTCACAAAACACAGGGGTAAAATACATATTTTCAAACCATAGGGGGTAAGCTGCCCATTTTGTAAACCACAAGGGGGTAAAATGCATATTTTCAAACCACATGGAGGTAATTTGCCTATTTGACAAACCACAAGGGGGTTATTTGCCACTAACTCCATTTTTATAATGATATTGTTGAAGTTGGGCTTCTTCATCCCATATTGAAAAATTGAAGAAAAATGGGCAAGACTTTTGCGATAAAATGAGGTATGAGGCTTGAGTTTTAAGTGCATCAGTCAATAGTTTGTCTATCAACTTTTGGCTTTAGATTATATAAATTATTCTCTTGTTTTTAGGGTCTTTTAAAATTCTTAATATGCTCTGTGATTGCAGTTGTGATTGATCTTCTACATGAGAAATTTTTTAATTAGGTGTCTTTCTTGTTAATGAGAGAAGCGTGAGTTATAAAGTGTGGCTAGTGAGAAAGCTTTGTGGGTGTGTTCGGTGTGAGAAGAAAAATTGTGTGTTGCAATAATTTTTCATATAGTGTATTTTCTTCTCTGATCCTTGTGATTTTTCTCATGATTTGAGAATTTTTCACATTAAATCCTTGTATCGTTATTAATTTTCATTTTGCTTCTTTTCCCATAAAATGTGCATATCTTGGGGGTGAATTTGAAGGTTCAAATTCCCAACAAGTGACATCAAAGCCTGGGTCCTTTTGTTGTGGTGGAGGTTTGGTGTGGTAGGCGAATACGTATTGACTAAGGAGGTTCTGTCTAGGAAAATTGGTATTTAAGTGGGACCAGTGTGACCCACCAATTTTCCTTGAAATCTTGAAGTTCTGTTTAGGAAATATCGAGATTCTCTCTTCCTGGGAGCTTACTTAGTGTGTACTATTCAGATCTACAGTAAAATTCGTCAAAATATTACAAAACAATGTCGGGAAGCAGAGTTTCAAATACAGTCAGATTTGACGTGGAGAAGTGCAATTCAGATCTACAGTTAACTTTGGCTTGTGGTAAGTACAATTCAGGGATGTGTTGATTCAATATGGTTTACACAAGGTGTTAAAGGGTAGAGCATTCCCCGAAAGCAGCAGTGATACTAGTTCGAGTGGTGGCACGACTAGTTCAACAGACAAAGCTGGACTTAACAATGAAGATTGGGAGGATCTGGATTTAAGAGCAACAAGATTAATCCGTCTGTGCCTGGCAAAAAGTGTTTTAGTGAATGTGCATAAAATGTCTACCACTAAGGAACTCTGGGAAAAGCTCGAAGAGTTGTATCAGACAAAGGGCTTCTCAGATCGGGTGTATCTGAAAGAATAGTTTCATACATTACGAATGGATGAGGGTACTACTATTTCAGATCATTTAAGTGTTCTCAACACTGTTTCTGAGCTCGAATCTATTGGAATTAAAATTGATGATAAAAATCAGGCATTCAGACTCATATGGTCTTTTCCATGTTCCTATGAACACGTGAAGCCGATATTGATTCATGGAAAGGAGAAAACCATTTTCACAGAGGTTAGTAGTAAGCTTCTTTCTGAAGAGATGAGACTTGGTGGGAGTAACAATTCACATGAAAATTTTATAATGGTAGCTCATAATTGGAAGAAAAAGAACTCCGTGAAGAAATCATGTTGGGGATGTGGACAATCTGGTCACATCAAAAGAAATTGTACAAAAGTTGGAGTGGGTTTTGTAAATTACTCCGAGTCAGTAAGTGGAGATACTGATAATGAAGCTAACATTGTATCCTTTCATGATGTCCTTTGAAAAAGGATATGTACATCCTTATGGCATGCCGATGTCCCCAAGTTGCCATGATAGAGGATGTGTAATGTTAGCGGGTCCAAGGTTTTGCACATGGACATTGGTTTGGCATTGGTGCAGGGTGGGTGGTGGAAATCATGTCGATGACTGATTAACTTCAAGGAGAGCCAAAACGTAGGAGTTGCACCATAATTTTTTCAGCAATGTTACTTTTCGATATTGGCCGAATTGAAATGCTTGGAATTACTTATTCTGAGTGAGTATGCTTTTATAGTGGAGCATGGTTGTAGAACCCCAATTCATAATTTCATCATTAGTGCATTTATCTCATTTCTCATGCGTATACATTTATAATAATAATATAGAATTCTCATTTTCAAGTTTCGTAATTAGAGCACGACTTCTATAAAATTTTCGCCACAATTTCCCGTAAACACCCCATTCCCGGCACAAACACAATTCAAATATGTATATACTTCATAATGCATTATATATGTTCTCAATTCATTATGCAATTTTGCTCTCAAATAAATTGCATGCAACATCCAAATGAAAATATAAATCTCAAGACATTAATAAAATCCATATACACATATCACAATGCTCACAGACGAGCATTAAATAAATAAATGCATATTTACTTGTATCAATTCCATTACCACATACAAATACATCATAATCAAATGAGCTTTCTCAAGCTGCAACTGTTATCACAATGTCCATAATCATCGATTCCAAATTCAATTAAATCATCCAACAATGATTTACTATACTCACGTACTTTTCAACTATCAATTCACTACTTAAATCTCATCGTATCGTAATCTCATCATATCACATTGTTCGTTTAATAATAGTGACACTATATCCCATCGCATGCTCAACAGTGGCGGCACTATAACCATAACACGTTCAACAACGGCGGCACCATAATCCATCACACGCTCAGTAGCGGCATCACAATAATTAATAGCACCATTCATTGGTGATCTCAAAACTGTCAACACGTTACTCAACAAATATGTCAACAAATATAACTTTTAGTGCTTGTACGTTTTTATGTACTAATTCAAATACAATAATAATATATTTACATATGCTCGTACGTCATACGTACCTTAAGATCGACAACATGATTTAGACATTCTCGACAATCGAAGGCTCATATCGTATCTATATTAATCCATTATTAGTATTTCATCAATAACCATCAATAATATCATCATTAATTTTATAGATTCGACTATCAATCGCCATTTACCGTACTCGGTATACTACTCGAACCATCCAATTTTATCATTTATTAATACAAATTATCAACTAACTCGATCAAGTATTATATACAATTCTAAGGTTCTTCATTTATCACCTTAATTCATTATTCAAAAATTCCTTCGGATGTCATAATCCTAATAAAAAATCTACTATAAAATACCATATTTAAAAAATCCACAACTTAAAATTTTGTCAAAATTTAAATAAGTGCCTATTGATTGCAGGGCCAGTTGCTCAACATCAATAATTACCTCACAACTTCAACTCATAATTACCTTCATAATTTAAATGTTTCATCTCAACCATTTATTAATTCAATAATTATGGTTCCTTCATAATATTCAACCATCTCTACTTATCCCAAAATCGAGTCCAATGCAAAACAATGTTCATTCATAACTACCTCTTAATTATCATATTCAACTCCATTTAATTAAGATAACTAAGTTTCAGGCATCACAATGGTAATTCTCTAGATTGAGAATTATGACTATTAATGCATTGATAGCAGAAGCTATGAAGATCTTAATCGAGGTGAAGTGTTGTGAGACGACAGAGCCACAAGATGAAGTTGTTGAAGTTTGGCTTATTCATCTCACATTGAAACATTGAAGAAAAATGGGCTAGACTTTTGCTATAAAATGAGGCATGAGACTTCAGTTTTAATTGCACCAGTCAATAGCTTGTTTAGCAACTTTTTGCTTTAGATAAATCCTCTCGTGTTTGTAGAGTCTTGTAAAATTCCTAACATGCTATATGATTGTAGTTGTGACTGGTCTTCACATCGAAAAAAATTTAATAAGGTGTCTTTCTGGTTAAGGTGAGAGATGTGATAATAAAATATGGCTAGTGAGGAAGTTTTGTGTGTGTATCTGGGACGAGAAGAAAAATTATATTTTGTAATAATTTTTCATACACTGTATTATCTTCTCTGGTCCTGGTGGTTTTTTTCCTGATTTGAGAGTTTCCATGTTAAATCTTTGTGTCGCTATTATTTCTCCCTTTGCTTTCTTTTCCCATAAAAGGTGGAGATAATGGGCGTGAATTCGGATGATCAAATTCACAGATACAACAACGATAACGATTAAGTTTTAAATCCCAATAAATTGAAGTTGACTATATAAACAATAGAGCGAGTCAAATCGGATTAAACATGTACGTCATTATTCTCCAAGCTTTTCTATCACTATTTTTTTTTTTTTATAGTGATAGAAGTTTAACTTAAAAGAAATGATCATATTATAAGATTCAAGAAGGTCGATGATATACCTATAAATGAGCATAACAGAAATCAGATTCCGACATCAGCGCGAACGTAAAGCTAAGCTATTTGGATTAGCAATAATGCAGATGTTAAAACTCTTAGCCAAATTAAATCTCAAGTCTTCAATAATCATTACAGTACAAAAGGCTAAATAAAGCTCATTCATGTGCTACTAAATCATAGGGGCAGTGTTCCCCTATGATTTAATCATATTTGTCACTAAAGATAATTGCATGTGATAATCATACAAGTTTAATCATATTTACGAGGATCGAGAAACAAACCTGGTGACTCTCTAAGAAATATACCAAGATCTTTTCATATAAGCAAATTGTGTTAAATAGGTGACTTCTAAAATAAAGAAGACATTCTAATATTTGTAGGCAGATCAGATATGGTAAAAACAATGAAAATAAGAAGACTGTTCGAATAATTGCTTACCAGTAGGCCAAAGTTATAACTCTTAACATAAAACGAATTTATTTCCTTATACAATGATAACATATAACCCTTATTAAGCGACAAACGGATATAAAGAGTTGCATCAAATATGTGTCGATTAGGCTTGTTATACTATAGGATGTGCATAACTACCAATTTACGAGCGTATAGAAGAGATGTTGAGAGCCTTGTTCAGACTCTCCAACGAAAGACAATAATAGATTTTATTTTTTATGGTATCAAAAATGAAGATATTCGAGCTGAAGTAGATGTAGCTTGTATAGAAGAGAAGATGCAAGAAAGCCGTTTACGCTGGTTTGGTCATGTTCGACGTAGGAGTGCACCTGTGCGTTGAGTGGAGTCCATGGATTTCGGCCAGTTCACGAGAGCGAGAGGACGACCGAAAAAGACATGGCTCGAAGTTATACGTAAAGATTTGGAGTGCAAGGGGATTACAGAAGATATGTTGATTGATAGAAGCGTTTGGAGAAGACTGACGCATGTGTCCGACCCGACTTGATTCTCTCTATTGCTCGTATAGCCTACCATAATTCATTGTGATTAAATGTTTAGTTGTTGTTGTTATTGTTGTATGTTATCAAAAATGAGTTGGCAATAAAAACCATACGGGGATTAATTCTTGAAGTTTCTGACAGTGCTCGATTCCATTCTAATGGTCTACCCGTATATGAATGACAATATACAACTAACATTTAATTAGTCAACAGGCAACTTGCATGTGCTGGACCGAGCCACTTGACCACTTCGAAATTAAATATTTTAAATTTTTTTTTTTGTAATTTACCGAGCGGTTTCTTTAGTGTTTATTATTTGGGTAAATAGTTTAAATATGTACGAAACTCTAATATATTAACAAAATAGGCAAAAAATCTCATATTTCCTTAAACCCGGAATGAAACCACATGTATTATAAAAAAATATAAAACATTCCATTTTTTTTTTTTAAAACCTTGCATGAAACCACCGCGTAAAACAAAATAGGCAAAAGAACTTATCTATTTTCTTAAACCCTGCACAAAAGCCCGTTGATTTTACAAATAAATAGATTTTATTTAATCTCGTTAAAACTATATTTAAATTTTATGAAAACAAATTCATAAACGTTCATATATATTATATATGTTTATATAACTTATTTCTTGTTTATATATATGTTTATTATTGTAAAAATATTTTTTATGATTTATTTTGGAAATATGCGTATTGTTTATATGTGCAATTGTTGTTTATTCAATGTATCCAAAACTTGAAAAAAAGAAGAAGTTGAATTGATCAATAAACATAAATACATTAAAAAAATTAGAATATCATCCAAAATCTGTTTTAAAATTACATTATAAAAGTTATTCACTTGAAAATTCTGAATATTTATTCTTTTTAAAATTAAAAGAAGAAATCATTACAGAAAAAAAGAAAAAAAATATAGATGTAGAGAAATAGAAGAGCATATTGGACAATCAAGAGGGCTTTGTACACGATTTACAAAAATATAGGTTTTTTCCCTAGTTTATTTAACACCGTGGGTTTCGAGCAAGGTTTCAAAAAAAAAAATAGAGATGTTTTTTTAACTTTTTTATAACACATAGGGGTTCATGCAGAGTTTAATAAAATATATGAGTTTTTTTGCCTATTTTGTTAGACACGTGAGAATTTCGTATGTATTTACTATTATACTGAGAAGATTTAATATTTTACCCTATATTTTCTTGAGAAAATAACCGATGGGGGTTAAATAAATATGAGGACACTATTTGCATTAAATATAGGAAATAAAAGCCATAATTAACTTTTTAAAAGGTATATATGTTATGAAATACCATATTTTCATTTTACGTTATGACGCCATGATCAATTAATTATTTAATTGCTAAGGATGGAAGGAAATATTAATAATAATAATAATAAAGATTGAACAAAATAGGCAAAAGAACTTATCTATTTTCTTAAACCCTGCACAAAAGCCCGTTGATTTTACAAATAAATAGATTTTATTTAATCTCGTTAAAACTATATTTAAATTTTATGAACAAATTCATAAACGTTCATATATATTATATCTGTTTATATAACTTATTACTTGTTTATATATATGTTTATTATTGTAAAAAAATTTATTATGATTTAGTTTGGAAATATGCATATTATTTATATGTGCAATTGTTGTTTATTCAATGTATCCAAAACTTGAAAAAAAGAAGAAGTTGAATTGATCAATAAACATAAATACATTAAAAGAAAAAATTAGAATATCATCCAAAATCTGTTTTAAAATTACATTATAAAAGTTATTCACTTGAAAATTATGAATATTGATTCTTTTTAAAACTAAAAGAAGAAATCATTATAGAAAAAAAGAAAAAAATATAGATGTAGAAAAATAGAAGAGCATATTGGACAATCAAGAGGGCTTTGTACACGATTTACAAAAATATAGGTTTTTTCCCTAGTTTATTTAACACCGTGGGTTTCGAGCAAGGTTTCAAAAAAAAAAAATAGAGATGTTTTTTTAACTTTTTTATAACACATAGGGGTTCATGCAGAGTTTAATAAAATATATGACTTTTTTTGCCTATTTTGTTAGACACGTGAGAATTTCGTACGTATTTACTATTATACTGAGAAGATTTAATATTTTACCCTATATTTTCTTGAGAAAATAACCGATGGGGGTTAAATAAATATGAGGACACTATTTGCATTAAATATAGGAAATAAAAGCCTTAATTAACTTTTTAAAAGGTATATATGTTATGAAATACCATATTTTCATTTTACGTTATGACGCCATGATCAATTAATTATTTAATTGCTAAGGATGGAAGGAAATATTAATAATAATAATAATAATAATAATAATAAAGATTGAACTTTGCTGCCTTAATTGCTTAGAGTGTACTTAATAATTATATATCCAAGTATCCAACCATTAATAAAAAATATAATAATAATAAATAAATAACAAACGGAATTTCAATCTAGCTTTGACTTAAATTTTTTTGTACTTAAAAAATAAGATTCAATTCAAGAATTTCTATTACAACGGTACAAACCCCCTCCAGGTATCAGACTTTTCCCACGTCCCATTAATTTTTTTATTACAATATTCATATTGTTTGGATGTGCATGCGATGCTGACAAGTGATAATACACATCTATCTATATATATATATATATAAACTACTGAATCAATAGCCCCTGAATATGAGCCGCCAGTTTAGTTAACGTGGTTAAAAGCTCATATTCTATTTAGACAAACTCGAATTCGAGTCGGTCAAGTTGTCCAAAAAAATTTGTTTTAAAATATAATTTATTTACTAGTCTTTTTTTTTTACAATTAGTTTATTTACTTTATCTGGCTGTATATATATCTTCAACTTAATATTTATTTAATAAGAAAACATAACAATAAATTTAATAATTTATACTGTTCATTCAACACTCAAAACCTATTTTTATGATATCTCCGGGCTAGCCGGACTGATTATCACCCTTTGGGATGAACTCGAGTTCGAGTTCTGTTAAAAACATTTTCCCATCCCCAAGCTAAAATAAAAAATAAAAAACGTATTTTTATGGATTTCTTTTGTGTAGACATTTGTTGGATTATGTTTATTGAATTTGTGACAACCATATCGAAACAAAGCGTTTAAACTGTTGTAAAATATTTTAAAAAAAATATTTGAGTTGAACTATCACGTTACAAAATTTTAGTTCAAGGATGGATATCTAGTTGTATAATTGGTAAGTTGATGCGATAATTAGAAGATAATTGTTAAAGAATAATAATAGTTTCGTTTTATTTGTGGCTGTATATACAATACATGGATCAAAATTCAACGCTTGGATTAATGTATAATTCAAAAGATTAACATAATGTCGATAACTAGATCCTACATCACCTGTTTCTATTGCTTCTTAAAAATCATTATAATTCCCAAAAGATAAATAATTTTATGATTACAACACAAAAAAAATTGTTTCTAAATAAATTAAGTGTATGTTTGCAAATACTTTTCAAAAGTGCTTTTCAGAAGAAAAAAAGTAGAGTTGGAGTGTTTGATTTTTCTTGCTTATGCTATTGTTACTTTAAAAAAACAGATATAAAAGTATAAGTAGATAAGTAAGTCATGATATGCTTCTAACTGCTTTTAAGTTGCTCGGTTATAATTTTGTAATTAATTGAAATTTATTTAACTGTTTATTTTTTTACTTTTAATAGCAAAGACTTTGCATAAAAGTAACTTTTTTTTAACTTTAAGCAAAACCAGCATAAAAATGCTTTGAATAAACAATGGCAAACATACTTTAAAATTGTGTTTGAATAGAAAACTATATGACTATAAGTTTTTTTTAAGCATAAGCTGATATTATAATAAAACGAAAGTACATATACAACCACGACAAACAACAAAGATAGTAGCAAAAACATTTACCAGACATGGACAATGACTAAAACACCCTATTAAGAAACATAAAAAGAAGGTGTAATGGTAATATGAAATCACGACAAAAGCACAAGAACTTGACCAAACGAGCGCATGGACCACTAAAGCCAAATCGGATCCCCTCAAACATAGAACCCAGGATGTGGTCAAGTAAGGGAGCAACCTTCCAAGATATCCGAAGGTACAAATGAGAAAAGACAAGAAGACTGATAAAAGTCCAATAAAAGATCGAGCTCTCGTATCGAAACCCCTTACGACAAGTCATCGATCAAGGAACACCATTGAATATGACACGAAACCTAAAGAACTAGTAGTCATAGCCACAACAGAGAAGCAGAACAAAATAAACACTACCAACAAGGCAACATAGTAACACATAGACATCTAGTTACATACATGACATAACAACTGCAAACATAAACATGACAGAACAAAAAACACATAAACAAAATAAAGACAGATTATGTACACCAACAGGGGAGGACACGAACGAGTATTCAATCGCACACAAAATATGCACGTGATGCTCCCAAACCCGCGCATAACATCCAAGAATCCTCATACCGAGCATCGGGTGATCTCACCACCCCCGCCAACAGAGAAAAAGGCAAGAACAGAAGCCCAATAATGGGCACCCAGGAAAAGACGAGGGGAGATAGAAGGACGACGGAGAAGCCTTATCACTGACGAATCCACAACCAACAAGACTAGAAAGTGGATATCACAATCACCGGTTGCAATAGAAACCACTGCAGAGAAGGAGAAAACATCCATTAGAAGGGTAGAGACCGAAGGCACTCTAAGACCCACCAGATATAGTCGGTGAGAACCGCCAATGACCACCTGTCAAGACCCAAAAACCACACCAGCGTAAATAGGAAGCCTTATCGAGAAGAAAGCCGTGAATAGCAAACGGAAGATAAAACCAACGAAATGGGACGACAACATTGCCTAGAAAACGTCGGGAAGAAGACGAAGCTCCCATAGAGAGAGAATTTCAAGGCATAAGTTGGTCTTTTTATATGACTAAGTTTTAATCATACAAAAATGTAATATTTGATACAACCGTTTTTAAAAAAATCATAATCCTTTTTTATAATTTTTTTTATTAATCAATAGATAACGAGAAATCAATCCGAGATTAATATCATTAAAAAAATAGATGGTAACCACTAAACCAAAACCTCGTTATCATAAGTCATAAAAAAATAGATGGTAACCACTAATATCATAATTCATAATCCTTTTTTATAATTTTTTTTATTAATCAATAGGATTAATAATCCGAAGATTACTAATCCTATCCCACACCCCAAACGGTGCCTTAGTCTATTAATTTATTATTATTAAAAGAAAATATTCATACAATCTGTATGTATGTTCAACGAAGAATAATCCACACCACTTTAAATGTACTACCAAAAACTCTATAAATTTTTTAAAAGATTGAACATACAACCGAACTTATTTAATATTTAGCAACTTTGTATGAAAACCCTCAAAATTTAATGCCAATCTAAACCGACACCACTCTATTCATTTATTACATTTATATATACGTAATACTAGCAATTTTTGGCATGTGATACGTGCACATATAATTTTATGTAAACTTTTCTTAAATTTTTATGGTATATAATTAGAATATAAATATATAATTATTATATATTTTTAAAATTCTAAATATTTAAACTAGTATGATATATTATTAAATAGATGAAATAAATGATTTTAGAAAATTTGAAGAAAATAAAAATATTGGAGGTAGTTTATTATATAAGGATATTTTAGGAAAAACACATAAAACATATCAAGATGTCAAGGTAGTTACTATGTATTGTTCTTTCGTTGTAATATGATATATATAATATACATATATACAGGAAATTGTATGTATACGTAGAGAGAGAAAAAAAAGTGTTGACTTGATATCAATTGATCGCTGTCTATGCACACAAAACATGTATTTACAGCGCAATTCCATTTCATTGATATCTTCACTCGCTCCACCCACCCCACCCTCTCTAGGATTCTCTACGCCCAGGAAGAGTGTATCTATCTGTATCTAAATCATCTCTATATCGGGAAGCAAATCAAACGGCGTGACTCTGTGTTGTTTAGACGGCTGATAATTCGCTTAATACGTACAAACTCTTTGTATTCAGAGCTGAATTTGCAGCCAAGGTTGGTATTTGTATGTGTATGCATATTTGATTGTGATATGTGTGTTGAATCTTCATATTTTAGATCTTGAGCTGATGTATTTTCTTCTTGTTTTTTCAGTCTTTTCGGATTTTTTTTAATTTTTATTTGGAATTTTTGGAGCTGTTCATCCTTCTGAAACGGTGAAGTGAATTTTTTCAGAATTTTGTGAAATCGTAAAAGGGGAAATCTATTTTGTGTTGTTGATCAGACATGATATTAAGGTGTTCCAATTTTGGGCTCTTTTTTAACTCACCTAGGAGTGGTTGTGTAAATTTTGGTTTCGAATTTGAATTATTAAGTTCTCTTTTTCATGGGTTTTGAATTTTAATGGGTGGTGTGTTTCTACATTTTAAAATTTTGAGGATTTGATAAAATCAAATCTGCCAGACTCTAACGATTTGGCAATAATTTACGTAATTCTCTTTGTAAGTGAGAGAATACGGAGTGGTTAAAGCTTAACAGATTTAAAAATAAGGTCTAGTTTAGATCTTAAGGTAGATGACAAATGATGTGGGGAATTGGGGTTTTGACTTTAAAGAAAAAGTTTAAAATGTGAGTATATGTATTCTTTTAGATGCTGGGATGTTTGAAGAATGGGTGACTTTTTCTTGTCACCTTCTTTAACATTAGGAAAAGAGAAGATTCCAAGTATTAACAAGTATATTGTTCAAGAAAGTTAACAATAATTTTTTTTTATTCTTCATCTTAAAAATTTCGAACTTTAATCCAATGATATCCGGTTACATTCCAAGATTTTCAACTGTGACTTTTACTTTTATACTTTAGAAAGTTAAAGAAATCAAATTTGGGAATCATAATTTCCCCTTGAAGTCGAGATTCCAAACTGATGGAATAATGAGGCATCGAGGCCTATGTAATGTATGTTCTTGCTTTACTTTATCTTTGATTGGGATGGACCATTTCCTCAAGTTATTGGCATTCAATAAAAAGTGTTCAGTTTTTTTTTCCCGTTCCTTTCAGTATAACCTTAGGTTGACTCTGTTCCAGCTGTTGTTTTCTCTTTTTGGCTTGCACTTATTTGTGCCAAATCACTTTTCCATTATATTTAATCACCAATGATCTATTGTTATTACATTATCTGCTAAGACATTATCCTTTTGTTGTTTCTCATGTGCTCTAACTTTGCTAACTTTCTGACAGGCAGATTGTTTTGAGTTATATGTGCCTGCCTAGTGGATTTTTGCTTCACAAAAGATTCTCCCAACAATGCCTAGTGATATGAAGCATGAAACCTGGTACTGCCCTTTTTGTAAAAAGAATTAAACTCTATTATTATCGAGCTAGTGGCGGATTAACCCTTGTGATTTTGAAAATAGACAGAGTACCCCATGTGGTTTTGAAAATAGGCATTTTAAACCATTGTGGTTTTGAAAATAGGCAGATTACACCCACGCGGTTTGAAAATAGGCATTTTATCCCTCCCGTGGTTTTTAATATATACACTTTACCTCTTTGTGGTTTTAAAAAATTGTATCCACGGAGGGGGTATTTTGCACCTATTCACAAACTATAAGGGGGTAAATTGCCTATTCAAAACCACAGGGTAAAATGCCTATTTTCAAACTACATGGGTAATCTGCCTATTTTCAAAACCACATTGAGGTAATATGACTATTTTCAAAACACAGGGGGATAATCTGCCTATTTTCAAAACCATAAACCATAGGGGTAATCCGCTACTAGCTCATTATTATCTCATGCTACATTTTTTCTAACTAGATAATAGTTTTACGTCTTTCCAAACTTCTGAATAGGTGAGAAGTGAAGTGCCCTGCAGATTTTAAGCCTTTGTCTTGCATCCTCTTTGTTTCTTATCTTATTCTTAACATTTAAATGCAATGACAGTGTCTTTCATGCAGAAGAGAAAAAAAAGAACATGAAGGAAAATCAGAATATGACATTGTATGACTCTAAAAGTTTTGGGAAGGAAGGAGATCCCCTGGCCTTTGAGGGTAAGGAAACATGCCAAGTGAATGCTTCAAAATGGACAAATGATCCTATAGCATTTGAGGTAAACGGTGGAGGAAAACATTGGAATGTAAAGATTGTCGATGATCTTTCAAAAAATTGTGGAAATGGAAGGTTAGATTCTCCTAGAAAGTCTTCTGAAGCAAAATCTGAACAAAATTTGCAGAGCAGCCTGGCTCTTGAATTATCCAACGTCGATAAAGAAAGTGAATCCAGAGATTTTGGCTTGCCACAAAGGACTAATTCAAACTTGTTTGAGAAAGATGCAGATTTTTTCACTGATAAAAATGTGTTGGAATGTGAATCTCCCGAGTTGATTGTATGCGACAAAGAGATTAATTGTCATGTTGTTAAGGACATATGCGTCGATGAGGGGATGCCTGCAAAGGGCAAAATTTTCAACGAAAGTCATAAAGATGATCAACCTGTTGCAGAGGGTGACATCGACAATGTGTGTGCTTTATCAAATGGATTAGAAGCAGCATCTTTAGAAAATACCAGGCGTGATGGCGAGACTGAATGTGGAAAGTTTGGAGTTAGCAATGTTTCAAATGAGGAATCTAATGTAGATAGCAAACTTCCAATTCAAGATTTTGGTACTCGGAGTTTCCTCCGCTCTTTTCTAAAATCTTTGGACGATGAGGGGAATACAGATGTGGAACCGCATGATGAAGTATGTGCAACTAACTTTGCAGTGGTTCTGCATTGACATATTAATTCTCATTGATACGGCTCTGAAATCTGAATCTTGATTTAAGACAGTTTTAATAGCAACAATATATTATTTTACTTTGTGTGTTACCATAGCATGTTGCGTTCTGTTTTTGACTCAGATAAATTTTACCTCACAACAATGCTAACAAGCTGGATGCAATTTGCTTGCAGATTTTTTTGGGAAAAGAAGGTTCTAAGATTCCAGAATCGTTATCAGTAGAAGCAGAATCAGGAGCAGAAGCAGAGGCAGAGGCAGAGGCAGAGGCAGAGGAAGATATCGATCCTGACACCGTACTTTACGATAGTAAGATAGAAGGAGGAAGCATTACTTTCAATTTCAATTCCCCCGCACAAGTGGTCTCGAACATCACAGATAGGCTAACTGAAAACTTAAAGGAACAGTTAATTGAAACAGCGAATATGCATGCTCTTATAGATGGAAATGCTGACAATATATCAGATAGTAGTTTAGCGCAATGCACTAGCATTGAGGACAACGCCACTGGAGATGTTCAAGAACAAGCGATTGATGTCAAGAACGAGGATCCCGATAGGTCCTCTGAAGCTATCCTAGGTCAGCATGTTGGCAGCAAGGATGTGAAAAACGAAAATACTCATGCTGGCCAAGCTATAGAGCGACATTCTATCAAGCATGGGCGCAAGAAGTCTGACGAGGTTTCAGTCGTCAGCCAACTTCAACGTGACGAGGGAGAATCAAGCTTCGCTGCTGCCGGTCTTATTACTTTTTCAGGGTCGATAGCGTATTCAGGGAGCCTCTCCCTTCGATCTGATGGCAGTGCTACCAGTGGCCGATCATTTGCTTTCCCAATGTAAATTTCCTCTAGATATCTCTATAATTCCTGCCTCATTGACCTGTTCGCTTATATTGGTTTATTATTTGTTTCAATTACAGATTACAATCTGAATGGAATAGCAGTCCAGTGAGAATGGCAAAAGCCGATAGGAGATATTTTCGGAAACGCAAAGGTTGGAGATCAGGCCTTCTTTGCTGTAGATTCTGAAGGTCCTATTTCATCTTATGTTGTTAGCGCAGTTATACGATGTGGATCTTTTAAAATTTTAAGATATGAGTATTGTAATTATACATGTTGATATTTCTTGGGCTGGGTTTGTTTGAACGCTATTTTCTCGGATTCATGATGTAATCTGAACTTATGAGCTGCAAGTGTTGCTTATGCCATTTTTTTGTTATTATTATTATTATATTATTATTATTATTATTATTTTTGCATTATTTGGTATCCATTCCAAGAGAAAGCTGTAAATTTTATGTAGTATCATCTGGATTAGTTGATTTAGTTCTTTGGTTTGAAAATCTAATGAAGTGTACTTGATATCTTTTGATCTTCCGTGCGTAGTATTGATTTGTGAAGTCTCCAATATATTATACAGGTTGGGTGTGATAATTTTCTTTAAAAATATTGTGTTTGTACTACGTAATATTCGTGAGTAATTTAAATCCCTTTTAGGGATAATACACATGATATGATAGTCCTTGTTATTATCGAGTTAATAACTATTATTTACACTAATCTCATATATCCCCTCTAAGTTATCCTAAAAGAGTCCATCACCTTAAAATGGTTAAAATGGACCTTAAAGTTTAAACTCTAACGAAAAATGCACATAATGTCAATTCAACCACTTTTAAAAGAGTCATGTTTCAGATTTGCACAATAATATGAAAATTTCTTCTCCCATTTGTTAATTCTCTCTCTCTCTCTATATATATATATAATGAGAGTATCTGATGGTTCCTCCCTAAGTCACATAATCCTCCTACCCCCATCCACGTACTGGCGCTCCGGCCGCGAACTGGCAAACTAGGTGCACGTGCGCCGCATTAAGACGACTTAAGAATTTCTAGTTCGCGCACTAAGATTTTATAATTTGCGCACTAAGAATTCATAATTCGCGCATTAAGATTTACTAAATCGCGCACTAAGTTACTAAGTCTGGTTAATTCTCCTTAATTCTCCGATTTTTTTTTTGTAATTTTAAAAAATTTCTCCGATTTTGGGTTTAGATGAATCTTTATGGTTTCTAGGTATTTCGGGTTGGTAAGAAAGTTATATCATATGCTAAATAGATAGATAATGAATCATGAAAAGACATAATAATATATGAAATGTTAAAATATGTGATAAAAGAAAGTATGATAAATATGTGATTTTGTAACATTTTTGCGGAGTAAATAATAAAAATTTTGATATCTTTGTTTTTTGCATGAAAATTAATAAAAGAACTTTATAAATAAATTTTTTATTTTTATTGAGTTAATTTAAATGTTTATATTAGGGGGTGTATTCAATAATTACTTTTGATGACTTTTAATGACTTTTTTTTATTTTAAAAGTCTACTGGTATTCACTCTAAACTTTTATAAACTCTGCACAAGTCTATTTGTATTCAAAATAGATTTTTGTAAAGTCTTTAAAAGTTAGATGGTATTCAACATTGACTTTTTAAAAATCTATAAAAGTCATGTGGTATCTAAAATTTCAATTGATTTTCATTTACTTGTATGGAATTATTTAGGTACAAATTTTAAAACACAATGTACAACTATTAAAAGTAGAAAAAAATCTTTTCCCCTACCAAGAGATTTATGTGGATTTATATCAAAGAGAGAGAAGAGAAATTTCTCATTCACTCTTGCCATCTTCATCTTCAAGGGTTCTCAACTTTGGGGTTTCTTGCCTCTTCGACAACACACGGAAGCAATACGGTAAGCTTTCATGCGTTTGATATTTTTACTAATTTATGATTGTGATGGAAAAGTTTATGGCGAACCACCTCTGCCAATACGAACCAAATATTGTTAAAAACAAACCTGCATATTGGAATCTGAGGCGGTTCGACGTAGCGGCTGCTGCGATAATTTTGCTGCCCATTTGGGGGAAATTAGCAAGAATTGAATTTGTAGGATGGGTTTTGTATGTTCCGCGCGAAGGAGTGAAGTAGAAGATGAGTTGTAAATTTTATTTATTACCATTTTCTAGATAAATTGTTGTTAGGGTTCACCATATTCTTCATATTATTGCTCTTGCTAACACATTTATCATTATTTTGGATGTTTGCCCTTAGTTTGGATCTTTTCTATCATAGTCAATAAGTATTATCAATGGGAGATTCACAAGCAAAATATAATTTGTGGACCATTGAGGAGAGCAATGAATTACTAAAACTTATGGTTGATGCTTGCAATGCGAGGATGGCGTGATAGGAATGGCGTATTGAACAAAAGAACCGTAGAAAAAAATATACTTCCTGGTCTTAACACAAAACTTGAGTGTGAAAAGACTTTTACACAATATCAAAGTCGTTTGAAATGGTACAAACAGTGATACAACAACTATTGTAAGCTTATGCGTCATAACTCTGGTTTTGGATGGGATCCTGTGACAAAGAAATTCACAGCTAGTGATGAAATATGGGAGGATTATTTTAAGGTGAGAATCTTCTAAATAAAAGGATACAATTTATATTTATAATTAGAATTAGAATTAGTTTTAACACTTCTTATGTGTTTATTGACAGTCTCACCCTAAACATGAACATTATCGGTCAGACACTATTGAGGATTATGAAGATTTGAGAATTGTAGTGGGGAATGGAACTGCTATAGAAAAATACTCAATTGGGCTAGGAGAAGACACTGATGCAAGAATATGTGAGACGGAAGAAAATAGGGGTACTAATTTATTAGATGATTACGTGTTTGATCATAATAGTGGTGAAGTCATGCAAAGCGATATGCAAGAAACTTCATATCAGCCTCCCATTTTTGAGGACTCTGCTTCACTGTTATCCTCTCAGCCCATGAGTTCAGAGGTTCCGCTTGTGACAAGAAAAAGAACTAGGACCGAGTCTGAAGCAAAATCAAGCACATTCAAGAATAATGACCCAGATGTTATACATAAGCTCTCTAACACCCTTGAAAAGGTAGCTTCTAAGATAGACTCATTTGGTATTATGGATGATAGTTGTTGGGATGCTATCAAGGAGGTCCCAAATTTGGATAATCGTACTCGGTACAAGGTGCTTGACTTGCTGACTACCAGATCAAAGAAGATAGATTTCTTAAAAATGGCAATCGAAGAGCGTTCGGGATGGATAGACTATAAATTGAACGAATGAGTATTGTTAGGGGATTGTTTTGAATTATTATTTTTAAATTGAACTAGGAATGAGTTCTCAACTTTTGAATTATTTCTACTTATTTTTAGATTGTTTATTAAACACATTTTGTTTTGATTATATATGAGATGTTTTTTCATATTATTTGTAGAGTTTTTTTATTATAATTCTATGTTTGATTCATGTGGTTTATTTAAATGTCAAATAACAATATGCATGAAGTAGATATACAAATGGAAGAAGATGAACTGGAAGATGAATTACACGAAACTGTTAGGTATTTGTTGATGGAGATTTTCGGAATCCTCTGTGCTAAACGAGCATATAACTAACATGTATCATGAGCATGTTCATCGTCCCTTAAATAGACGTCCGATATCTACAAGTGGATACGATTATATTAATAAATATTAAAAGAGTATCCAACAAACTTTCGAGAAATTTATAGAATGTATCCTGACGTGTTTTTAAAATTGTCCAACATCCTTAGAGAAAAAACACCCTTACTAGATACAAGATACATTTGTATTGAAGAAATGCTTGCCATGTTTTTACTAATTGTTGGTCAAAATACACGATATTGCTTGATTTGTAAAACCTTTGGCCGATCACAATATAATACTAGCCAAAATTTCAACAAGGTGCTGAAAGCATTAAATATCATTGCAGTAGATATGATGATCAACCTGGATCTATAGTGCCAGAAAGAGTAAGAGAGAGTACACGATTTTATCCGTACTTTAAAGTAAGTTCACGAAATTTTTTTCAATTTTTATTATTACTGTATTATCATTATTATTATTATTAAGTTTTTTTTTATTTTATTGTTATTGTAGGATTGTATTGGAGCATGGAACTCATATTCCAGCAACGGTGTTTGGGCGAGATTCTAACAGTTATCGTAATCGTCATGGAATAATTTCTCAAAATATTTTAGCAGCTTGTAACTTTGATTTAGAATTTATATACGTGCTTAGTGGGTGGGAATGATCTGCTCATGATTCAAACGTGCTGAGCTTTATCAAGAAATAATGGACTTAAATTTCCACAAGATATATTTTTAATCATATATATTACTCAACTATTCATTGTTTTGTAATTTTCAATGATTATGTATGTTATGCATTAGTAATTTTATTATACAAGTTTATCATGATAGGTAAATATTTTTTAGTGGATGGTGGATATACAAATCGACGTTAATTCTTGGCTCCTTTTCGAGGTGTGCGTTATCATCTTCAAGTATTCACTGGTCAAGGTCGTTATCCTGAAGATGCAAAAAAGTTGTTGAATCTCCGTCATGCTTCTTTGAGGAACGTCATTGAGAGAATATTTGGTATATTTAAATCGCGGTTCACAATATTCAAAACAGCTCCTCCATTTCCATATACAACACAAGCAGAGCTTGTTTTGGCTTGTGCCGGATTGCATAATTTTCTCCGCAAGGAGTGTCGTTCTGATGAATTTCCAGTTGAACCAGATAATGAAACGACATCCACTTTATCCGAACAAGTTTATGAAGATGACGACTTTGATTTATTTATTGATACTCAAGAACAACAACGAGCGAATGCTAATGCATGGAGGGATAGTATAGCCACTCGAATGTGGAGTGATGTTGAACATATTATCGAGAACGTACATTGGATAAATTTTTTCATGAAAAACTACTGAAACTGTATCAAATTCTCTCGTTATTTTGATTATGTTATTTATGCAATATTGATAAAAGTATTATTATCTTGCAATAAAAGTTTACAAATGGCTAAAAATCTTGCAATAAAGTTCTACAGTGTTATATAAAAAGTCCACAAGAGTCTACAAAATTCTACATAATTCTATGAAAAAAGTCTACAAGAGTCTATGAAAATCTTTTAACAACTCTGTGGGATTCTATAAAAGTCAATAAAAATCCATCAACTCCACAAAAGTATCATTTAAAAAAAGTCATTAAATCTCTACAATGAGTCTCCGAAAATAATATGAGTCATTTTTAATAAATTCATGCTATTATCAAACATGTTGAAATAAATATGAACAATTTGGTTTCATTTTTCAAACTGGTTATTTTATATCTTAAAATAAAACAAGTTTTAATACTTCATTTCTTTTTCTAAAATATATTTTTTCGGAGAATCCTTACAAGACGAATGATCAAATATAAGATTCAGATTATGTTGTATCACGGGCTATAACATTTTGCAAAGTTGCAACTGTTAGATCCTTCAATACAATCTAATTTTAATATTTTTTAATAATGGTAAAGCTGCAAATATCAAAGTTGTTAAGAACTTCATATTATAAATTTGTAAATAATATAATAATGATATGAGTTTGTTAAATATGATGTATATTATGTATGTTTATTCATTTAATCAGTGTGTATGCATATATATTTATTTATTTATTAATTTTCAATAGGCGCATTAAGGCGCACCCGCACTCAAATATTTTGAAAATTGACGCACTCGCACATCCACATCTGCTCGCGCACCAAACTTATGTGATCTAGGTTCCACTTCCTCCACCTTTCTGCTCTTCTGGCCATCTTTAGCTCCAATAGTGACTGTATTCCTTTTCTCCTAGTACCTACTGGTTGCTCTCAAGGTGCAGACTCGGTTGAGGCATGGTCTCAGTACTACCGGCGGTGTCCGGCCCTCCTTCCGACGGGTTTTCTTGCACAACCGCTTCGCCCTTTGTTCAGTTTAGTTTTTCGACCTTCGCCGCTGATTCCGAAGGCTGCTTCTCGTCTAGCTTTCATTTTCTCCGGAGTGCTCTCTTGGGTTTTCCAGATCTGGCGAGCTCTCCATCTTCGGCTTGCCTCGGTACTGCCTCTATTGACTACTCCTCGGCCCCCGTCTCTTGGCGAGTTAGTGAAAATAGGGTCCGTTGAACTAGACTTCGTTTGTGGTACTCCGCCTTACAGTGCTGCTCGTTTGGTCGGTGCATTTATCATTTTCTTATAATTGCCTATTTTGTATCTTTATTATATTTATATAGTGTCTTTGTTGTCTGATGTACTTGTTGTTGTTTGTAGTAATTATGCTATATTAACATCAGGTTGACCCACTTTTTGGTGTGTATTGGCTACCTTTTTTGTTCGGACTCTCGTTGCTACTTGGCTTCGGCTTCGTTGCGGAGACACTGCTTGGCCATTATTACAAATTCTACTGGGCGGTTCGATTTCGTGCACCACCCCATGCTGGTATATGGTCGTTGGTCTTATGTTTGAGATTTGGATACCAGAGATTGCTCGTTTGGTGTACTAGTATCAGTTTATGTCTCCTATTTATTCGCCTTTGTACCTTCACTTCTGGAATAAAGTTCCATCTTTCGGCACCAACCTGGGACCCATGGTTTGAGGAGATTTGATCTCACTTGGATGGCCCCTGCAATCGACTGGCCAAGTTATTGTGCATGTGTGAATCAATTCATCAACTCGTATATATGTCCGAAATTTAATCACAGTGTCTTTGTTTTTGTCAATGTCAGATATCTATCTTTATGGTTGGTTTTTGTTGGTATTAGTTGTGGGCTTGTGGCTTGTGGTCTCGGTTGAGTATTAGTTGTAATTAGACATGACCACGGTTTTTTAAAAACCGTGGCCCGGCCCGGAACCGTAACCGGGTCAAGCCCACCTTTCGGCAGCTGATCGCACTCATTTCTGCTCTTCTGGCCATCTTTAGCTCCAATAGTGACTGTATTCCTTTTCTCCTAGTACCTACTGGTTGCTCTCAAGGTGCAGACTCGGTTGAGGCATGGTCTCAGTACTACCGGCGGTGTCCGGCCCTCCTTCCGACGGGTTTTCTTGCACAACCGCTTCGCCCTTTGTTCAGTTTAGTTTTTCGACCTTCGCCGCTGATTCCGAAGGCTGCTTCTCGTCTAGCTTTCATTTTCTCCGGAGTGCTCTCTTGGGTTTTCCAGATCTGGCGAGCTCTCCATCTTCGGCTTGCCTCGGTACTGCCTCTATTGACTACTCCTCGGCCCCCGTCTCTTGGCGAGTTAGTGAAAATAGGGTCCGTTGAACTAGACTTCGTTTGTGGTACTCCGCCTTACAGTGCTGCTCGTTTGGTCGGTGCATTTATCATTTTCTTATAATTGCCTATTTTGTATCTTTATTATATTTATATAGTGTCTTTGTTGTCTGATGTACTTGTTGTTGTTTGTAGTAATTATGCTATATTAACATCAGGTTGACCCACTTTTTGGTGTGTATTGGCTACCTTTTTTGTTCGGACTCTCGTTGCTACTTGGCTTCGGCTTCGTTGCGGAGACACTGCTTGGCCATTATTACAAATTCTACTGGGCGGTTCGATTTCGTGCACCACCCCATGCTGGTATATGGTCGTTGGTCTTATGTTTGAGATTTGGATACCAGAGATTGCTCGTTTGGTGTACTAGTATCAGTTTATGTCTCCTATTTATTCGCCTTTGTACCTTCACTTCTGGAATAAAGTTCCATCTTTCGGCACCAACCTGGGACCCATGGTTTGAGGAGATTTGATCTCACTTGGATGGCCCCTGCAATCGACTGGCCAAGTTATTGTGCATGTGTGAATCAATTCATCAACTCGTATATATGTCCGAAATTTAATCACAGTGTCTTTGTTTTTGTCAATGTCAGATATCTATCTTTATGGTTGGTTTTTGTTGGTATTAGTTGTGGGCTTGTGGCTTGTGGTCTCGGTTGAGTATTAGTTGTAATTAGACATGACCACGGTTTTTTAAAACCGTGGCCCGGCCCGGAACCGTAACCGGGTCAACGGGCCGGTTAACCGTTGACCCGGTTCACGGTTCCGAACCGTAACCGGCCCGTCACTGCACGGGCCGGTTACGGTTCACGCTTTTGCGGAACCGTGGAACCGGCGGTTCCAACCGCTGAAACCGCCGGTTCGTCCTTCTTTTTTTTTAAATTATTTATTATTTAAAATTAAATTGTGTTGTTGAGGATTCGAACCCTTGACGTCTGTCTTATATTCACAGCTTCTTACCACTAAGCTAATGTCATGATTGTTTTATTTTAGACAATATAATTATATATACTAAAAGATAATATATATTATATGTCCAATACAATAACTATTTTATATTGACAAATAAAAATTATCTAAAAAAATATGTTATGTTCTTAAATAAATATTTTATAATAAAAACATATATATCACAAAGTAAATATAACAAAAAATATTGGATAAATTAATAAGAACTATAAATAGTGGTTGCAAAATAAAATATTTGAAGCAAATTATTACAAAACAAATATATTATATACCTTTTATAGTTATTCTACAAGTATTTTATGCTCATTATTTGATTTACATTATATATATAATAATTAAATAAGTATATCTTAATTTATCACAATATAACTTACAATAGAAACTCAATACTATAATAGTTGATTAATTAATAAACTGTTTTAATAATTTACCTATACTGATTTGGAACAACGTATTGAATTGATAATTCACTAACTTAATATTATATAAATTAATAACTCCTAACTTAATATATTTATGATTAATCATGTAATCATCATAAAAATAACTTTACTAGCATTTGTTTGTAAATTGATAGTGACAAATCTTGTTACTGACTTTTTTTAACATAACAAGAACTTTTGTGTTGTTTTGTTTATAGATAAATAATAATTCAATGTTATACTCGTCAATTTCATATGTACTTAATATCATAATTGTAAATGTTTCATGCCAATATCATTTGCAATTAGTACCAAAATTGTTAATATTTCATATCAATTTCTTTTGCAATTAGTATCAAAATTGTATAGGTTTCATACCAATTTCATATGTAATTAGTATCATAATTGTAAATGCTTCATACTAATATCATTTGTAATTAGTACCAAAGTTGTATATTTTTCATACCAATTTCATATGTAATTAGTATCATAATTGTAAATGTTTCATACAAAACTCTTTTGTAATTAGTACCAAAGTTGTATATGTTTCATACGAATTTCATATGTAATTAGTATCATAATTGTAAATGTGTCATACCAATATCATTTGTAATTAATACCAAAATTATATATGTTTAATACCAATTTCATATGTAATTAGTATCGTTAGATAATCATATTCAATCAATTAAAAATGCATTATCTTATTTGTGGTCCCATCGAGTTTGATGAAACAATTGGGTAAGTTTTGTAAGATTAATGGCATGCGAATTTCAACTAGATATACTTACACGTTGAACTAGAAATTGTTAAATGATTCATATGAATATAGAGAGTTAATGGCAACTTAAAAAGTTCAACCTCTCCCCTCCGTTACATTTCCTTCGTTCTTTTTTATGATTCTTTTATAGTAAGTTTTAAATTGTTTAAATAAAATTTTAATTTTAATTTAAAAAATGTAAGGGTCGAACCGTAATCGTAACCGTTGGTTAACCGTAATCGTAACCGTAACCGGCGGTTCACGAACCGTAACCGGAACCGTCTACGAAGGTTAAGGTTAAGGGTCGAGCTCTTTTGAACCGTCGAACCGGCGGTTCCGAACCGTCAACCGGCGGTTCACGAACCATGGTTATGTCTAGTTGTAATGCTCGTTATTTTAACTTAATACAATCATATTTATGCTAAAAAAATATCGACACACTCATTCTTTTCTCCCAAAATCATTCAGACACTCAACCCACTTCCATTTTGTTCAAATCCAAGCAAATTGATGCTCTAAGCCCTATTGAAGAATCGACGCCCTATATCCAACACGAGAAGCGAGCCATTGAAGAATATTTTGGAGCACAACCGATGCCCTAAGTCCAAGCACAATCGCGGTCGAAGATTTTTTATGGAGCACAACCAAAACTAGTAGCACAATCGAGTGAAACCCATCGGAAAGCATTCAGACTCTGATTGTAAGTGCTTCACTTCGATGACTTCAGGGACTTTTGCCAAACTCCGAAAGCCTAAATTTTTTCCTCAAATTCCATAAGCCCTAATTCATAACTTGTTTCGATCTTGCACTCGAGGAAGCATGTAATTTACGATTATTGGCTATTTTTATGCCTTCATGGATAGTGGGCCGTCAATTGGGTGAGTTTGAACAAAAAAAAGTCACAAGACGTGATGACTCTATCTGTCGTGATTGGCCATGAAATTTGTGATTTATGATATTTTTTCAATTTCAAACAGCAAGTGACGACTTAGTTTTTTCATGTTTGAGCCATGTAATTTGTGATTTTTGATGTGTTTATCGATTTAAAAGAGCATTACGACTCGGTTATGTTCCTTTTATCATGTACGCCAGATTGTTTAATAAAGCAAATCAACATTGAACTGTACCTCTGACTATGGTAATGTCTATGGTTGATGTAAACTATGTAGTAGCCTAACCTTTTTGTACAATTTTTGCTCATGGTTTTTGTATTAGGGTATATTCGAGAACCTTCTTGTCTCACCCTTAAAGTGTATTACTAATTCTATAGGTTACTCAAGCTACGAATATACATAAACATGTGTTCGTCAAAGGGGGATTGAACTTCATGACGGTTTCAAAGCTGAAAGAGGGGTTAAATCATCGATGATAACAAGGATCCTCATCATTTGCCCTCATCATATATAATTTGGTGTTTTTTTGTAACAACTAAACTAAATGGATTGAACATGTAGTAGTATTTTTGTGTTGTATTGTCACTTTCTTTTGTGTTGTTTGCCTATTCGGTATTTGAATTAAAGTGTTTCTGGGTTGTTTTGTTGTGCTTGGAATGTTAGTTAGATAAGGGAGATGTTGCAGAAATTTTTTAGACGAGAACACATTCATATTAATTGAACCACAACTAATACATTAACAAAGTCTTTCCAAGACTACATATAATATTACAACACTTTTATAATTCAAGGTCAGAAAATTAATACAATAACTGTCTTTAGTCCAGAGACTTCATCAACATTTCTTCAAAAACAGCACTAAAACAAGTCATTAATCAGAAACAACTCTTTTGTATTTTCCTTGCTGGCAGCCTGAAGGAGTGGGGTTTCTTTTGCAACTCAGCTACAGATTGTGCTGGAGCTTCGATAATTGATGGTTCGTTTGGGACTCAAGGAATATTCTGATGCAAGAAGATTTTTGATCAGTTATTTCAATTAAACGGCACAAGAGTAAATGCTATGGTTAACAAGCTTCCTATGCTAGGATCAATGCTAACCAAATACGACATTTTATGTTGCTTTCCCATTAAAAAGTGCCTCACTATTATTGGCCATTCCTTGCAAGATGCATCAGGAGCTGTGCTCACAGAGATTCTGTGTACATAATATGTTTAAAACTTTAGAGACTGATTGAGGACAAAACATACATGGTTTAATCCCTAAATTTTTAAAATATTCTCGAATCGGCCTCTCTCTCTATTTGCTTCTCACCGCTAATTTAACATTGAGGACTAAATCAGAATTTTTTTTTTAAATTTTAGGGACTAACCATGTTATTGAATACTTTAAGGCTGAGCGGAAATGAACCCAAATTGTAGGGACGTTTAAATGTATTATCCCGATATTCACTATAAAAGGAATAATGTACTTTGTAATTTAGAGAGAAGTAACCACAAATTTTCTTTAGAAAAATGCGAGTTGTTTGATCAGAAATAACATTTTGAATATTTAGTTATTTAAATTTCAACTGAACCGAAAGTACAATTATCAAGTGTCCCATGATTAATCGCACCTTTTTCATATCTAGCTTGATTGATAATTGTAGCTACTTGTAAATTTCAATGTAATCTAGCTCTCTATCCCAAATGCAATTTTGTTTTTTTAAATATATTTGCCAGATGATGCATTATTATATAAATTGTGTTTGAAAAAAGGATTCGCATCTGAACTTGACTTGCATCCTTTGACCGGAAATAACGTACAAGGCGGCTTAACCTCTAGAATATCTGTTTTAGGTCTCAATTTTAATAAGACCCTCAGCCCTGATATTTATTAATTATAGAGAAGTGAATATTAAAAAAAATTATTATTATTGATAATCTATATTGATAAGTAATTATATTGAATCACAACATTCCCCTTCCCTTTTGCTTTCTCGCTCTCGCTCGGATCAGTCGATCTCTCTCTGTTTTGTTCTCTAAATTTCTGTAAATAAATTTCTTAAGGCATAGCTAAAAATCTTATATCTCATCCATTTATTTGTTGATTTGTTATCAACAAGAATGACCCTAACTCTCATTCTAGCCCTTCAAGCCGAAAGGTGCTATTAGTACTTTATCTGAATTTATTGTATCATGTTTATTCTTCTTTTTTGATTCTTTCTTTCATGGTAATTATTTAGAAAGTAGTTCTTGTTTAATTTTTACCACTTTCCCTATTTTGTTGTAGCCAATTAATTTCTCTATTAACTTTATTTCGTCGGTAAATGCCTAACTTTTATTATCTGTCTAAAAAATTTAAGCCGCCCCGATAAAGTAAGTATATAGTTCACCTTAAGATTACAACATAGACTTTCATGATGATAAATTACATAAAGAACGATTTGGAAAACCTTTAAACTGGCTTTTTCAACCAACTAGCTCGTGGCTTGTGGACCGTGGAACTCTTGGTAGGATAATATACAGTAGCTAGTTCATCCTTTTAAAGTCAATTTTTTTTTCAAAATATAAAATTCCCTTGTAAAAAATAGAGCAATAATCATAAAATCCGCTATTTCACACACAAAAGACAATTCAAAGTTTCTAGGGTTCCTAAAAAGTGAATATAAAAAGAATGGTTTCTTCTGTTATAGTTTTGGGACACTGAATTTTGTGTTTTGTGTATGAACTCTTGCATTGCTTGCTAAAAACATCACTACTTCCATTTCTTTTTTACTTCTATAAGTTGCTTTATATAAATTATCATAGAAACAATGGATTTGATAAACCTTTTAGCTGCCTTTTATTGCATGTTTATACACTGCGCCTCCAATGAAGTATATCTGCACAAAGTTCTTAACCAAAATGATGCCAAGTTAAGGACATCATCTTCAATTCCAAGAAAACTAAAAATCAATGAATATACACTGCGCCTCCAATGAAGTATATTACTGGTTAAAGGATTTGCTGACAAAACTCTTGTCCCAAATAACAAGAACTCGATGATTGAAGCTTCAATATCAGGTAAAGAAAAAGAGGTCCTTTCAACAAATTTACAATTTCCCGGCCTTATTGAACACATGTTGTTTGAAAATAGAGGTTTTCAAAATGTGCAGTTTATTCTCCTGTAGTTGCAAAATATAACACAATGTCCTGAATTTGATATTTTGCGTCTATTCACAAATAGAATAGGGATAAACTGCCTATTTTCAAAACATAGGGGTAAACTGCTTATTTTGAAAACCAAATGGGTTATTAAATTATTTATTTTCAAATCACATATCTAAACTGTCTATTTAGAAAACTACGGGGTTCGTTGCCAAAAACCTTATTTATTAGTATCAGTTCATGTACATCAAATATGGTTCAATGGCACCTCTTTTCCCCCATAAATCATAACTTCCTCAATGTTAATTCGGCCCGGCTAAGATTAAATATATGATGATTACCGTCGTACCTAAAAATCTCAAAAAGCCTAAAGATACTTGCTATTCATCTATATTATGAGATAAGGTAGGTCCAGTATACATTAAGTCACATTGTATCAAATATATATTTCTTATGTTACATAGTACTTACTGGTTTTAATATTTAAATTTCTGATATCATATAAATTACATATGTTTAGGTAAGAATCTACACGATGCAAAAGAAGAAGGTGAACGGAGAGAATGGATAGGAGAGTCCAGCAAGTCAGAATATTTTACGATGGATTATCCTTGGGTTAGAAGGCGACGACCCATACATAACAAGCAAGTCCCATTTGTGCCATAAAACATGGGTTCTTTTGTTTGGCTATATAATTCTAAGTAATTTTGGGGGCTCTTGAGTCTTGACAATGAACCTCCTGTGATTTTTAAAAAAATAGGTAGTGTATACTCTCGTGATTTGCAAATAGATATTTACCCAGTGGTTTTCAAAATTGGCAGTTTACAACCTGTGGTTTAAAAATAGACAGTTTATCACCTTGTAGCTTGTGAGTACATGCAAAACACCGCCTTCATATGAGAGTTTAGAGTGCTATATTTTGTAAACCAGGGAGTATTTAGTGATACTACATGTAGTGATACTACAGAAGCGGCGATCGATCGCGGCCCGAAGTGTAGTGTTTTTTTCAAAATTTTGGAAAATGTCGGGATTTTGGAACCGAGGTTTAAAGGGGCAGTTTCCGGGGCAATGTCTACATTGAATGCTACACTTTTAAAATGGATTGGTTGAAGCCAAAGTTTAATAAAACGGGATTCTCGGTTGAGTTTTTGGCTATCTTTTAAACTTGTAAAATGATATATTTTGGGTATTATGCATGCTTAGCCGGGGGGGGGGGGGGGGGGGGGGGGGGGGCTTTTATTTTGGTAATCGTCATGGATGGACAATAGGTTTTGGAATTGTGAACGTGCTTGGGCACGTGATTGCATGCCTATGTTTAATTGAGAGTTAATTGTGTGTTAGCACATAACTCATCGGACGTGGAACTCAGGCAGGATTGGACTTGAACTACGGAATCATAAGGTACCTATTATAATGTTGCAACTATAAAATGCATGGTATGTGGTAATTGCAATAAGTGGACATCGAAATGCATGGTAAGCGGTGTTTGCAATAAACGGATATTGAAATGCATGGTATATGGTACTTGCTATAAATGGATATATGGTAGATGGTAATTGTGTTAAATGGACATACATTGGGAACCATACGGTGCCGCTATTGAGCGAGCAATGATTTGGGATGTTGTCGCCGTTGAGCGACCATCGGTTATGACGCCGCTGTTGTTGAGCGTGCGTGGGGTTAGACGCCGCTATTGTTGAGCGTGCGTGGGATTAAAATGCCTGTATGGTAGAGCGAGCTATGAAACATAAAAATGGAACCATTGGCTAGTTACATGCGATATCTGTAATGCTCCATTGGATGATTTAATCATATTTAGTTATGGAACTGTATAGCAGGAATGGTTTTAGTTGATCAATGAGATGACCAACTGGCTTATGAGAATTTAATGGTTTGATTATTTGAGAACATGGACAATACAGGGGATCCCGAATGAGGATGTTACCATCCAGGGAGTATCATTTAAATTCATGGCATTTACATTCTGAAAATTATGAATTGTAATATTATGATTATTTGATTGGTGGTATTGGTATGCTCACCCCGTGTGGGGGCTGTCTCTGTTGGGGCAGGTGATACAGGTGTAGCAACAGCTTTGGAGTCGAGCTCGGGCTGTTGATTAGAGGTACTTCCAGGATCGAGGTACCAGAGCTGGTTGAATAAGTACATAGATCCAGAGTTGAGATCGGGTTGTGCTTGAGAGATGCTTCCAGGATTGAAGCACCAGTAACGGTATCTGGTAGAGTATTTTATACATTAGATACACGCTTATTCATTGGGTACTCTCATGTGAGTACGTCTTTACGTGTATATGGAATGTATAAATGGGCTATGTCTTTTCTCTCTTCATTCATTTTTGCATGCAATTAACTATGGAATTGGTAAATGGACTGAGGGCATGTTAGTGTATTATGAGGGTGCATGCTATGTAAGTGTGCTTGGTTAGGGAAAATGAATATTGTGTGGATTAAATGCAAATCGTATATGGTGTTACACTTGCATATGGCTTTTCCCCATGATAGTAGGATTATATGCACTAATGGTATGGATTAATACACTAATAACGGTATGAGGGTCCTTACATTAGTGGTATCAGAGCAGTGGTTTGCTCTTTGGGGCTGTTGAGGGCCTGGAACATGCTGATAGGAATGGGTAGCACATACTTATGCATGATGGTAGTTAGTGTTGTGTGGCACAACTATATTGCTTATGTGCGTTTATGACATGTGTTCATAATTGGAATATGTTGTTGCTAACCATGGTGGTTGCAGGGTCATATGAGACATGGACTATGCATTACGGTTGCATATATATATATCGGAGTGATGATTTTAATGCTTTGCCGCTAAATGTTGAAGCGATGGTAAAATTCTGCATGTCACATTTGAAGCGAGGTGCATTAGAATACACTTATGGCGATATTTTTTGAGATATGGGTTATGCATTACGGTTGCATACATGGCGTAGCGATGTGAATACTTGCCGCTTCTTGGCGTAGCGATGTGAATACTTGCCGCTGTCATACCGTAGCGATGAGAGAATATTTGCCGCTGATATGAAGCGAAGAACACGGCCGCTGTCATATCATAGCGAGGGATATTATTTTCCGCTGGTATTGTCGAAGCGAGGGGTATTTCCGCTGTCATGTAACGCGAGAGGTATTTCCGCTGTCATGATAAACTGAGGAGTAGTGGCGCCGCTTGACTACCACCGCGATGGAGAATATTTGCTGCTTAAGCGAGGGATATTATACCCCTAATATGGCGTAGCGATGAGCTTTCCGCTGTCATATGATAGCGACGAAGGATATTTGCCGCTTAAGCGAGGGATATTATGCCACTGGTATGTCGAAGCGAAGTAGCGAAGAGGGATATTTGCCGCTTCAAAGCGAGGGATATCATTCCTCTATTCTATTGGCGATCGTTCATGCCGTCGGGTATTTATAGCGATGGTTCATTCCGCTATTCTATTGGCGATGGTTCATGCCGCCGGGTATTCGTAGCGATGGTTCATGCCGCTATTCTATTGACGATGGTTCATGCCGCCGGGTATTCATAGCGATGGTTCATTCCGCTATTCTATTGGCGATGGTTCATGCCGCCGGGTATTCATAGCGATGGTCTATTCCGCTATTCTATTGGCGATGGTTCATACCGCCAGATATCTATAGCGATGTTTTATGCCGCTGACTCTATGGCGAGGGATCATGCCGCTGATTCTATAGCGATGGGTTATACCGCTATGTACGTGACACTGGATTACGCCACCTACGAGCGATGTGTGCTGATTGTGTACCACAATCTGGACGACGGAGACATGTATGCCGCTATCTTGATAGCGATGGGGTATGAGTATTACTGTTTGTTAGCATTATTGTGAATATCATATGTTGCCATGTACCGTCATGTGTTTGACGATGAGATTTCGGATGTCGTATATCGACAAATACCGTCAAGAGTCGACGATGTTATTTGAATGTCATGTGTTGACATATACCGTCACGAGATGACGATGACATATTGGATGTTCTATGTAGACGTGTAGCGTCATTTTGATGAGTAATACGTCTGAGTGTACTGATAAGTGTATTTTATACACTTATATTTCTTCTTATTTTGCACGGTTTAGTGCTAGTTTTCGATCAGAATTACGCTTTTGGTTTTGTTCTGTGTTGTTTTGCAGGAATCCAGGTAATTACATGTTTTGTGGACTAAAAGGGTGCAAATGGCGGAAAGAAAGGATGAATTGAAGTCAAAAATCTACACTTTCAATCAAAGCAACAAGCGTAATTACTCCTGTTTTGAGGCGTAAAGACGTCTAAGCCACGACAAATCAATATTTGAAGAATTTCATGAGGCGTAACTACGCCTCATTTAGGCGTAGCTATGCCTAAGCTACGGCTTTTGTGACTTTATTCAGGCGTAAAGACGCCGCTGTGTAGGCGTAATTACGCCAGTCATGCGGGAAGCCACATTTCTTGACACATCAACAGGCGTAGTTATGCCTGTTTTGAGGCGTAATTACGCCACTCGAATTTTGGACTGCTTTTCTTATTTGATGCACGGGATTTTAAAGAGGGGTTCACCAAGGCACAAGTGATTATTCAGACTTAGACACACATTCCTTGAGAGAAGGAGGTTAGGGTTGAAGAAAGGAGAAAATAACGACGACGACTCGGAGCAAAAAGTAGAGATTTCACCACGAGACGACGGCGTTCATCGGAGATCGAAGAATAGCGTCCAATTTGTTTTGTATCTCTAAACTTTTAACAGTTTTTATGGGTTATTTAAACATGTCTATGTGTTTAATTAATTCTAGCATGATCTAATTTTATTTTCTAGGAGACGATGTAGCTTGTTTTGAAACTACGCTTATTATGAATTGATTGAAGTATTTGGATTTCCGTATGGTTTATTTATATTTTTTTGTTCTTAATGCTTTTAATCTACTGGCCATGGATTGAATGATGTTATATTTGTGATCCATCACTCGGGAGAGGGGGTTGTGAATAGGACAGAAGGAATTCATATCGTGGTAGTTATATTGTTCGAGAGGCCTATAACTCCATAGAAGTCGTTAAAGGAATTACTGCGCTTTTACAATTGTTTGATAATTGATCTTAGATAGGGATATCAAGATTGATGTTAGATGATTACTTCTGCTTAACACTCGGGAGAGGGGGTAGAAATAAATAAGAATTCTCGTTAGTAAACTAGGAAATCCATAACATGGAAATCAAGGAATGATAAGTGTAGTGGATGAACAAGTGAAATCGTACTCCTAGATTCGTCTCCAATTGATTTCTTTTCAACTCAGTATTTGATCATCGTTAGTTAATTGATTTTTATTATTCGCATAACACTCAACCATTCGATTCTCTAAATAAAGCAAAGATTATTTTAATTCAGTACTTAGATTTAACTATTTATTCAATTTCTGTGGGTTCGACATCTTTTATACTAAAACTTGACTACCGTGCGCTTGCGGTAAAGGATTTTTTGCAACAAGTTTTTGGCGCCGTTGCCGGGAATTGATTTATTTAGTACAATCTGATACTGTACCAATTAATCTTGGTTTTAATTTAGAGCTTTTATTCCTTTTATTTTGGATTGTTTTTTGTCTTTTCTGAAATTTTACAGTGCATGCGAAAGTACACTACTCCTGAATCGTTGCTGTTTGATCCTGAGATCGAGAGAACTGCAAGAAGGCTGAGAAAAATGAGAAGGGAGGAATTGATAGAAATGGCTGCAAATAGAGACAACAACGAACTACCTCCACAACAACTTGTTGAACCTCAAATGGCGATCAGAGATTATTTCAAACCATTGGTCAACAACAATTACTATGGGATAGCTCGCCAGACTATCAATGCCAACAACTTTGAACTTAAGCCGGCATTGATTAGTATGGTGCAACAGAATCAGTTTGGTGGTTCCCCTGTTGAAGACCCCAACTTGCATTTGAGGATATTTTTGGAGATAGCTGATACTGTAAAGATGAATGGTGTTCCAGAAGATACTGTGAGACTGCGATTGTCCCCTTTCTCTCTTAGGGACCATGCAAGGAGTTGGCAACAATCTCTTCCAATTGGTGGTATTTGCACATGGCCGGAAATGGCATCGAAATTTCTCTCGAAGTTCTTCCCACCAGCTAAGTCAGCTCAACTGAGAACCGAAATTAGTACGTTCAGACAAATTGATTCTGAACAACTATATGAGGCATGGGAGCGATTCAAGGATTTATTGAGGAGGTGCCCACAACACAACTATGAAAACTAGGTGCAGATTCAGTTATTTTACAATGGATTGAATGTACCAACTAGGATCATTGTGGATGCTGCAGCAGGAGGAACACTATTTTCTAAGACTGCAGATACTGCTTTTTAATTACTTGAGGAGATGTCAGCCAACAGCTTCCAGTGGCCCAGTGAGCGCGCCATGGCAAGGAAACCAATAGGTGTGTATGAGGTTGATCATTTTAGTACTCTTACTGCACAATTGTCTGCACTAACCACGCAGGTAGCAGCTCTGACCAAGCAAGGAGCACAACCTACTATTGAATCGGCGGCAGCTGCAGCTGGAATGGAGTTGTCAAGGGAAGCAGACCAAGAACAAGCTCAGTTCATAAACAATCGGTATCCCAACAACAATAACAACTACCGAAGCAATCCGTATCAACAAGGGTTCCGCAATAATGATAAGCTCTCATATTCCAACAACAATAATGCTCTGACACCACCACCTGGATATGCTCCACAAAAGAATGAATGTAAACCATCATTTGAAGATTTGGTGGGTAATTTTGTTCAAAGCTCGGCATTGAGCTTGAGAAGAATGAGTCGAGGCTTGATATGATTGAGGGTCACATGAACAACATGGGTGCTACAATAAAGTCTATTGAGGTGCAAATTGGGCAGCTTGCTAATGCCATGAACAACCAACAAAGAGGAACATTTCCTAGCAACACCGAAGTGAACCCAAAGGAGCAGTGCAAGGCCGTGACATTGAGAAGTGGTAAGGAACTTGGGGATGTAGAACCAGCACATGTTGATGAGCCATCTGTTGAGGTGACTCAAATTCAGGTTGAAACCCCTAAGGAAGTTGAAAAGGAGAAGCAAGCCACACTACCGGAAACGATTTCTATGTTCAAGCCTACACTTCCATATCCTCAACGCTTCCGGAAAAAGGCTATAGATGACCAATTTGCCAAATTCTTGGAGATTTTCAAGAAAATCCACATAAATATTCCTTTTACCGAGGCGTTGCAACAAATGCCTAATTATACAAAGTTTATGAAGGACATAATGGCACGGAAGAGGAAGCTTGAGGAATTTGAAACAGTGAATCTCACAGAAGAATGTAGTGCAATCCTCCAAAAGAAGCTACCACAAAAATTGAAAGATCCAAGGAGTTTTACTATTCCTTGTATTATTGGTATTTCTACATTCAATAAGGCATTATGTGATTTAGGTGCAAGTATTAATTTAATGCCTTTATTTGTTTTCAGGAGTATAGGGCTTGGTGAAGTAAAGCCTACTACAATCACATTGCAATTGGCGGATAGGTCTCTTACATATCCTAGAGGGATAATTGAAGATGTGCTTGTGAAGGTGGACAAATTTATTTTCCCTGCAGATTTTGTGGTTCTAGACATGGAGGAAGATAGAGATGTTCCATTAATGTTGGGGAGACCATTCTTAGCAACAGGCAGGGCACTTATCGATGTCCAAAGAGGAGAATTATCCTTGAGAGTTGGAGGCGAAGAAGTCATGTTCAATATTTACAAGGCTCTCAAGGGACCTGACGAGGTAAGTACTTGCAAGTTTTTGGATGTTATTGACTCATGTGTGCATAACTTTGAAGTAAGAGCAATACCTGAGGATCCATTGGAGAATTGCATGGTCAACTCCATTATGCAAGAAGATACAACTGAATCTGATCTTGCTGAGCAAGTGGAAGCACTTAAGAGCTTGCATAAGAAGAACAACACTGCTGGAAAAGAGGAAGATGTACGAGATACATCAATCAAAGATGATACGAAGGCGAGCTCAAAATTGAAAGAACTACTGGCCCACCTTACTTATGCCTTCTTGGGTGAGAATTCGACATACCCGGTAATTATATCTTCATCTCTTTGTTCTTTAGAGAAAGATAAATTATTACGTGTATTGAGGACATTTAAATCTGCTTTGGGTTGGTCGATTTCTGATATCAAGGGGATTACCCCGTCTTTATGCATGCATGAATACTTATGGAGGATTCCTTCGTTCCCTCCATTGATCATCAAAGGCAGTTAAATCCAGCAATGAAGGAGGTAGTAAAAGCAGAAGTGCTTAAATTGTTAAATGCTGGGATTATTTATGCTATTTCAGATAGTGCATGGGTTTCCCCAGTACAGGTTGTGCCAAAGAAATGAGGGATGACAGTGCTAAGAAATGAAAATAATGAGTTGATCTCAACTCGAACTGTGACGGGGTGGCGAGTTTGCATTGACTATAGGAAACTCAACAAGGCCACAAGGAATGACCACTTCCCTCTTCCATTTATTGATCAGATGCTCGACAGGTTAGCCGGTTATTGTTATTACTGTTTCTTAGATGGCTATTCAGGGTACAATCAAATTGCCATAGACCCCGAGGATCAAGAGAAGACAACATTTACTTGTCCATATGGCACTTTTGCGTTTAGAAGAATACCTTTTGGTTAATGCAATGCACCTGCTACCTTTCAACGGTGCATGATGGCGATATTTTCAGATATGGTGGAGGAGATCCTTGAAGTCTTCATGGACGACTTTTCGGTATTTGGTTCCTCTTTTGACCATAGTTTGCATAACCTATCTCTTGTGTACAGCGTTGCCAAGAAAAGAACCTCGTGTTAAATTGGGAGAAATGTCACTTTATGGTGCAAGTGGGTATTGTCCTTGGCCATAAGGTGTCATCTCAAGGACTTGAAGTTGATCGAGCAAAAGTGGTTGCAATTGAAAAGCTTCCACCTCCGAACAATGAGAAGGCTATTAGGAGCTTCCTTGGACATGCCGGGTTTTATCGCCGTTTTATTAAAGATTTTTCTAAAATAGCTAAGCCCTTGTGTAATTTGTTAGAAAAAGACTCACCTTTTGGCTTTGATGATTTGTGTTTGCAGGCATTTAACAGGCTAAAGAAAGCTCTTATATCAGCACCGATTATCATAGTGCCGGATTGGAAGGAGCCATTTGTGTTAATGTGTGATGCCAGCGACTATGCTGTGGGAGCAGTATTGGGGCAAAAGAAAGACAATATTTTTAGGGCGATTTACTATGCAAGTAGAACTCTTGATGGAGCCCAACAGAATTACACGACCACCGAGAAAGAGATGCTAGCTGTGGTGTTTGCATTCGACAAGTTTAGAGCATATCTGATCGGGACAAAGGTCATAGTTTACACAGATCATGCAGCTATTCGTTATCTTTTTGCCAAGAAGGATGCGAAACCCCGGTTGATTCGATGGATCTTGTTGCTACAAGAGTTTGATTTCGAGATCTTGGATAAAAAGGGCAGTGAGAATCAAGTAGTAGATCACTTATCTCGTTTGGAGTTGGAGGATCAAATGGATCATGGAGTCATACAAGAGAACTTTCCTGATGAACATCTCTTTGAGGTATGTACTAAAACTCCGTGGTTTGCTGATTTTGCTAACTATTTGTCGTGTGGTATATTGCCTCCAGACCTCACTTATCAGGAAAGGAAAAAGTTCTTTCATGACGTGAAGAATTATTACAGGGATGAACCATATGTATTCAGACGCTGTGCAGACCAAATTGTCAGGAGATGTGTAACTGAGGAGGAATCAAGAGAGATTCTAGAAAAGTGTCACTCCACACCTTATGGAGGACATTTTGGAGCATCAAGGATGGCAACAAAAGTGCTTCAATCGGGTTTCTATTGGCCAGAGCTACATCGAGACAGTTATACTTTGGTGAAGACGTGTGATCGTTTTCAACACATTGGTAATATTTCCAAACGCCATGAGATGCCGTTGACAAATATCTTGGAAATAGAAATTTTCGATGTATGGGGTATTGATTTTATGGGCCCTTTTACACCATCTTGTGGGCAGTCATATATTTTGCTAGCAGTGGACTATGTTTCTAAGTGGGTTGAAGCGATTGCCACATCAACTAATGACGCTCATGTCGTGGTTAAGTTTGTGCAAAAGAACATCTTTACAAGGTTTGGCACCCCGAGATCGATTGTAAGTGATGAATGTACCCACTTCTGTAACAAGATCTTCAGTGCTCTGATGACGAAATACACTGTGAGGCATAAGATTGCATTGGCTTATCATCCACAGACTAATGGCCAAGCTGAAATCTCTAACCGAGAAATTAAGCTAATTTAGAAAAGACTTTCAGCATCAACCGAAAGGATTGGGCTCTGAAATTGGATGATGCATTATGGGCATACCGAACTGCATTCAAAACTCCCATAGGGATGTCCCCATATCGTCTAGTCTTTGGGAAATCATGCCACTTACCTGTAGAGTTGGAGCATCGGGCTTTGTGGGCCATTAAGAAGCTGAACTTTGATTTGAAGGCTGCTGGTGAGCAACGGTTGCTACAGCTCACTAAGATGGATGAGTTTCGCAATGAAGCGTATGAAAATGCTAAAATTTACAAGGAGCGAACGAAGAATTGGCATGACAAGCAAATCGTGAGAAGAGAGTTCATTCCTGGTCAGAAAGTGCTTCTTTATAACTCTCGTCTCCGACTATTTCCAGGAAAGTTGAAGTCACGATGGTCTGGGCCATTCACTATTGAGAAAGTGACCCCATATGGAGCAATTGAATTGAAATGCGAGGATGGTCACACATTTCAAGCAAATGGGCAGCGTTTGAAGCATTATTTTGGGGAAGAAGTAAGAGACGTGGACCAGGTTCATCTGAGCGAGCCTAAGTGAAGGAATGACAGACAGTCGGGCTGAGGACTATAAACTAAGCGCTTTTTGGGAGGCAACCCAAATTTTGTATCCTTTGTTTTATTTTATTTATTTAAAAAAAAAGAGAGGCGTATTTACGCCTTTATAGGTGTAAATACGAGAAAATATTTGGTGATTTTGAAAGCCGTAGCACAGGTGTAACTACGCCTCATTTTGGCGTATTTACGCCTGTCAAATTTTTGAAAAATAATGAAATGCTGTAGCGTAGGCGTAACTACGCCTGTTTTTGGCGTAGTTACGCCTGCCATTTTTCAGAAAATAAAAAAGGGCCGAACAGTAGGCGTAATTACGCCTCTCATGAGGCGTAATTACGCCTCACGTATTTTAAGCCTGCGTCTGCAGCCATTTTTCAGAAATTCTCATCTCCTTCAACCCTAACTCACGACTCTTTCCCTCAAATTTTCAATTCCCAACTTTTCCTTTCAATTCCTTTAAATTAAGCCATCCCACCTCTAAAATCTATACTTTTGTTGATTAATTGCAGGATTTTGGGAGTCCATTCGTGCCAGGAAGCAAGTTTAGGGGGTTGCAAAGAAGTGATCTTGCTTATCCAACAAAATTTGAATCTTCTTCATCTATGGGTAAGTATAATTCCTTCATGATTATTGAGCTTTTGCAAGAAAAGGTGGACATATTTTGTGGTATATAGCTGAGAAGTTGAATTGGGGTGATAATTTTGGTGAATTGTGGTATTGGAGTTGTTGTTGAGGGGTGCATTAGCCAAGTTGGGGTATTGTTGAGTTGGTTTATAGGAAGTATATATGGCACCCAACAAGAAATCAAAGGGGAGCACATCCAAAGGGAAAGAAACCCACCTCTTCATCGGGGTCGTTTGACGCCCAAAAATTCTGGAATGTGGATGTTGAGGCCAATTATAAGACAGAATTAGCTCGGCCTTGGATTAGCGAGCGTGGGTTTGACTTAGCGGAGCCCCGACACCCCATCATCCAAAATGCAATAGCTCGTGGGTGGGGTGAATTTATAAAGGAGCCAAATGATGCCGTGCAACCTGTCGTCAGGGAATTCTATGCCAACCTCTCCGTGCGCCATGAGGAGTTTAAGGTCTTGGTTCATGGACATATGGTAGCGTTTGACCGCCACACGATCAATACGCTTTTTGAGATACATGATGTGGATGATGATGAGTACACTACCTTTGTCAACGGAACCATTGACTATAATGAAGTAATTTTGAGGTTGTGTGGCCCCAATGCCCGCTGGAGAATGAATCAAGACAAGTTTGTCAATTTTCAAGCCTCGGCACTTAAAGCCACCGAGAAGTTATGGTTCGCCTTCATCAAGGCACGCCTTAAGCCGGCTCTGCATGCCACTGATGTCACCAAGGACAGAGCTTTATTGCTATATGCTATTATGACTAGGATGTCTATTGATTTGTGGCTTCTTCTCCAGTATTCTATCGAGTTTGCTTGTAGGGGGCAACGACTTTGGGCTTCCCACACCCCATGCTTATTACTGATCTATGCTACTATGCGGGGGTGTGATGGGGCCCTGAAGAAGAGCGATTGAAAATTCAAAAGCCGATAATGTTGGCTAGACATGCTCGAAGGCGACACCCCCCATCTTCTAGCCAAGCCGGGGCTTCCAGTGGGCCACAACCGACTGAATCTGAACCACTCCCGGACCTTCCCACTATTGTTCACCGACTCACAGATTTGGAGCAAAGTGTAGCGGCTCCAGCTAATCAATGGACCGATTTCTACCAAAGTCATGAGGCATACATGCAGCGCCAAGACACCTACATGAACTTTGTCGTGGACTTCACATCGGCCCTCGCTCAGGAGTTTCCTCATCGAGCGTTTCCACAGTCGCCGACTTTCCAGCCAACACCTCTTCCACACCCGCCCCCCGACGATATGGATGGCGATGACCAATGACGGTCATCGCTTATGTATGTGCATCGTTCTATTTCTTTCTTCATGTTATGCATTGAGGACAATGCAAATTTCTAAGTTTAGGGGGGTACTTTGAACTGTCTCAAACTACTTGGATTTCTGTTGTTTTTTTTGTTTGTTTGTTTTCCTTATTTTGTTTGGTTTGTCTTGATTTAGAGTCTGTTTAGTTTTGAGTGTCATAAGTTGTATTACGAGTCAGTTGAGGCCAATGATGAAAAATTGAGTGACTTGTGGAAAATTTTAAAATTTTCATGTTTTCACGTTGCTCTTGAGTTCTCACATATGCATGCACTAGAGACCATGACCATTTGATTAATCAATGATGATTTGAACGAACACAAAAATGATATAGGCAATTCTTGATAATTTGGGCCTTTATTCATTGATAGAAATTTGCCATAGTAGCCCCTTTGAGCTTAAGTAGAAAAGAATGAGAATTGAATTGTTTGCAATACCTTTTAGAATCTTATTCAAATTTTTTTCTGATATTACCATGGTTTTCAGATGCAATCTGAGCATATTGGCCAAATCATATAAGTTATTTGTGAATTGAGAGTAGTATAGAACTTACTATAGTAACCTTTGAGGCGAAATACAAACATATGTGGCTTAGGAATGATTTAGGCAATTTTTTGATCGTTTGAGCCTTTGAAGCCACCAAATAACATCATTTTATCTTTAGTTACCCTTTTGAGCTTAATACAAATCGAATGGCATGTGTTTAGGCACATGAATAACCCCATTCGGCATCGTTTCAAGATACCACATCAACCACTTTGTTGATAGCTTATACACTGTTTCCCACCCTCAAGGGAGTTAAGCTTCTATTGCGCTTTAAAAGTTCAAATAGCTCCTATGATCTTAATTGCAAATTAGAAGTGGAGTAACAATGAAAAAGAGAAAAATAATGAGGTGAATGATGAAGAGGATGAGAAAAGAGGATGAATTGAAAAGAAAAGAAAATTGATGAATTATCAATAGAAGGAATCAAAAGCGGGATGAGAATGCGCAAATTGATTATAATTTCAATTTACTCTCTTGCTTTGAATATCCTTTCCTTTTATTGAAGCCATGAGCCAAAGCCTAACGTTACAAGCTTATTAAGACCTATTGACCAAGCAACATTTGTCTAATATACTAGTGGAGAATGTTATGAATAGTGAACCTATGACACTCGAGAAACACTTGTAATAAACATGGTTTTGACATTCACATATGAGCATCTCATTACCTAGTCTTGATGCATTGTTAGCATTTATCAAAGCTACACTCTGTTTTTGAACAATGCAATTTGAACCTATACCTTGCAAAGTCCTATTGATTTGTGTGAGTAAATAGCGCTTTGAGTTAATGATTAAATGGAAATGGTAGCACACACACACTTGAGAATTCTTGAGAAAGTGATGCATGTTTGAATACTTCTGAGGCCTACACAATTGGAATGTTTTACAACTTTGGTTTGTGTGTCTTTTCGTGTCACTTTTGTTTTGATTTGTTTTTGTTTTGTTTTTGTTGTTGTTTTGCTCGGGACTAGCAAAAGTTTAAGTTTAGGGGGTTTGATAAGTGTATTTTATACACTTATATTTCTTCTTATTTTGCATGGTTTAGTGCTAGTTTTCGATCAGAATTACGCTTTTGGTTTTGTTCTGTGTTGTTTTGCAGGAATCCAGGTAATTACATGTTTTGTGGACTAAAAGGGTGCAAATGGCGGAAAGAAAGGATGAATTGAAGTCAAAAATCTACACTTTCAATCAAAGCAACATGCGTAATTACGCCTGTTTTGAGGCATAAAGATGCCTAAGCCATGGCAAATCAATATTTGAAGAGTTTCATGAGGCGTAATTACACCTCATTTAGGCGTAGCTACGCCTAAGCTACGGCTTTTGTGACTTTATTAAGGCGTAAAGACGCCGCTGTGTAGGCGTAATTACGCCAGTCACGTGGGAAGCCACATTTCTTGACACATCAACAGGCGTAGTTACGCCTGTTTTGAGGCGTAATTAGGCCACTCGAATTTTGGAAATTTTGGACTGCTTTCCTTATTTGATGCACGGGATTTTAAAGAGGGATTCGCCAAGGCACAATGGATTATTCAGACTTAGACACACATTCCTTGAGAGAAGGAGGCTAGGGTTGAAGAAATGAGAAAATAACGACGACGGCTCGGAGCAAAAAGTAGAGATTTCATCACGAGACGGCGGCGTTCATCGGAGATCGAAGAATAGCGTCCAATTTGTTTTGTATCTCTAAACTTTTAACAGTTTTTATGGGTTATTTAAACATGTCTAAGTGTTTAATTAATTCTAGCATGAGCTAATTTTATTTTCTAGGAGACGGTGTAGCTTGTTTTGAAACTACGCTTATTATGAATTGATTGAAGTATTTGGATTTCCGTATTGTTTATTTATGTTTTCCTGTTCTTAATGCTTTTAATCTACTGGCCATGGATTGAATGATGTTATATTTGTGATCCATCACTCGGGAGAGGGGGTTGTGAATATGACAGAAGGAATTCATATCGTGGTAGTTGTATTGTTCGAGAGGCCTATAACTCCATAGAAGTCGTTAAAGGAATTACTGCGCTTTTACAATTGTTTGATAATTGATCTTAGATAGGGATATCAATATTGATGTTAGATGATTACTTCTGCTTAACACTCGGGAGAGGGAGTAGAAATAAATAAGAATTCTCGGCTAGTAAACTAGGAAATCCATAACATGGAAATCAAGGAATGATAAAAGTAGTGGATGAACAAGTGAAATCGTGCTCCTAGATTCGTCTCCAATTGATTTCTTTTCAACTCAGTATTTGATCATCGTTAGTTAATTGATTTTTATTATTCGCATAACACTCAACCATTCGATTCTCTAAATAAAGCAAAGATTATTTTAATTCAGTACTTAGATTTAACTATTTATTCAATCTCTGTGGGTTCGACATCTTTTTATACTAAAACTTGACTACCGTGCGCTTGCGGTAAATGATTTTTTGCAACATGTACGTATTTAGTCATATGGTTTGAGTGCCGATGTGAGTACATGGTAGTGTCTGGGTCACTAGTTGACGGGACCATTATGCCGAGCGGGTTGATCGAAGAATTATTGAGTACGCCGTACAGGAATTGTACCGCAACAAATATTTGGAGTATATATCTTACGAGTAGTGGTACCTTTGGGTATACTCGTTGGGATGGCTAAGACCAAGTGATTGGTGGTAAGAGTAGTCATTGAGAAAACTACTCGCTTGTCGTTGCGATGTGTGATAGGCATGGTCACACCCACCCTTAGGGTGTGGAATAAATCCTAATGGTTAGGATTGCTCTTGAGTTGAGCAAGGACACCGGAATGTCCTTTTTGATTTGGTATTCTAGAGATATATTGGGTGTTGACCCCCATACTCTAATGGTTTGTACAGTATGGTATACCAAGTGGAACGTATGATGCGTTGGTAGGCTTGGTATAAGCCTATGGAGGCAGCGTTTTGCTAGCCAGGTATTATAGTAGTGTCAGAGTATGCTTGCTATGGCATTTATACTGCACGTTGGGACCGAGTTCGGTGAATCGTATGATGATACGATGAGGACTTATGGTAAACTCTTGTAGTCTTTATGTGGCATGATGATTGAGGCAGGGAATACTTCACGGGGACGTTTAATGTTTTCAGGGACTTGTACTGTGACAACTCAGTTTGTTGGGGGTACCAACGTGAGTGTCGATAAGTCGTTATTAGCTCTGGTTGAGCATCTTTGCATGTGGAATGCAACGGGAGACACAATTGAAATTGTGGGATATAGGTAGTGGGGTAACACTACTATATGGATTTTATCTCTTGAAGAGATTTGGATTGTACTGTCATGGAGACAATTGGTATTGATTGAGGGTTGATTGTGAATCAACCGGGGTAAGCCCTACTAGTATTGGACTAGGTAATGGCTTCGTACTTCCAGTGAGACGTTTGGGGAGACGTCTCCGGAGAAATGCTCGATTGTGTAGTACTATGGTATTATTACAGAGCATCTCTAGGATGAGTATACATGGAGTATACGGGTTTCAGACTGGTAATAGTTGCAGGGATGCACTATTCTGAACCAGCCATCTTTTTGTTAGTTGCGGGATATGTTTTGGTATAAATATATCCAGGTTTTACGAACGACGGTTCGAGGTTGGAGGGTCATGGTTCATGACACTTTCCTTGTGAGGAAGGCGGTATTGATATGCCTACCAGGTGAATCTTTGGGAGATTCGTTGATTTGGTTTGTGTAGTGTTGATGTTGAAATCACACCCTTTGGTTTTGGTTTGTCAACCCTCATTCTCCGCGGAGTGAGAATATCTGGGGATTGACAGTTGATTTTGGGATTTTGGGTATGATTAGAGATACCCGAGTCTATTGCTTTGTGTGTGCATGTTGTGTTGGTGCGTGGTCATGTATGCCGGTGTGGGTATACAAAGGCCAGCATTTTCTTGGTGCTCGTCGAACATCAGATTTATATGCTTTGATGAATGAATCTCCGGTGAGAGATGTGGCACCTTGAGATTGGTAATCTCGATGGCACGATGTATTCTGAGGAATAATCGTGAGGTCCAGTTGACTTCCCATGAGGAGGGATTGTCGTGTTTTGGGACCATGGTAATTCTTGCTGGTTAATTCGATAGCCTCCCTGTTTTAGGATTGTTGAATCCCAGGATGAACGAGGGATGGCCTGGATTCGGGTTTGTTTAGTGTCGTGATTGACACGTGTGGCGGGAATGCAATCGATTATTCTTGCATGTCCTTTCGAGAACCCGAGACCTTGTGGAATCTCAATAGTGTGTTCGGACCAAGATGTGATTTCTTGGAACACGCGGTTGTAGACATCTTTAGAGATGTGTTTCGTATTGATCGGGGCCGTGTTGTGGCCCAATCTGTGTTGCAGTGTGGTGCAACTACTCCTTTGATGGAGATGGACTTGGAAAGCGGAAGCCGAATGTAGTTTAGGTACACCGTTGTGTACTGGCGGTTTCCTTGGTAGCGATGTATGTCTAACATCGTTGGCTATGTCATAGAGATATCATGGGGCGATATCTATATTGGAACCAAGAAGGATTCGTTTGATTTGCAGTTATGTTTGGCTGACTGCTTTTGAGATGGTTAGCATCGGGTAATGCCGATGTCTTCCGGGGATTTGGGTTGGTTGGAGAGGTTACTCCATTCCAGGTTTGGTGCGAGGTCGGTAACCTCGCGGTTGGTGTGTCGTTCATGTTATGTTCATGATTCCACATCGTGGATCCGGTTGGATTGCGTGTTCTCGGCGTTACGTGGAGTACGCCGTGCAATTTTGAGGACGAAATTCTATTAATGGGGGATAATTGTGATGCCCGGGAATTATGGGTGCTAATCCCGGTGTGGTAATAATCGTTAATGGATTTTGGTTGTGTATTAATTGTGGTTTTGGAACTCCTAGGGATTTTAAATCCCATATTTGGAGTCTTTGGATCCAAAGGATGAGATTGTATTCTCGTCGTGGTGCTAACCTTGGAATTTGGGGTCCGGAGTACTGTGTACTGGGGCTGGTTATCGGAATTGAGGTTAGAGAGATGATTTTTGAAAACAGATGATTTTTAAGGAATCATGATGTATTTGTGGAGGAGTCGGTATTTTGGAGCTTTGGAGCTATATATATACCAAAAAGACTCGGTATTCTGTCATTATACGGAATCACTTCCCTCTCTCATCTCCCTCACGCCTCTCTCACCCCAAACCCTTCCCTCTTCTCCTCTTGGAAGCAAAATCGTTGGGGGCTCGTCATGGGAGCCCGATTTCTTGAAGAAAGGCTGGTAATCTTCTTCTCCTCACCTTTAGCTTCGATTTGGTATATTTTGGGTATTATGCATGCTTAGCCGTGGGGGCTTTTATTTTGGTAATCGTCATGGATGGACGATAGGTTTGGAATTGTGAACGTGCTTGGGCACGTGATTGCATGCCTATGTTTAATTGAGAGTTAATTGTGTGTTAGCACATAACTCATCGGACGTGGAACTCAGGCAGGATTGGACTTGAACTACGGAATCATAAGGTACGTATGACGTACGAGCATAGCCTATTATAATGTTGCAACTATAAAATGCATGGTATGTGGTAATTGCAATAAGTGGACATCGAAATGCATGGTAAGCGGTGTTTGCAATAAACGGATATTGAAATGCATGGTATATGGTACTTGCTATAAATGGATATATGGTAGATGGTAATTGTGTTAAATGGACATACATTGGGAACCATACGGTGCCGCTATTGAGCGAGCAATGATTTGAGATGTTGTCGCCGTTGAGCGACCATCGGTTATGACGCCGCTATTGTTGAGCGTGCGTGGGGTTAGACGCCGCTATTGTTGAGCGTGCGTGGGATTAAAATGCCGCTATGGTAGAGCGAGCTATGAAACATAAAAATGGAACCATTGGCTAGTTACATGCGATATCTGTAATGCCCATTGGATGATTTAATCATATTTAGTTATGGAACTGTATAGCAGGAATGGTTTTAGTTGATCAATGAGATGGCCAGCTGGCTTATGAGAATTTAATGGTTTGATTATTTGAGAACAGGGACAATACAGGGGATCCGGATGAGGATGTTACCATCCAGGGAGTATCATTTAAATTCATGGCATTTACATTCTGAAAATTATGAATTGTAATATTATGATTATTGGATTGGTGGTATTGGTATGCTCACCCCGTGTGGGGGCTGTCTCTGTTGGGGCATGTGATACAGGTGTAGCAGCAGCTTTGGAGTCGAGCTCGGGCTGTTGATTAGAGGTACTTCCAGGATCGAGGTACCAGAGCTGGTTGAATAAGTACATAGATCCAGAGTTGAGATCGGGTTGTGCTTGAGAGGTGCTTCCAGGATTGAAGCACCAGTAACGGTATCTGGTAGAGTAGTTTATACATTAGATACACGCTTATTCATTGGGTACTCTCATGTGAGTACGCCTTTACGTGTATATGAAATGTATAAATGGGCTATGGCTTTTCTCTCTTCATTCATTGTTGCATGCAATTAAATATGGAATTGCTAAATGGACTGAGAGCATGTTAGTGTATTATGAGGGTGCATGCTATGTAAGTGAGCTTGGTTGGGGAAATTGAATATTGTGTGGATTAAATGCAAGAAATTTTCTGGATCGTATATGGTGTTACACTTGCATATGGCTTTTTCCCCATGATAGTAGGATTATATGCACTAATGGTATGGATTAATACACTAATAACGGGTTAAGGGCACGTGAGTCCTTACACACACTGACGCTCCGATTGTGATCTGGCGTATTGAGTGAGCGTACGATGCTTTACGACTAAGTTTTATAAAGTCATGTATTAAGTTTTACTAAGTCGTGAACTTAAATATTAGACATTCTTTATTTTTCGAAAATAATATAAGTCATTTTTTTTAATAAATTCATACTAACACGTTGAGCCACAGATGTAATATTTGGTTTTATTTTTCGAATTCATTATGTTATGACCAAATATTAATAATTCATTTTTCATTTTTCATTCTCTAAAATATATTTTTGGAAAACAATAATTATCCCTATTAGGACAGTGATCGAATAAAAGATTATGCACTGAATATAAAAAAATGTTTAAGTTTGCCAAATATGATGTGTATTAGGTATGTTTAACTTTATTTCATCAGTGTATATATATATATATATATATATATATATATATATATATATATATATATATATATATATATATATATATATATATATATATATATATATATATATATATATATATATATATATATATATATATAATTGAGCACCCGCACTCAATTTTTTTTAAAATTGACATTCTCGCACATCCGCACCATCATCTGCATCCGCCCGCGTACCCACATTATGTGACTTAGGTTTTGCACATACTCACAAACTATATGAGCGTTCTGCCTATTTTCAAACCACATGGAGGTAAGTTGCACTTCATAGAAGAAGGTAAATTGCACATGAAAATTTATGCCAATTTATGTTATTTTTTAGGTGCAGATTACCCTATATGTTATTCAAAATAGATAGATTGTCCATTATGTTATTATTTAGGTGCAATTTACCCTCTAGGGTGACACAATTGACATTTTGACATGTAATATCAAAGCACAGATGCAAGATATGACGCGTGTAACATAAATTCTACATGTAGATGGTGTTTTCCACATATTTTCAAACTACGGGGGAAAAACTCTCTATTTTCAAACCATAGAGATAATGGCTACTTTCAAAACCGCCGGGTTCCATACCAAAAACCCTAATTATACCTATTATATAACTGACTAAGAGTCACTATTCCCATGAATAGTGTAACAGTTACTTTTTTTAATTTCTTAACAAATAAATTATTTTTTATTTTAAATTTTAAATTATTTTTTATTTTTTAACAGTGACTTTTTTAATTTCTTAATAAATAAAATATTTTTTTATTTTAATATTTTTTATTTTTTATTTTTTACCTATTATTATAATTTCTTAATAAATAAATTTTTTTTTATTTTAAATTTTTAATTATTTTTTATTTTTTTACCTATTATAAGTGTCTAAGAGTTCACTATTCCCATAAATAGTGTAAGAGTGACTTTTTTAATTTCTTAATAAATATTTTTTTTATTTTTGATTATTTTTTATTTATTAATATTATTTTTAATATTTATTTACAACCTATTATATAAGTGTGTAAGAGTTCACTAAGTGTGCAAAGTTTGTAATAGTACTATTGCAAGGAATAGTAATGAATAGTAATTCACTATTTATTACAATTTTTTTTCTTAAAAAAATGTTTTTTTTCAAAAAATTATTTTTTGTTGATGCGCGGGTTTAACCTGAACCGACTAGAAAAAAAAATATTAATCGATTGTTGATGCGCACAACTTCAATTTATAGTAAGATGAACATCATGTTTTTTTTTAAAAAAGTTAGAGTCGGTCCTTTGGTTATTTTGTTTCCATTCAATTACAGTAGCATGCTCGCTTTAATTTTTTTTGTTGATGATCGGGTTTGGCCTAAACCGACTAGGAGAAAATATATCTTGATTAGTTAATCATGCTCACAAATGTTATTTTTTTTCCAGTTTTTAGTGAGATGAGCATCAATTTTTTTTTTAAAAAAGTTAGAGCAAGTCCTTTGTTATTTTTCCAATTCAATTACATTAGCATTGTCGTTCTTTTAAAAAATGTTTGTTAAAATAAGTTATTTGAAATGTTATTTTTGATCAACTTAAGAAAAAATTGACAAACATGCTGGTACCGGGCACCGCACCTTAAGAAAAAATTGACCAACATGCTGGTACCTGGCACCGCACAAGGTGCGGTGCCAATAAACTAGTAAATATAATAATACTGACACGTTTAATTATGACATGAAATACTCATCTAATTGCCCAATTCCACTTGTTATCCAATTATATCAAATTAGATATCATGATATAAATAATCATTTAATTATTTATGCTCCCACATAAAGCGCCGCACGCATACTCAATGCGTATGATCTCTATCGTAAAGCCAGTGCGTGCATGTAGGTAGAGAGATTATGTGACTTATGCCATGAATCTATTGAAATATAGAACTGCAGAAACTAGTTTTTACTCAAATTCAAAATATTGTTTATAGTACGATTACTACGGAAATTGTTGACCAAATCCGAAAGCTTGTTATTTTTATTGCAAGTTGAAAGATTAAGGAATTGATTTGTCTCACTAATAACTTATAGTAACAAGTCTGTTTTGTTGTTTGTATCTGCATTAGTGATTAAATTTAAAAACATAACTTATAGTAACAAGTCATGTTTTAAGTTCTTCCATTGAGTTAAGCTTTCATAGTCGAATAAAAATTCTTATAGATCTGGTGGTCCATGAAAAGTAGAATCCATGAGATCATACTGAAAGGGATGATTTGGTTAAATATATTGAATGACAAAATGAGAGGGTGACTCTGTATTATTCTATATTGTTTTTTTGTTTTATATAAGTTTAATTCTTAGACCAGCAGTTGGCCTAGTATGGATCATACATGGACGGTAGTTGGAGTGAGTGGCTCTCCCAGGTCCCTCGTCTGAGATCCCTGGGGAAGACAGAGTGCACATTACAGTTTTCCAGCAAACTAGCTAAATCGTACGCTAAAGTGCAGTAGTTTTACTCTTAAATAGCTTCGATGATGACTTTCACACCATTTCTTGGCGTAAGAATGAAAAGTTCGGCAGGTTGGTGGGTGTAATTTGGAGAAATAACAAACTTGAATCGCTGCAGAATCATTGAAAGTGTGATCTTGGCTTCATTGGTCGTGAAGTTTAATCCTACACAAGTTCGAGGCCCCATACCAAATGGCAAGAATGCTGCTGCAGTGTTGTTTTTGGTAGCTTTAGCGATGCCTCCCGCGAATCTCTCTGGTTTGAAAAGATCAGCATCTTCTCCCCAGATTTCAGGATTGTGGTGCAGTGCTGCAACTGGAATGAAAATGTTCATGTTTTCAGGGATAATCAGATTCTTTAGTTTAACTTTCTTTGAGGCTTTTCTTGTCAGTGTAAGCGCTGGAGGATACAGCCTGAGGCATTCGTTTATGATCAGGTTCATCTGCAAGAAAAAATAAAAATAATCAAACTGTTTTATCCATTTCTTACATAAGTTTCAAAGACTTTTCCACCTATTACACTAGTTCTTTGGGTTTAATTTCTAACTGTAATCAGATTACCGTTCTTAATCTTGCAATACCATCAGAATTCGGTGTGTGGAACCTAAAAGTCTCCTTCACCTCTTCTCTTGCTTTTTCTTGCCAGTCTTCGTAGATCGCGAGAAGCAGGATACACCAAGAAAGTAGACTCGTGGTCGTAAGATGACCAGCACCGTAAATTACCCTGATCTCATCGATCATCTGTTCAGCCGTGATCCGTTTCTTTACATCGGGTTCATGCCTGATCTTCACAAGTTGTCCTAAATAATCACTTCCAAAATCTCTCAACTTTGCATTTGGTAAACTTTCCCTCTTCTTTACGAGCTCCATGATGGAATCCTTGATTCTTTTTTCGAGTTTCTCCGCTTCAACCTCATCATTGGATTTAAAGACCACGCTGAAAAATTTATCAAACTAACTGTTAGTAGAAAAACCCACAAAGAATTTGATCAATATATGACTATTCCGCAGCTCTTGGTACAAACCTGATGCCTGGAATTCTGATTTTATTAACATTTCTGACTGTCAATGCAGTTAACTTGGCCACCATTTCAAAGATATTCTTCCCTTCCAAATAACTACTTCCAAATGCTGTTCTTGAAATCACTTCAGTAGTCAGCAGTCCAAATTCCTTGAACACGTCAATCTCCTTCCCATCGTAATCTTTCCATTTTTCAAGCATCATTGAAACACTCGAACTGATCTCCGGAACCATGCTCTACACATAGAACACAACTTCTTCAGATTTCATCGATATACTGTCACTCACTGAGCTAATGAGCAAGTACAATCTAGATTACATACAAAGAGTTTCGAAAATGAATCGTGGACTCATTCTCAATTAAAGAGGTTCGAATTGGTCAACAATCAGTTAATTAGTTTTTCGAGTAGTGGGTAGTTAGTGGCTAGCTATCATGGAAGTTATTCTCTTGCTCTATAAATAATTGTTTGTAGCTGTAATCAAAACATTGTAACAATCAAGGAACCTTGTACTTGATTTATGCAATGACACTTGTTCTGGAAAATTTCTCTGTGTGTCTTCTATAATACTTCATATATTTACACATCACACACTCAAATCCTTCATTATATACAGCAATCTTCCGACCCTTTAAATCACGTTTCCGCCCAACAAGAATAATGGAAAAGCGCACTCTCTTATAAGTCTCTCTCACCACTCGCACAATCTGATATTGGACAAGATCTTACAGATATGGAAAAAATAAGCAACAACACTTACTTTAAGGCTTTCTGAATGAAAAGTGTGATTCGCTAGTTTCCGTATCTTCTCCCATTTTTCGCCTTCATTAGTAATTAATGCCTCCCCTAGTACCTTTTTCATATATCCTTCCATGTCCATTTTTGGAAACAAGCCTTCTCTATTCATCAATATCTCTTTAACAAGCTCAGGTTCAGAAATAAACAACCGGCTTTCCGAACCATGCCAGTTTAAAAAATTCATCCCTGTCACCACGAAAACTTACTCCTCAACTGATAGACGGTCAAAAAAACGACACGAAAGATTTGAAAACATCATCTTACCATATGTTTTAATCCATGTATACACATGAGGCTGTGTTCTTTGGAATATATCATGTGTTATGTCCGAAGACGTTGCTTCCATGGATTGGCTTAACATCTCGGATACCTCCTTAGTACTTCCATTTGGGTAACTGTAAGCTGGACCTCTGATCCCCTGTGAGGCAAAGAAAGCTTGTAATTGCATTGGATTCCACCATACCTTGTGAATGAATGTAACAAGTTTCAAAAGAAAGAACAAGCAAAGAACACTTGAAAGAACGAGTAGGAAAATTTCGACAGCAGCCATTTTCTGTGAGGAGCAAAGTTACTCGATGATTTATTTTTGTATCAGATGGGCTTTTGTGAAATCAGAAGGGAAAGGAATCTTTTATTGGAAGAAATAGACATACCGGTCCAAATCCATCCTTGGATTAACATTCATCTATTATATAATTTAGACACTCTTCCAATACTGTTGAGAAAATATTTTTAACTTTTGTAAACTGATGCTGACGAATAGATTTGTTAAGGGAGATGTACCAAGATTCACAATGATTTCCAGGTTTGAATTGTATTTCACCTTTGAAAACGATAGTTTACCAGCTATCATTAAGAAAAACAGGAGGTGCTTCCCAAATCTTTATTTTAATGGATCAAACAAAGATAAAGAACAACAAAGAGTTGCATCATTGAGAAGATCATATCAAATAAAAAATTTAAGTATTTCTTTGATTCTTTCCTCTTCCATCAAGCCAAGGACCGTAAGATATATTTAACCAAATCATCCCTTTCATTCCTTACATTAGGTCTTCCATTTTCCATGGTCCACCAGATTTCATAGCATTATAGTGGCCTATGAAAGCTTTGAATCAATGGAAGAAGCCATATTATGACTAGTTATTCTAGTACAATTATTGCTATTTTATATAAGTTTTATCTTAAACTTGACCAATAATAGAATTAGAACAATATTATAAGAGGACAATTGTTTAAACAGTAAACTGAGTCTACATTTTCTCAAAAAGTAGTGTTCAATGAACAGTAACTGAACTTGGGTTAGGCTTTGATATGTTTTTTTTGGGCTTGGATGTATATGCTTTTTGTTTTTTACTTTATTGGTTGATTGCGTGATGGTCTTATCGAATATATGGGCTAAGAATAGTTTCTTGTAACTATATATACTGTAACAAGGTAATTACCAGATTCAATGAAAAAGGAATAAAAGAAAGAGTTCATATTGTGACATGGTATCAGAGGATGGTGTAAGATCCTTCATCATCTAATCACGAGGGAGGCACCGTGCAATACTCATGGCCGATTCTACAGACTCTGTTCTTGACAACCTTACGACCCGAATGACAGAGGCTATAACAAAGGCTCAAACTACACCCTCAGCCATAGACACTCTCATCGTACCAATCCACATTAAATTGGATGGATCCAATTACGCCTTATGGTCCCAAGTAACTGAGATGTATATGTGAAGACCCGTTAAATTGAACCAGTTCAACAAATTAAGGTATATTGTATAAACCAATATATTTAGTAGATAAAATTGTATTAGACTAGTAATTGCATGCCAAGATAATTTTTATAAAATAGTAGATAGATAATTAGCTAGATTTCAAATAATTGATAGATAATTATCCAAAATACTAAATAATTGATAGAGAATTATTTAAGTACAAAACACTTGGATAGATCATGTTGTTACTTAACAAAATAATTAAGAGATAATAATGAGTTATCAATATCTTTAAGAAATAAAGTAGGAGTCAAAGTCCAAGTCCATAAAACCACATCCTCTTAATGCTTTAACCATAAAAAATCTTTGGTTTTACACCTTCAAAACTCTCGAAACTTTATCACCTTAAATTAGAGATTTTAAGCCTATAAAAATATGAAGTCCAGCCATTAAGTTAGCATAGAAGAAAAAAAAAGAAAAGAAGAAAACTTCCAGCCTTGTTCCAGCCATAAATTACCGAAAGCTTCAACTTTATTCTGCAGAATTTTCGAAAGTCAATTGTTAAATACCAAAGAGTTCAACCAATCAAATTCTTCTCCATTCAACATAGTCTCGAAACTTGACATTGAATTGTCAAAGTATTCCAACCTTTATTCTTCAAAGTTTAGCCATTAAAATTTCTCCAAGTCACCAACATAGTCATCAAAGCTTTGACTTTTAATTTTCATAAAATTGCCACCTTTCTCATCAAGAATTTCAGCAAGGAAATTGTTCGAAAATCAGTCCAATTATCTTCGAAAAACTCACACAGTGTACACACACTGAAGGTGTGCGGTTACTGTTCATAGTGGAAGATTTGAATCAGTTCGTTTCGTACCGTCGATTACTCAAGCACGTATCCAAGCACTGTAAGTGGGCTTTTGTTAAGTATTCGTTTCGTTTTCAAAATTACTATGTATGTTTTAAAATCACAATCGATATGTATTATGTTGAAATTATGAAAGTATATTTTGTAAGCACGTTAAACTCGAAATCTAATTGGATTTGGATCCCCATGACCCTGATGCGGTGGGGTGTAACCGCTAAAAGAACCTTATACGGTGGTAATCCGTTGTTTCTGGATTATCCAGACCCTTTATTCGTGGGTTAGCCGATGTTATGACCTCATCTCTAGGAGGGATAAGTCTAGAGACTGATATCAGTACAAAAAAGAGAGTATAATGCTTTACTGTGCTTAAGTATATGAAAATTATGAAACGATATGTTATGTCATGGCTCGTAAGGGCAAATCAAGTATGTTAAGATACATTCATATCAGTTTATGCAAGTTTTATGATCCAAGTTTATGAAAATTATGTATATGTATGATATCGATTGTCCCCCACTTGCTGAGTGTTTTCCAAAGCACTCAACCCCTTACTCTACATCCCCAGATAAAGCCGAAGAAGAATTAGAGCAAGAAGAAGAGCACCAATTTTGGGGTTGGTGAAATCAAGTCCGCTGCGTAGATCAAGATCTTTTATGTTTTCAAGTTTTTCAGTTTTAAGACAATTTTATTTATTCAGTTGTTAAGTTTTTAATTCCGTATTTCTTTATTCATTGTAAAGACAATGGTTTTTATTTTTATGGAAAAGACTGGCTTTTCAGTTGTTATGATATTACGAGGCTTATTGGTTTCCTAGTTGTAATGGAAATCAATGCCGGTGTTATTGACCCCGGTCTCGGGGCGTGTTAGTATATCTCAGGCAGGGACAAATTGGGCTACATTAATGGTGATATCCCACCTCCAGCGGACTCTGACCCAGGTTATCACAAATGGCGAACATACAATGCCATAGTGAAAGGATGGCTGATTAATTCCAGGGATCCATCGCTAGTCCAAAACTTCATTCGCTTTCCATATGCGAACGAAGTTTGGATGCCATTACAACCACATTTTTGATGGCACGAACACTTCACAAGTGTACGAACTCCGGCGAAAAGTTACTAGAATGCGACAGGTAGGAGGATCAATTGAAAAAATATTACAACGACTTGCAGGGACTATGGCGTGAGATTTATTTTCACCGACCCAATCCGATGAAATGTGCTATTGATATCCAAAAATACAACTCCATATTACAGGAAGAACAAGTGTATATTTTTCTGGATGGTCAGTTGACCATATACGGAGTGGTGTACTCCAATTGCAACCATTCCCTACGATAGAACAAGCCTATGCCCATGTTCGAAGAGAGGACTCTCGCCAAGCAGTCATGGCATCAGACAATCAACAACATGGGGCTGTGATGATTACTCAGGGGTCCAACAATAATCAATCTTTGGTGCTCACGACCGGAAAACACCAATCCAACCCCAAGGCATCAACCACTGGGATGAAGTGTGCACACTGTGGTGGCCCTAAACAAACCCAAGAAACATGTTTCAAATTACACGGGTACCTCGAATGGTGGCATGAACTACAGGCCAAGAAGAAAAAGGGCTCAAAGACAGTGGCCCATAGCATTGGCAAAGCTGCCATAGCCACGACTGAACCTCATCTCTCATTTGTTCCACTAACTGAGTCACAAAATTCAGTTGATCAAGGTAACACTGGTAGTGCATTTCATAACTCTACTCTCTCGGGTCCAGGTGCTTGGATTATAGACTCGGGGGCCACGAATCATATGACATATGACAAAAATGACTTCTCACATATCACAACACCACGTCGAGCCAACGTTGCTAATGCAAATGGAGTCACATATCCAGTTACTGGAGCGGGAACAGTACCTCTATCATCTCTCATCTCCTTATCCAACACTCTCCTTATTCCATCATTATCAAATAAGCTAATGGCTGTTAGCCAAATCACAAACAACCTAAAATGTGTTGTAATCATTTATTTTACCTTTTGTTTGCTACAGAAGGTTCACAACAAGAGGATTATTGGGCGTGGTACTAGGAGGGGGGGACTATACTATCTTGATGACATTACCACCGGAGTAACACACCACATACATCGCACTAAAAAAGAAGAAATTGGTTGTTGCACCGACGACTAGGACATCCATCCTTTGGTTATTTACAGCACTTATTTCCGAATCTATTTTCATCTTTGAAAAATACTGAATTCAAGTGTGATACTTGTATTTTGGCTGAGAGTCATATGATCTCATATCCTACAAGCCTTAATAAAAGTACAATTCCATTTGCTTTAATACATTCGGATGTGTGGGGATCTTCTCAGGCCAATATTCACTCCACTCACCGTTTGTTTGTCGTTTTTGTTGATGATTGCACAAGCAATGACATGGCTTTATTCGATGAAATCTAAAGATGAAGTGTTTCCAATATTTCAAAATTTTCATGTCATGATCAAAAACCAGTTTTTAACAAATATCCAAGTCCTACGATCGGACAATGGAGGGAGTTTATCAACCACCGGTTTCAAAATTATTTCACCCAACATGGTTTAATTCATGAAATTTCATATTCTCAAACACCACAACAAAATGGTTTGGCCGAACGCCGGAATAGACAAATATTAGCCACTGCCGGTGCCCTGCTTATCAGCTCCCATGTCCCAATTCGTTTTGGATTGAGGCAGTCACCTCTGCAGTCTACCTCCTGAATCGAATGCCTTCAAAAATCTTGAACCTTAAAACTCCACTCCAAGTCCTATCAACTCACGTTACCCTACCAACTATCCTCATGCTCGCACCACAAGTTTTTGGGTGCGTGGCATTCGTTCATCTTCATAAAAACCAACGCACTAAATTTGATCCCTGTGCAATCAAGTGTATGTTCATAGGTTACGGGCATCATAAAAAGGGGTATAAATGTTTTGACCCAACCACTCATACCACATACACCACTATGGATGTGACTTTCATGGAATCCAAATCTTTCTTCTCTCCCACAGTATCCAATTCCCCTCCTCAGGGGGAGAACATTGGTGAGGATGTGACTTGGCTCATGGGAAGCCTAGGACGTACTATCAAGACGCTCATGGACTTGACACTATCTCTGCACATGATACAGCACCACAAAACTAACAAGATCACTTGAACTTGTTAAGCACAGAACATGGAGTGGAGACTCCAACTACTGATCCACATGATAACTAGGCAGAACCACAGACTCCAACTACTAATCCACATGATAACCAGGCATACCCCCTAGCTCTACACTTCCCAACTCCTCTACTATGGACAAGCTCCTTCACATACTATTGATCCAATTGCATCCATGGAATATATGTTACCCTACAGGCACAATCGAGGGAAACCACCCAACAGGTATTCCCCAGATGAAGAAGCACAAAAGTCCAAATATCCAATTGCCAACAATGTGACTACTCAACACTTGTCTGAGCCTATGAAAACATTTACAAAGACATTATGCTCCCAACCGATCCCTGATAATGTGGACCAAGCATTGACAGATCCCAAGTGGACACTAGCCATACAAGAAGAACTCAAGGCCTTAGAAAAGAATCATACATGAAGCTAGTACAAAAGCCCAAGGGAATAAAAATAGTAGGGTGCAAGTGGGTCTTCTCAATCAAGTATAAAGATGAAAGGAGCATTGACAGATATAAGGCTAGACTGTGACGAAAGGATTCACTCAAACATATGTAGTGGATTATGTGGAAACATTCTCGCCGGTTGCAAAATTAAACACTGTCAGAGTGCTACTATCTCTTGCAGTAAACTTTGACTAGCCACTATTGCAACTTGATGTCAAGAACACCTTTCTACATGGAGACTTGGAAGAAGAAGTATATATGAACCTCCCACCAGGTTACACCTCTTTGTCCAAAACCGACACAGTCTGCAAATTGGAACAAGCTCTATACAGATTAAAACAATCACCTCGGGCATGGTTTGGGAGATTCAGCTTAGCAATGAAGGGACATGGATTTAAACAGAGCAATGCAGATCACACGCTCTTCCTAAAACATCAACAAGGAAAGGTGACAATACTAATTGTGTATGTGGATGACATGATTATTGCCGAGGACGATGACAAGGAAATTTCTCTACTACAAAGAAAACTTGCTGCAGACTTTGAGATGAAAATTTTGGGTGGCCTTAAACACTTCTTGGGAATAGAAGTGGCGAGGTCTCAAAGAAGTATCTTTTTGTCACAAAGAAAGTACGTACTTGACCTACCGTCGGAGGTAAGACTAATGGAGTGCAAACCAGCCGAAACTCCTATCATCCAAAATCATAGGCTTACAGAACACCAAGAACAGGTGCCTACGAATAAAGGGAGATATCAACGACTTGTGGGTAAACTCATCTACCTGTCACACACACGCCCGGACATTTCATACGCCGTGAGCGTTGTAAGCCAGTTTATGCATAATCCAAGTGAAGAGCATATGGAGGAAGTCATCAGAATCCTCCGCTACTTGAAATCCTCACCAGGGAAAGGACTAATGTTCTCCAGGAACAACCACGCACACATTGAAGGGTATACTTATGCTGATTGGGCAGACTAGACAGAAAATCTACCCCGGGCTACTTTACGTTTGTAGGAGGAAATCTAGTGACATGGCGAAGCAAGGAGCAATAGTTAGTGGCTCTATCTAGTGCTGAGGCCGAATTTAGGGGAATGACAAAAGGGCTTTGTGAAAAGCTATGGCTAAAAAGTGTGCTAACAGAAATTGGCTAAGGTCCGTGTTCAGAGATGAACTTGTTTTATGATAATAAAGCTGCAATTGATATATCACAAAACCCTGTCCAACATGATCGAACTAAACACATGGAGATAGATAGGCACTTCATTAAACAAAATCTCGATGACAGAATCATCTGATTTCCCTTCGTGAAATCAGAAGACCAATTGGCTGCCATGCTTTCAAAGGCTACATCTGGAAGGAGCTTTCATGACCCACTTGATAAGTTGGGCATTAGAGATATCTACGCACCAAGCGTGAGATCTCCCTAAAATAGGAAACATATCACAGTGCACGATTCTCATAAAATAGATGATATCAAATTCCTTCATTATGGTGATATGATCTTATCGAATATATGGGCTAAGAATAGTTTCTTGTAACTATATATACTGTAATAATGTAATTAACAGGTTCAATGAAAAATGAATAAAAGAAAGAGTTCATATTGTGACAGTTCTTGTCCATGACTAAGCATTTTCACAACTTCGAGAAACAAATTTCAGTCAAATGGTTGTTGATTTACACATTTGTGGAAAGAAAAAACGGACATCTATACACAGATTATTGTCTCAACATTTCAAGATGGATATTTTATTCGTGTTTCAGATTGCAGTTTGTTATTCCAATCTTCTCTTTTTGTCCTCTTTGTTATCTTCGTGAAACCTGATTATTCATCTGCGTGAGATCTATGAGCCTCTTTTGTATCTACCTTCGAGTTTTCAGGCTATATGGAAAGTTGTATGGTTGCAGGCCTACTTTACTGAAACTACGTAACATATTGTGCCTTGTTTATTCATGGCAGGTTCTAGGCAAAAAATGCATATGATCCCTCGACTTATCTTGTGGTATTGGGGGAGTCGGATGCCAAATACTTGGTGAGTCTTGTCTTTGGACTAAGCTTTTGATTTTTGCATTTCATTCTTATGCCAAATGGGTGTGGGTGATTTGTGCACATAGGTGGTTCTGTATCATTGAAAGCAAGCTGGTGGTTTTAACTATTATTTAGGGAGGTGTTTGGAAAAAAATATTATGCTACTGCCTGATTTTGTTTGGGTCTATTTCCACTTAGTGTCGTTCGATTTATGTGGTTGTGTTTTTTGGGGGGTGTCAATTTGTTTTTTTTTGTTTCGGGGTGTTCGACGCAAATATCATGATACTCGCTGCTTTGTAATTCTTTTGAGACCATTTCGAATTTTGGAAATCTTAATACAATGGTTTTTTTTTTTTTGGAACTCTTAATATAGGAAAAAGATGGTCCCATCCACATTCAAACAATGACCGCAACGACAAAAAGAATGTTGTTGCAACAGTTGAACATGTCTGACTACTTACTGTAATAACATTATTAATTTATCTTAGCAAACATGGTCCGATTTCATTAATTTGATCTTGCACTTTTCCTTAGAAACATATGTGTAATTGGACTAACGGGAACCATAGAAGTGTTCTATGTATTATTGTTTCATATTTGTTGTAAGGTGATTTTTTGAATTCTTCAGGTAATGAGAATAGAACACCAAGGAGCATATATTGTTAGCCATCCTCTTGCTGAGAAATCAACTGCTTCACTGCTAGGCTCATTACTTTATTCCTCATTTTTTCTCTGAATATAAAATTTGTGAAGAGATTAGAATTTTCTTGAATTTGAAATAAGAGATGCTGTAGACTTGTATAGAAATAGAATGGTAGATATAACAATCTTGTGGTGTCAGCTGCTGCTAGATTTTTCACAGAGGTTAAGGGGATAAGTTGATGTCAAAAAATTATTGAGTTTCTTTCCAGCTTGTCCGAACAATTTAGTCACTCCGGGACATTTTATTTTGAAATGTTGATGCAAGATATGATAAGATTATGAAATGGGACCAATTAATATTGTTTCTTTATCATTTGCATAACTATGAATGATCAAAAGAGAGGATACATGCTGATATTTCTAATGCAGATTGCATATTATGAAAGTGAATATAAGTGTAAGCCATCCTCTCTCTGTTTTTTTATATCAGATTGTGATAGAATGTCCAAAAAACTACAAACTCTGATCTCATGCATGAAAAAGGTAACTGGTTACGTATCATTCAGTTAAATTAACAATCAAAGTGTTAGGATCGATTCCGAGGGTGGGTGACCAATCCACTCCCAAGTTCAACTAACTTGAGCTTCAATAGCTCGTGTTCTTGAAATAATTACACCGAGAGATTATATCGAGTTCGGTTACAAAACCGAGCGGAAGACACTTGACATAACCCGCTCTATAACCGATTAACCATTTGAAAGACATTTTAAAGGTATGCAAGAAAATATGTAAAAACAGTAAAGTAAATAACACAAGAATTTGTTTCTGGAAGTTCGAAGCGCCAACGCTTCTACGTCTCTCATTCTTCCATCTCATGGAAGGATACACTAGAAGATTTGGTTTACACTTTTGAATTTACAACCTACTTAGACTAATACCACACGGATAGCCTAAACTCCTAGCCCACACAGAATCACAAAGTTCATGTTCTTTAACGTCTCACATGGAAAAACCTCGCCCAGTTGTGATAAATCACCAACTGTTACAATGGTATTCACTCTTCTATTTTAGCTCACAAATACAATGAATAGAGTGAATAAAAAAGCACAAATGATTCCATAATGAGTCTGATATAATCTTGAAGGAGGTGCCAAAAGGTTTGGGGAGTTGCTCTTCATTTAGCAGATTTGTTCTTCGAAGTTCCCCAATTGAATCCCAAGTGGGTTTGCTTTGGAAGACTTGGATTAATCATCAATCAGATGTTATTGAGCTTCCAAATCATGTATATTTAGCCCAAAGTAATGATATATATGTTAGATACAAGAATATAGTCGTTGAGAAAATTTTGGTAAGCTTTCAAACATTGCAATTGTCATATTCTGCTTTCTGGGCTATTTTTGGAAGTCGTTGTCGGGTCCGCTGCCCGAGTCCGCTGGCATCTACTGGTTTGAAGTCCGCTGGCCTCTACTAGTTCGAAGTCCGTTGGCCTCTACTACTTCTAAGTCCGCTGGACTCTACTGGTGCGTAGTCCGGTGGCCTCCACTACTTTGAAGTCTGCTGGGCTCTATTTGTACGAAGTCCGCTGGCCTTTACTACTTCGAAGTCCGCTGGCCCAAGGTCTGCTGCCAACCTTGTTGTCCAACATCTGCTGTTCTATTCTCTTGATTATAGCTCTTGATTCATTGATTTCTAGGCAAAGTGAACTACATGAAAGTTGTAGCCCTTTCTTTGATCTTTCCACGGAATCAAGAATCGCTTGATTTCAAGTTTGTATGAGAGAGTTATACTTGAAATGCGAGGTGATGCTCCTGCTGTAAGTTTGCTGGATGTAGCAACACATGGCGTGACTTGCAGAAGATTTTTGACAATCTTAACGTCCAAGTCAGTCTTTGAATTACAAAGATGATTTGTAAATCTTTATCTTAGATTTTCAACCCATACTGAATTGTCCCTTTTCGATAAGTGAGCTGAGAGTTATGGTTGATATACCACAGCTGCTACAATTTGTCCGCTGCTGTTTCAGCTTTGTACCAGCAGACACTTGTAGACATGTTTTCGTTAAGTAAACCTTCGAATCTAGTCTACTAGCCCGAAATACGACTTGTAGAGAATTGAGTTTCTATCCAACCACTTTGGAAGCATGTCGTTTCAATGTCCGAGCTATGAGATATGATTGATTTAATCAACAACGCTCGGGGTCCACTGATTGTATCTACTGGTCCAGTAGACCTTTGCTTTTGTCTAGTGGTCCAGTTTACTTCAACCCATTTTTTTTCTAATCATCAAGCTCCTAATCATTATCTATTCACTGCACACTTGATAGAGTATTTATAGAGGGGACCACTTGAATAGCCATTGATCTGCACCGTACAAAATAAATCGAATGAATGGTCATTGATGAGCCTCGGGAAGCTAAACGACACGCGGCATTTTGAAAACATTGGGCGGGAAAAACCCCCGAGCAGGCCAGAGTGTGGATTTTACCTCGAGACAATAAACCGAGACTTCAATACTCTCATCTAGCTTTACTTCAGGGGGTGAGGTGATGTCATAGGATAAGTCTGTTTCAACGGTAAAATCCCACGCAAGCGTCGATCAAGAGATACCCCGAGCAAAGAGCCCCGAACACAAATTGCCCAAAGAACATCGATACCTGCTCGTCATACTGGTCAAAGGGTAGAGGATGACCCGAACATAACTGACAAATCAACCTACACAAATGAACGTGCAATAATGGAGTGCGAATTTCTCGAACACGTTTCGATCCAATAATACCACGATCAGAGGTGATCGTGTTCCGGATTTCTCGTGTGCCAACCACCGGGATCAACTCTATAAATGTGATATCCCCGAAATAATTATATGCATTTGGGCATTAATTATGTTATGTGATAATTATGGTGTTAATTAATTTAGTGTTGAATTAATTAGTATGGTGAAATGCTTAGTCATGCAGTGGACGTGACCTGGTAATGCATTTCAGGGTGCATGTGATGCATGTTGGGAAATTGGGTGATGTCATGGTATATTTGTGGTGGATAATGAGTATTTGGTAAATCATGTTTTTAATTGGGGTTATGGTGCATTTTTGGAAAAATGCTTTTAAAATATCATGTTGGGGATATTTTATACATCAATACTAATTAATGGGGTACCATGATATTTTAATCCCAACACTTATACCCCCACTACCCCTCATAACCTACCACTCCTTATCAAACTCTCCCAACCCTATCCCCCAAAACCCCAATCTCGTCTCTTGAGTAGAGGAGGAGGAGAAAACCTTGCAAAATCTTCATTTGTTGGATTCTTAGGAGGATTTGAAGTCCAAAAGGGGTATGGATTCCTCATTATTGATCTTATGAAGTTTTGTTTTGAAATGGGTTTGTGTTTTGGGATTTTAAAATGGTTTGTTTTTGGGTATGTATTGTATTTGATTGGGTGTTGGATTTTTGGTGTCTATAAGGTGTATATTGAAGGTTTATTGTATTTTGATGTTTTTAATGGGTATTTGAGTTGGTATGGTTTGGAGAAGGAAAATGGAAGAAAAATGGCAAAAATCACATTTACAGGTATCCGCGATCGATCGGCGTGTTTTACGATCGATCGCGAGGGTCAGTGCGTGGGCAGAAGCATTTGGCGATCGATCGCCAAGTTTGGGCGATCGATCGGTGGGTCTCGCGATTGATCACGCCAAACTTGGCGATCGATCACCGAAGACAGATTTTTGTTGGCTTCGGCAGTGTGATCTCGCGATCGATTGGGGCTGTATACGATCGCGAGTCACCAAAAATGGGCATTTTGGTTATTTTTGTGGGATTTTTGGTATCGAACTATTATTGGCTTCTAATTTGGTTTGTGTGAATGTGTAGAACCATCCCAGGTGGCGACACAACCAAGGAGATAAAGTCATACGACATCTCCGCTTTTGGAACAAAGGTACGTAGAGAGAAGTACGTGCACCGGATGGTAAAACGTATTTTTACGCATTGGATTTGATTATGCATTATGGTGGCATACATGGATTTGATTATGCATTATGGTTGCATACATGGACTTGATTATGCATCATGGTTGCATACATGGATTTGGTTATGCATTATGGTTGCATATGTATATTGGATGCATTAGTGCATGTGTTGTGAGTCGAGGTTATATTCCAGTGATGAAGAATACTTGCCGCCTTCATGTCGAAGCGATGATAGAATACTTGCCGCTGTCATATTATAGCGATGAAGAATATTTGCCGCAAATATGTCGAAGCGAAGGATAATCCGGTGTCATATTATTATTGCGAGGGATATTATGCCGCTAATATGTCGAAGCGGAATATTAATGCCGCTGTCATGTTAACGCGATGGGTATTATGCCACTGATATAATAAGACTTGAAATGGTTATTGGTACTCATGGAATGGATGCATGTCATGACATACATTATTGATATTATAATCTATTGATTATGATTGTGATAAATGGACAACCAAAGGGAGCATTTAAATGTATGAAATACAGGAAGTGAATTGTATTTACGGTTTATGCGTTTCTATATTACAATCATATCATTGTGAGGAGCGCTATTGGTATAGGAAAACGAGATGTTTTTGTATCGTCTCTACTCTAGGAGTAGTGTAAATCTATAGGATTAACATTCATTTAGTGGGAATGTAATTAATCCTTTTTGGAATTCTATTTTGGCGCTGTAATCCTAATAGCTCAGGGCATCAACATGAACTTTATAATCTATTAGATGTATGTTTAGCTCTTCTTATGCCTTTAATCTGCACTTAAGGTAACATGGTCCTTACAATAAATACATATCAATAGTCTCATTGTAGATGGTTGAATTTTCTGGGCAAGAAAAGACTCCGAAGAGAGCATATCATAGTTTGTTCAGTCTTTCACTCTTATGCTATTTTTTAAAAGTTCTTATTTTGTGTCTAAGTCCTGTAAATCAAAATAAATTTATAGTGAAGATTCATACTGGACTTGCTCCCGTGGTTTTTCCTTCGATGTGGAGGGTTTCCATGTAAAAGTTTTGGTGTCTTTCATTTATTTTTCATAGCACCTAATTCTACCGAACACGAAAAATATTGAATCACATCAAGGAGATTACATGAGAATAAAAGAGGGATATTGAGCAGATTTTATTATTGGAGGAGTTTTATATCACACGATATTAAGAAATCCACGTACAAAAGCCAAGCCATACATAGGAGAGGATTTTCACGGAATAAAATATTAGAGCGAGTAGAATATATTATACATGAAAAAAAATGTGCAAGAGAAGACCGAGAACAAGAGGATACATATTTGACCTACAAGAAGAGGAGGAGATCGATTGAATCGGTGCGCTTACATCGAAGGCATTGATTTTGACGATGGATAAAAAGATAACGACTATCGGGGACGAAGGGCCATCTTCATATTCGTTTGATTATCTTTTCCTTTATGTATATAATGATTAAGAACATGTCTATGCGTTTATTTAATTTATTCATGGAGTAATTTATTATTCTAGAGGAACGGCGTATCTTGGCTTGAAACTGTGTCGTTGATTATTTCATGAATATATTTTGATTTTTCATACGGTTTATTTGTAATTCCTGATTTGAACGCGTTTCAGTTAATTGATCACAAATTGAATCGTCATATTTATTTAGAATTTATCAGTCGGGAGATGGAGTTTTGAATAGGACAGTAGGAATTTACATTGTTGGGAATTTATATAGTCGATAGGTGTATAACTCCAGCGAAGGCGTAGAACGAATGTAGCGCTATTGAAATTGTTTAATAGTTTATCTTAGGTAGACATATCAAGATGAGTATTGAAATATTATTTCTATTAAACACTCGGGATAGGTAATAGAATAACTTAGGATTCTTGGCTAATAAATTAAAAGAACACGACATAGTGGATAGTTAAGTGAAGTCGAATCTCTAGAATCCATTCTTGTGATGCATGTAACTTAATTACCTTAACTAAATCGAGATAATATGATAATTAAGAGGTAATTATGCTTGAGTGCCATTGTGTATTCGGACTCAGTTTTGTAATCAAATCGAATGAGACTAATTATTATGTTTAAATCATAAGTGTTGAATTGAAGAATAAATTGTGGTAATGATGATAATTACCGGATTGAGATTTTAGGGGATTATTAACCGCTGTTTGAATTGTCGGAGTCAAGGTGGGAGATTTTATTCTCATTGACTTGTTGAACATTGGAATAGTGTTGGTAGTGGGACTTGGAGTCTGGAGAGTTTTGATTTGAGGGTTAAGATGTATTTGAGTGAATGAGAGATAATTTATTGAACACTTTTGCTATTAATGAATTTTGGTACAAGTATTTGAAACTCGGGTTTTCGGAGCCTTGGTATATATATATATATATATATATATATATATATATACCAAGTGGGCTCGGTGTTCGGCCATTTTCACTCACTTCTTTCTCCCTCCTCTCTCCCAAACCTTCCTTCTTCCCCCTCTCTTTCCATTCCCCCTTTCTTTCCCCTTGTTGAGAAATCGGTGGAGCTCGATTTTGAGCAGGATTCTTGAGCAAATAACTAGGTAACTATCTTCATCTCTTGACTGTGAAAGTTTTGATAGTAGTTTTGTGGACTTTGGTTTTGATTTGTATTGGATTTAAGTTTGGGGGTCTTTGAAGAATTTATTGAATTGAAGTTTTTGGTGTTTTTAATGTGTTTTAATGAAGCTCTTGAAGTATTGTGGGTGTTGGGTTGTTGGTTTTGAGTTTGGGCTCGAAAACACCATGGAAGCAAAATATTTTTTGGAAAATTGCAAGTAACGATCGATTGCGGCTATGGCGCCGATCGATCGCGACATATTACTAAAATGGGAACGCGATGAACAGTCGCGGTGATTGATAACCCAAAGGGACCGATCAATCGTGAGGGTCTGGCGATCGATCGTGGAAGGGTAAATTTTGGGCAGTAGGTTATCGCGATCGATCGCTACTTTTGAGCAGTAGGTTCTCACGATCGATCGCGAGAAACTGGCGATCGATCGCATCTCCATTTTGTTATTTTTTTTATAATTTGTTAAAATATTGGGATTTTGGAATGTAATATTTATGGTAGAGTTTCATGATGATTTCTACATTCCAATGAAAAAACTACACATTAAAATGAAGTGGCATGAGTTGAACTTTAGTAAGATGTACTACTCGGGTTATTAGATAACCAAATGAATATAGAATAAAAGGGATGCTTTGAGTAGTATACAGAATTCAGTAATTGTGATTGGTCACGATATGATGCATGGCAAATGTAGTAGGTAAATGATGACGTTGTGGGAGGTATTACTTGAGTAACATTGAATTGACCTTCAATATAGATACTTCATGAACCTCCAGAGATCAATGATGATTAAATCACGCTGTCGACTTTAAGGTACGTAGTGACGTACGAGCAGGTATGCATATTATTAATTATGAATTAATGGATTGAGAATTCATGTTAGAATTCTAAATATTATTGTACGTGATGATTTGTGATAGAATCCATGAAATGATATTAGGTTGCACGATGAACTATTGTGAGGCCGCTATGAGCGTGTGTGGTTATGGATTATGATGCCACCGCTATTGAGTGGGCGATGGGTAATGGTGCTGCCGCTTTTGGGCTAGCGATGTGATATGAGGAAAATGTATTATGATGAGATTGTATGATTAATTGATAATTGAAATAGAAGCTCATTACAATAGAACTAATGATTATGAATGTGAGTACAATAAATCATTATTGATGATTTAACTAATGTTGGAGTTGATGATCTTAGATATCGTGAGAACAGAAACAACTAGGGACTTGTCTCATGGTTGTGGTGTACTCATGGAGTATTTGTTTAAAATACAGCATTATATTCTGTAAATTATTAATTGTGTATATGATAATATTGAGATTATGTTGTTTGTGTGCTCACCCTATGTGGGGGCTGTTTCTGTTGAAATATGTGGACATGTACGACATTGATTTGGGGAAAAATGAGTTCGGACTGGTGCATGAGGATACTCCTGGGAGCGAGGTATCATTGTTGGTATGAAGTAATGCCTTTCATACAAATAGATATACAATCATTTGTTCAATGCTCGTCTGTGAGCATTTTGGCATGTATAATGGTTTGTATAATAGTGCTTGATAATTCTATTTTCATTTGAGTGTTGTTGCAATTTAAATGAGAGTAAATATTGCATGATGAATTACGAACATGTATAATGCCTTATCGAGTATATACATGTGCATGGCGCCGTAATGGGAATTGAGTTATGGGGGTATGTTGAAAATTTTTATAGACAGTATGCTATAATCACAAAACATGTATGAGAATCCCTAGAGATATGAATGTATGCACTAATGATCATGATAAATGCACTAATGCCGTGATTAGGAGTTGGGGTCCTTACAGTTCTCATTGATTTTCTCAACTTAAATATCAATCTTTTTAGTTATTTTAGTTATTTAGTTAATTCACTCGATTGATCATCTAGATAAAGTTAGAGCTATTTTAATTACAGTACTTGGTATAAACTTAATTATCAATCCTTGTGGGTTCGACATCCGTACTTTAAAATGTTATACTAAAACTTGACATCATACACTTGCGATAGGAAATTTCGCATCAATGAGCTCAATTGATGCTTCAAGCAGCTCAGTTTGCAATCTGCTCAACTTTTCAAGAATCTGCTCAACAGGTAGAACATGATCAACACTCAACAACTCAAGCTATGAGATTCCATTAGACGCCTCTACCTACGCAATTCCATAAGCTCAACCTATGGAATCAACTCAATTTGCCAATCAGCTCCATCAGACTTGGTCAAACCCATTAAATGTCCATTATAGAACATAATAGTTTCAGATCATGAGTTTTAATGGGACGTTAATATCTGAAATTGTGGATGAGGTGTTAATGTCAGACTTGATGGAGATTATGGGATGGTAACCCCTGAGTTTGTCCCTATAAATATCCGATGTTTTCCAAGCAAGGATTTCACAATAACTCTGCAATTCTCTCTCTCTCTCTCTCTCTCTCTCTCTCTCTCTCTCACACACACACACACACACACTACATTCCGAGAATCTTCAAGCAAGGAAGAATGAGAGGTTCTGCTAGTATCTTCAAACACGCTTCAATCTGTAAGTGAGTTTTTGTATACTATTATTAATTTAAGATAAAAATTTGTATGTTTGCTTTAAAATTCAATCTAATATAAGCTATGAGATTTCTGAAAATTTGAGATAGCAATGAAATAAGTGTTTATGAGCAAGTGCTATGTGTATGGGGTCACCTCTTGAATCTGCGGAGCAAAGTGCCACATACACGGAAGCCACCACTTGAATCCATATAACACCTCTGATTTCTTGATGTTAATGGATCCATGTTTAAGCTTTATGCATTTTGAATCCGATACATCCGTTCTGTTATGTTCCGAATATATGTTATCACAATCTGCTATGTTATGAAATAATGTATGAATATATGTATGTTTACGATATTCAATTGACCCCTGCTTGCTGAGTGTTTATCCAAACACTCATCCTTATGTCCCTCCTCAGATAAGAACAAATCCGAATTAGAAGATGATGAACAATACCAGTTTTGGGGCTAGTGATCTACTGATGTTGAAGAGTCAATCGTTGCTGTTTTTATCAGTTGATTTGTTTACGCTTGCGCATTTGTTTATGTTTAGTATTTGTAAATCAGTCTTATATATTTATTTCACTTCAAGTTGTAAGAACATTAATTTTTATGGAATGACAAGACTGGTTTATTTGAGATCTGTATATGAGGATTGTTGTTTTTGAATTTTTTATTTGGGAGCAACGCCGATGTCATCGATCCTAGGTTTGGGGCGTGACAATCTTATCCCGCAAAACGCCTTAAAGAAAGAATGTAATTGTTGCAGTCAATTCGAACAACTCTGTTGTGATTAAGTGGACTCAAAATAACTTTGAATTTTCCCAACCATGGTCAAATGTTCACTAATATAAAATAATTTTGGAGTCATATAACTCTGGAAACGTGATCACCGAGTAAAGGTCCTCATGTTCTTGAGCAACAAGGAAAAAATTACGTGTCTAATTTACTTGAAAAATTAAGTTATTTAATTAATTTCCTTGTAGTTTCGCTTGCTTTAATTTGTCAGCATATCTCGTTATATCTATAAATCACCCTCAAAATCTGAAAGAATTCCAATGTTAAATGTTGAGTTTCCTACATAAAACAAACATCCAATAATTAATTCGAGTACTTACTTATACTTCAGGAACTAAGAATCAAACAAGTTAAGGGAGAGATGGGTTTGTTTAAATGGATGAAATCGTGTTTTTGCAATTCTGCCGAAAGTGTAAATTTGAAGGCTTCAACAATGAAAGGGTGTAATGAACCAGAGGCGACAATGGTTGCTGCCGCAAAGCATTTCTCTGGAAAAGTACGCCTAATCTGATGGCTCTAGGAGCAGGACAGTCTACATGTAAATAAAGAATTTGTATTTCAATTATAAATAAGTTGGTTTCTAATTGGTGAATAAAGCTAAAATAATTTCGTTTTTGTTAGGTTTCTTGGTTTTAATTGGTTGTATTATAATATTGATTAGGTACAGAGAAATATTGTGTAAAAAATATAGTGATGTATATCCAATTGTGAGACACAGTTTGATACAATGAATGTGATGTGATAAGTCGGGTACATATAATTAAAAATTATGGCTCATCAAACCTTTATCAGTGGACCAGATGGTGTCTAACTGTTAGAAGAAGAGATTGATATATTATTTAGTTGTAATTGTAAACCGATTTTTACCAAGATATTAAATCTATTCCTCTATTTTCTTAATTGTTTTACTCCATCCATGTATTTCAATTTCATATCCTCAATGTTTTTTTATATAGCGCTCAAGTTCCTACCTGTGACACAAAATCTGGAGACTGGCAAAATATTTGATTTGTTTGGTATTGAACTTAAATATCATTCAATCATAAAACTTTATCTATTTCGAGTCATGTTCATATTCAAATTTGGCTAGCAGCCAAATGTTCCACGAATCTGGCCAGCTTGAAACATGGAGCTCGGTTTCATGTTCAAGAACTAATTTCAGGTTTGATTTTTTTGTGTGGTAAATATGGGAGTGTGGATGAGTCCCAACAATTGTTTGATGAGATGGAAGTGATGATGTTATGATCTCGCGATAAATGGTTAATAAGTCATGGCAAGGTTTTTGGAAACGAACTCCCTGTATGGTTTGAAAATGGTCAGTTTATCATATGTTTATAAATAGATGCAAAATGCCCCCTCCATATATGGTGTGTAAGGGGGACAATGTGCTATGTTTTACAGACTATAGAGGGTAAATGCCTATTCACAAACCAGAAGGTGATAAAATATCTATTAACGATATCATTAAGGGGCTAAAATGCATATTTATAAACAACAAGGACGTAAAATGCCTAGTAATGATACTAAAGGGGGTAAATTGACACCGACTATACTGGCAACTAGTATTTTATGTTTTGGCTCTGTTATTGAGCTTATTGTCATGGGCTCAGAGTTTTAGCGCAGACGACAACCCGTGCGGCGACCCCGGATCCCCATAACTTCGAGGTTAAGCAATATTCCATCTCCGATGCATACTGGTTTTGCCCTCCTATAGGCTCATCAGGGAAGCGGGAACAGCTCCCAACCAGTCTAGTGTCTAGAATGCTCGCCCTTCCATCCTAGTCAGGTCCAAGACCAGCGACAAGCTCGGCAAGCCTAACTCAGGGCAGACGAACATCTAAGACACGTACTCGACTCTATGAGCCGTCACGCAATCCCACATTATAACTAACCAGCAACCATCTCGCGCATGTACGCGTGTCACGATATTTGGTGGCGTGACATTCTCCCCCACTCAATCCATGCACGCCCTCGTGCATGCATGCATGGGGAACTCTTCCCTATTTAATTTGGCCAGGATCCATGTGCGACCTTCCTGCCTACTCATCCTCAATTTTGAGCGCTTGGAAAAGTATCACTGTTGTTTCCAGCCTACTCGTCGGACCCACTTGCGAACACCTCCCCCTTTGGGAGCGAGCAACCCACTTGCTCGTCCATTTCTCTTGGACCCGCCAGTGCAGCCTGAGGATCGTTATTTTTGAATTTTTTATTTGGGAGCAACGTCGATGTCATCGGTCAGAGGTTTGGGGCGTGACAATCTTATCCCGCAAAAAAGCCTTAAAGAAAGAATGTGATTGTTGCAGTCAATTCGAACAACTCTGTTGTAATTAAGTGGACTCAAAATAACTTTGAATTTTCCCAACCATGGTCAAATGTTCACTAAAATAATTTTGGAATCATATAACTCTGGAAACGTGATCACCGCGTAAAGGTCCTCGTGTTCTTGAGCAACAAGCAAAAAATTACTTGTCTAATTTACTTGAAAATTTAAGTTATTTAATTATTTTCCAATGCTTTAATTTCGCTTGCTTTAATTTGTCAGCATATCTCATTATATCTATATAAATCACCCTCAAAGTCTGAAAGAATTCAAATGCTAAATGTTGAGTTCGCTACATAAAACAAGCATCCGATAATTAATTCGAGTACTTACTTATACTTCAGGAACTGAGAATCAAATAAGTTAAGGGAGAGATGGGTGGGCACATTTCTTCTTTGTTTAAATGGATGAAATCGTGTTTTTGCGATACTGCCGAAAGTGTAAATTTGAAGGCTTCAACAATAAATGAACCAGAGGCGACAAATGTTGCTGCCGCAAAGCATTTATCGGGAAAAGTGCGCCTAATCTGATCGCTCTAGGAGCAGGACAGTCTACATGTAAATAAAGAATTTGTATTTCAATTATAAATAAGTTGGTTTCTAATTGGTGAATAAAGCTAAAATAATTTCGTTTTTGTTAGGTTTCTTGGTTTTAATTGGTTGTATTATAAATTTGATTAGTTATATAGAAATAGTGTGTAAAAAATATAGTGATGTATGTCAAACTGTGAGACGCAGTTTGATACAATATATATGATGTGATAAGTGAGGGATATATAATTAAAATTTATGGCTCATCATACTTTTATCAGTGTACCAGATGGTGTCTAACTGTTAGAAGAAGAGATTGATATATTATTTAGTTGTAATTGTAAACCGATTTTTACCAAGAAATCAAATCTATTCCTCTATTTTCTTAATTGTTTTACTCCATCCATGTATTTCAATTTCATATCCTCAATGTTTTTTTTATATAGCGCTCAAGTTCCTACCCGTGACACAAAATCTGGAGACTGGCAAAATATTTGATTTGTTTGGTATTGAACTTAAATATCATTCAATCATAAAACTATCTATTTCGAGTCATGTTCATATTCAAATTTGGCTAGCAGCCAAATGTTCCACGAATCTGGCCAGCTTGAAACAGGGAGCTCGGTTTCATGTTCAAGAACTAGTTTCAGGTTTGATTTTTTGTTTGGTAAATATGGGAGTGTGGATGAGTCCCAACAATTGTTTGATGAGATGGAAGTGATGATGTTATGATCTCGCGATAAATGGTTAATAAGTCATGGCAAGGTTTTTGGCAACGATCTCTCTGTATGGTTTGAAAATGGTCAGTTTATCATATGTTTATAAATAGATGCAAAATGCTCCATCCCTATATGGCGTGTAAGGGGGATAATGTGCTATGTTTTACAGACTATAGGGGGTAAATGCATATTCACAAACCAGAAGGTGATAAAATATCTATTAACGATATCATTAAGGGGCTAAAATGCATATTTATAAACAACATGGACGTAAAATGGCTAGTAATGATACTAAAGGGGGTAAATTGACACCGACTATACTGGCAACTAGTATTTTATGTTTTGGCTCTGGTATTGGGCTTATTGTCACGGGCTCAGAGTAGCGCAGACGACAACCCGTGAGGCGACCCCGGATCCCCATAACTTCGAGGTTAAGCAATATTCCATCTCCGATGCATACTAGTTTCGCCCTCCTATAGGCTCATCAGGGAAGCGGGAACAGCTCACAACCAGTCTAGTGTCTAGAATGCTCGCCCTTCCGTCCTAGTCAGGTCCAAGACCAGCGACAAGCTCCCCAAACTCAATTGGGTCGGCAAGCCTAACTCAGGGCAGACGAACATCTAAGACACGTACTCGACTCTATGAGCCGTCCCGCAATCCCACATTATAACTAACCAGCAACCATCTCGCGCATGTATGCGTGTCACGATATTTGGTGGCGTGACATTCTCCCCCACTCAATCCATGCACGCCCCTCGTGCATGCATGCATGGGGGAACTCTTCCCTATTTAATTTGGCCAGGATCCATGTGCGACCTTCCTGCCTACTCATCCTCAATTTTGAGCGCTTGGAAAAGTATCACTGTTGTTTCCTGCCTACTCGTCGGACCCACTTGCGAACACCTCCACCTTTGGGTGCGAGCAACCCACTTGCTCGTCCATTTCTCTTGGACCCGCCAGTGCAGTCTGAGGATTGTTGTTTTTGAATTTTTTATTTGGGAGCAACGTCGATGTCATCGGTCCGAGGTTTGGGGCGTGACAATCTTATCCCGCAAAAAATCCTTAAAGAAAGAATGCGATTGTTGCAGTCAATTCGAACAACTCTGTTGTAATTAAGTGGACTCAAAATAACTTTGAATTTTCCCAACCATGGTCAAATGTTCACTAAAATAATTTTGGAATCATATAACTCTGGAAACGTGATCACCGCGTAAAGGTCCTCGTGTTCTTGAGCAACAAGCAAAAAATTACGTGTCTAATTTACTTGAAAATTTAAGTTATTTAATTATTTTCCAATGCTTTAATTTCGCTTGCTTTAATTTGTCAGCATATCTCATTATATCTATATAAATCACCCTCAAAGTCTGAAAAAATTCCAATTCTAAATGTTGAGTTCGCTACATAAAACAAACATCCGATAATTAATTCGAGTACTTATTTATACTTCAGGAACTGAGAATCAATTAAGTTAGGGGAGAGATGGGTGGGCACATTTCTTCTTTGTTTAAATGGATGAAATCGTGTTTTTGCGATACTGCCGAAAGTGTAAATTTGAAGGCTTCAACAATAAATGAACCAGAGGCGACAAATGTTGCTGCCGCAAAGCATTTATCGGGAAAAGTGCGCCTAATCTGATGGCTCTAGCAGTCGGGGTTTGTTTGATGATGCCATTAAGGGTAGTGCCCTTAGGGGCATCATCACCATTCATTTATAATCATTTTTTTTAAAAAGAAAAAAAAGATTCTAAATGGATGGTGGATGATGCCCCTGAGGGCAGTGCCTTTAAGAGCAGCAACAATGAAACCAGGAGCAGAACAGTCTACATGTAAATAAAGAATTTGTATTTCAACTATAAATAAGTTGGTTTCTAATTGGTGAATAAAGCTAAAATAATTTCGTTTTTGTTAGGTTTCTTGGTTTTAATTGGTTGTATTATAAATTTGATTAGTTATATAGAAATAGTGTGTAAAAAATATAGTGATGTATATCAAACTGTGAGACACAGTTTGATACAATATATATGATGTGATAAGTGAGGGATATATAATTAAAAATTATGGCTCATCATACTTTTATCAGTGTAGCAGATGGTGTCTAATTGTTAGAAGAAGAGATTGATATATTATTTAGTTGTAATTGTAAACCGATTTTTACCAAGAAATCAAATTTGTTCCTCTATTTTCTTAATTGTTTTATTCCATCCATGTATTTCAATTTCATATCCTCAATGTTTTTTTTATATAGCGCTCAAGTTCCTACCTGTGACACAAAATCTGGAGACTGGCAAAATATTTGATTTGTTTGGTATTAAACTTAAATATCATTCAATCATAAAACTTAATCTATTTCGAGTCATGTTCATATTCAAATTTGGCTAGCAACCAAATGTTCCACGAATCTGGCCAGCTTGAAACAGGGAGCTCGGTTTCATGTTCAAGAACTAGTTTCAGGTTTGATTTTTTGTTTGGTAAATATGGGAGTGTGGATGAGTCCCAACAATTGTTTGATGAGATGAAAGTGATGATGTTATGATCTCCTATGGGTTCGTGATAAATGGTTAATAAGTCCTGGCAAGGTTTTTGGCAACGAACTCCCTGTTATACTTATGGTTTGAAAATGGTCAGTTTATCCCATGTTTATAAATAGGTGCAAAACGCCCCCTCCATATATGGTATGTAAGGGGACAGTGTGCTATGTTTTGCAAAGTATATGAGGTAAATGCATATTCACAAACCTGGTGGTAAAATGCATATTTATAAACAACATGGACGTAAAATGCCTATTAATCTATACTCCTATAAAAGTGTGGATCAAGGGTAAAGTTTTTCATTGTGATTTAACAACTTTGCCCTTTTTTCCTATACTTTCTTACATAAATGAAAATTTCATAGGGATATAATTGTAAACTCATAATATTAACAAGGGACATAAAAGGTAAATAAATAGTAGAGTTATTAACATTCATTTAGTTATTAATTAATAATTAATAATGTATTAAAATCTAAAATATAAATTCTCACCTTTTCATTATCCACACTTTGAATTTACAAGATTATTTTCTTAATTAGTACATCATAATTACTAATTATTGAAACAAAATATGTTAAGTGTCAACAATAATCTATATATTATACATGTTTGATATTTTGATCTAATTTGTAAAACCACTTTAACGATTTTACATATATGTATATTTTATTTTTGTGAAAGGAAATACAAGGAGCCATCGGTTTTGAGCTTGCTCAAACTTATTTTTTATTGTTTAATTCATAATTAAATTTGATTTGAAAGTAATGTTATTTGGCCATTCAATTAGCAACGAAGAATCTAATCAATTTAATTAAATTAATTCTAATAAATATTAATTACAAAATTAATGATAAATTATTCATTCTCCCATTAATGTATATTTATTTCTTGTAGGAATAATTTAGTTTCTCAATGTGGGCATGGAAGATGAAGAGCACATTTACTCTACATGGGAATATGAATAGGCAAGTGGTGATTCCATTTATATGAGCATATGTAGTCATCAACTCATAGAAAACCATGAATTGTTAATATTCTATTATATTGTACCAAAGCAAGCACACTCATTCAAGCGCCAGCCAAGCAGTATGTTTTATATTTATTTCTTGTAGGAATAATTTAGTTTCTCAATGTGGGCATGGAAGATGAAGAGCACATTTACTCTACATGGGAATATGAATAGGCAAGTGGTGATTCCATTTATATGAGCATATGTAGTCATCAACTCATAGAAAACCATGAATTGTTAATATTCTATTATATTGTACCAAAGCAAGCACACTCATTCAAGCGCCAGCCAAGCAGTATGTTCCAACACCGGCAACTCCCACTCGAACTGGAAGAGGAGCCGCAACAGATCAAGCAAGGGATTCGGGATTCACTCCAACAGAAGAAATCCCAGATATCGAATCTATCGATTTCATTATTAAATGTATCTATTTTACTATCCTATTTGATAATAATTTTGATTTTTATTTTAAATGATTATATCGTCTTATTTATCTTGTTTATCTGACCTTTATTTTATATATATTAAGAAGTTGAATTTAAATTTGAGGAAATGAAATTTGGAGAAAATTTATAGCTAATATAATCCATCATTCGAGAACCGTATGAATCTATTTTACTATCGTATTTGATAATAATTTTGATTTTTATTTTAAATGATTATATCGTTTTGTTTATCTGACCTTTATTTTATATATATTAAGAAGTTGAATTTAAATTTGAGGAAATGAAATTTGGAGAAAATTTATAGCTAATATAATCCATCATTCGAGAACCGTAGCGAGTATTCACGTGCGAGGCACGTGCTTCCTGCTAGTGATACTAAAGGGGGTTAAATCGACACCGACTATCCTGGCAACTAGTATTTTATGTTTTGGCTCTGTTCTTGAGCTTATGCCCTATAATAAATAACAAGTCTTATATTGCATCTGAGTCGGACTATGCACTTTTATGAACAGATTTTGTGTAAGAAATCTTGGCTCATGGTCTGCAATCAGACAAAGTTACGTCTGTTGGAGCTCTTTCTTACATAGCAAGATGGGCCTCCTACAATTAAAAACTTTAGCCAAAAGAAATAATCAAGCATTTCTTTTGCGACCAAAGATTTTCCGTTTATCTATTTCTCTTTGGTTTCTATCAAAGTTTAAGAAAATGCAATCCCGCTATATGCATGAGCAACAAGCAGCAATAAAACCATGGAATAATAAACTTCTATACTATCTTTTGTTCTTGGATTGTCTGAAAATAGTACAGCAAACAAATCAGAATCCTAGTGTTAAAGAAAAGTTTTCATCTTGTAGAAGAAAATAGCACAACACAACACAAATTACTCAAAATGGATTTATTCATCCAGACGCCCACGATTTCATTATCCTTCTTGTTTGAACGAGTTCATCACCTCTGACTGGCTTTGATTCTGCATAAAAACGCTCCAAATTTCATTACAATGAATCCTTGGCTCGAACATAAATCATGTCAAGCCATTACAAAAGGCCTAAAAGACTAATACCTGGATTCGAGTGCAGATTTCTACGACTTCAGAAAGTGGCGCCCAATCGCCAAAGTTTCTTTCAATGAACTGGTAAGCTATCCCACTCTTCCCTTCTCCAACTATGAAGAGTCCACCTTTAATCTCACCTTCGCCTTTAAAATTCTGTTCCACCCCAATAGCCTTCGCACGCTTGTAGTTTGCTATAGCTCTGGGATTAAGTAAAAAACCAGATATGAACTTGTCTTTCAGCAGCTTCCCCCCACCAAGGGCCTTGAAAAACTCTTGGCCCCTGTCAAATAGCACTGCACCGCCCCAGTACCGTGGCCAGAAGTTTTTTACCTGAAAGAATTTACTGTGTTATTGCGAATCATCAATGATTTATATATGGATTTCCATAGAACTCAAAAAACGTACTTCTGATTCTATGTGCTCATGAAGAACCGCAAATAATTGAACTCCTAGAGCATCGAATATCGGTTTCTTGGAATATAGTTGGTGTGCTTCAGCTCTACACATGATGCACCTAAAGCATACAATAATATTTAAAAAAAAAACAAAAAAAAAATTGTTTTGGTTAGCATATTGTTGAAGCGACCCAACAATCTGAGGTCCTTAAGGACACATCGCTTAATTACATTAATATCTAGTATGCAATTTTTCAATAACATAACCTCATGAACCACTGAGTTTTTCTTCATTAAGTTCAAATTTTATCTACATCCATACCCAGGGCGGCGAATACAGACAAGTATAGCTGGTTTATCACGCCACAATTCCGATGCCTTCATGGGGGGTGCCTTCGATTCAATCAAACGCTCCATCCCAATCTTGTATTCAGGAGTCAGCTTCTGAGTAGAAATATTCGCAATAGTTGAATATGAAGCCACGGTTTCGACTATCGGGGGAGGTTGAATGCAGCCACAAGCTCTAGATTCAGCTGGCATTGCCGCTACAACTCCCTTGAAAACATATCCATCTTTGATCTTGAAACTTGCCAATGATTGTTCTATGGAAAAATCTTTACCCGAAGATTTCGAAACACTCCGAAGTTTCTTGAAGTTAACAGAGGAGATCTCGTTTTTTTGAATGCTGTTGTTTTTGGATGACAGCGTGCCTCGGTTTCTTGCCGGGAGGGAATATGATGCTGGCATAGTATTTGCATCGCATGCTACGGTTCGGTCCATGAAACGAGCAATATGGCCACGCTTCAATCCGAACTGGGATGATAGATCTGTGTTACTCATGCCAAGAAGCTCGGGCAGACATTTCCCCGAGGCTTCGAGCTTGTCCCCATACTGCACTAGTGCACGATCGTGCAGGTACGATCTGATCTCTAGAGCATCCTTGATCATGAAAAAGAAACATTTGTTGAAGATCAAAAGTTTGTATAGCTGGTAACATTTCGACCACGGAAAATAATCTATTTTGATGCATTATCTCCTTTCTCATGGGAAAAAAATGACCCAACAAGTTTCCTATATGTATAAAAGAGGTGTAAACAAGCCTAGCTAACTCAAGATGGACCAAATGTTTGATCGAACTGTCAGTTGTTACACTCAAATATAATTTGAAGCTCGAAACGCTAAGTCATCCTTCCATTCCTATAAATTGTGTGACCCCGAGTAGTTCGACAAGCACTAAAACCCAGGTGCGGAACAAAGATTCAAGATTACCTGGGGCTAGCTGGGATATGTATGACTATCACGATTTAGAGGGTTGGACTACAACAATCACTAAATTTTTCTTTTTTTTTTTGTTGAAAATTTGCATGGGGCTAGAGTCCATCTTAGCCTATAGAGTGTCTCTGCCCATGCTCAACCTGACATAAATGTACACGAGGTCAACTCAATCAATAAGAAAACCAACCTTATGTAGTCGAGACATGCCAATATGATCCATGTCTTCAGAATTCATAACCTTCAAAGTAGGCACATCATCCCAACCTTCTTCTAACAGTTTTGGTAACACTTGCTTAAGCGACCCATTCCCTACAAATTCCTCTATTGAGAAAGAAGCCATCCTCTCTTGATTAAATCCTTCTGAATTTGTTTCTGTCGAAAATCCCAGTTTGGTTTTTGTTTAAATGTTATAAGTTGCGACCTCAGAGTTAATTTTATTACATTAGAGACGATAATGGCAATGATTGTTAATTTGTCAAATGTTTGGACCCTTTCTCAGTGAACAAAGCACAGGCCCTACATTCTTCTTGAATGAAATCATCTGCTCCATATATACGATATAACAAATAATTATAATAATCCCTAAAATACATTATCCGCCTGCACAAGAACAGATCTCGTAGTCTTTATTGGTGGATTGAAGAAATAATGAATATAAAATCTTATTGTCCAGACAGACCCTGTCAAATCTCAAGCTTTGCCGGCCTAGCTAAACATATTATAAGTTCCATCTTAAGGAAAAATGATTAACCGACCGAATGTAATATTTTTTTTTTTGAAGTGTAATGTAATATAATTTCACAAAAAATATTATTAAACATGCTAATGCAAATGCCGTCTCATTTGATATTTTAGTGGGAGCGGATTTAGAATTTAGATCTAGGGGTGAATAAATTTTACAAATGAAAAAAATATTTTATGGAGCAAAATATAATTTTAGGGTGATTTTAGTTTAAAAAAATTGAGTTAAAAAAATTCAAAGGAACTCATCACACAACCAACTATGCTCGTACTTAAATTAATTTCCGACAAAAAAAACTCAACAAGAGAGAAGGTTTCCAAATATTTTTAAAAAGGTCCACAAAGCAAACAGCTTTAGAACGCATCAGCAATTAAATAAACTAATACCATGAACAAAATAAATAATAATATATTTATTAACAATTATTAGTAGTTAAAAAAAGAGAACTAAAAAAAAATTTCTATTGTCAAACTTAATTATGGAATCAGTCCCTATGTCAGAAAAAATTAATTCAAACTCTCTACTGCAACTTAAAATTTTGTTCCAATTCCCTATTTTATTAAAATGACTATAATACCCATCTACTAAAAGTTAAACTTTTAATTTGAGAAATCATTACAGTAAGTACGAAACCTATACAATTTTGATACACGTTACACATAAAATCGGTATGAAATTTATACAATTTTGGTACAAGTTATACATGAAATTGGTATGAAACATATACTATTTTGGGCACTTATTACACGTGAAGTTGGTATGAAACATATATAATTTTGGTACTAGTTACACATGAAGTTGGTATGAAACCAATACCATTTTAGTACTAGTTACACATGAAATTGGTATAAAACTTATACTATATTCGGTACTTATTACACGTGAAGTTGGTATGAAACCTATACAATTTCGGCACTAAATATACATAAAATTGGTATGAAATCTATACAATTTTGGTACTAATTACGAATAAAATTGGTACGAAACTTAGACTATTTTCAGTACTTGTTACATATGAAATTGGTATGAAATCTTTACAAATTTGGTACTAGTTACACATGAAGTTTGTATGAAACCTATACAATTTTGGTAAAAGTTACACATGAAATTGATACGAAACCTATACTTTTTCGGTACTTATTACACATGAAGTTTGTATGAAACATATACAATTTTGGTACTTATTACACTTGAATTTGGTATGAAACATATACAATTTTGATACTAATAGCATGTGAAAACCTATACTATATTCGAAAATTATTACACGTAAAGTTGGTATGAAACCTATACAATTTTGGTACCAACTAAGCATAAAATTGATATGAAACACATAGAATTTTGGTACTAATTACGAATAAAATTGGTACGAAACCTATTCTATTTTGAGTACTTATTACAAATGAAATTGGTATGAAATCTTTACAATTTTGGTACTACTTCCACATGAAATTGATATGAAACATATACAATTTTGGTACAGTTATACATGAAATTAGTATGAAACCTATACTTTTTCGGTACTTATTACACATGAAGTTGGTATGAAACATATACAATTTTGGTACTTATCACACTTGAAGTTGGTATGAAACATATACAATTTTGGTACTAGTTACACGGTAAGTTGGTATGAAACCTATACTTTTTTTGAAACTTATTACACGCAAAGTTAATATGAAACCTATACAATTTCGGTACTAAGTATACAAAAATTTGGTATGAAATCTATATAAATTTGATACTAGTTACACGTGAAGTTGGTATGAAACCTATATTATATTCGAAACTTATTACACGTAAAGTTGGTATGAAACCTATACAATTTTGATACATAGTATACATAAAATTGATACGAACCTATTCTATTTTCGGTAATTAATACATTACATTAGTATGAAATTTTTACAATTTTGTTACTTATTACACAAGAAATTGGTATGAAACCTATACAATTTTGGTACAAGTTACACGTGAAATTGGTATGAAACCTATATTAGTTTCTATACTTATTACACGTGAAGTTAGTATGAAAGATATACAATTTTGGTACTAGTTACACATGAAGTTGGTATGACACCTATACAACTTTCGTACTAGTTACACATGAAATTGGTATATATACTATATTCGGTACTTATCACGCTTGAAGTTGGTATGAAATCTATACAATTTCTGTACCAGTTACATATGGAATTGATATTAAACATATATCATCTTGGTACAGTTACACATGAAATTGGTATTAAATCTATACAATTTTGGTACTAGTTACTCGTGAAATTAATATTGAACTTATACAATTTTGGTACTAGTTGTACATGAAATTGGTATTAAACGTATACAAGTACGGTACTAATTACACATCAATATTGATGTTAAATTTATATATCGAATAAACAAATAATATCAAATTCAAACAACAATAACAACATTTCTATAGAATCTTCTAAATTAATATTCTATATTGAACAAACAAAAATATCAATTTCAACTAACATCAATTTCAAACTTTACAAACAATATTTGTTTGTTCTGGTACTAGTTACACATGAAATTTGTATGAAACATATAATATTTTCGGCATTTATTACACGTGAAGTTGGTCTGAAACCTATACTAATTACACATGAGATGTGTGTATATGAGTTGTATAAATGTCATTGACATTACTCTTTTTAAATGGGCATTGCATGCAATGGGTTTAAGAGTAAACGTGCATGATGAATTGATAATATGATTAGTGCATTATAATGGATTATGTCAAATCGTGCTTTATTTCTACTTAACACTAGGAAGAGGCAATAGAATAACATATGATTTTTTGGCTAATAAACTGAAGAACACAAAATAGTTGATAATTGGGTGAAGTCGAATCTCTAGCATCCGTTCTCATTGATTTTGTCCACTTAAATATTCATCATCTTGTTAGTTTATTTTAGTTATTTAATTAATTATCCCCTTAATTCGATTCATCAAGCACCTTTACTTTTAAACCCATTGCATCCAATGCCCAATTGAAAGGCGTAATGCCAATGACATTTATACAACTTATATGTAACATATCTCTATGATCACAGCGAGCATATAATTTGTATTAATTCGTATCATGTGTAACTAGGACCAAATTATATAAGTTTAATACAAATTTCAATTGTATATGTTTAATAGTATGGATATTATATAGGGTCCATAATTCATACCAGTTTTATGTATACATAGTACGAAAATCGTATAGGTTTCATACCAACTTCACGTGTAATAAGGACCGAATATAGTATATGTTTCATACAAACTTCATGTGTAACTAGTACCAAAATTGTATAGGTTTCATACCAACTTCATGTGCAACTAGTACCAAAATTGTATATGTTTCATACTAATTTTACGTGTAATATATACCGAAACTAGTATAAGTTTCATACAAATTTCACGTGTAACTTGTACCAAGATTGTATAGGTTTCATACCAATTTCATGTGTAATTAGTACCAGACTTGTAAAAATTTCATACTAATTTAATATGTATTAAGTACCGAAAATAGTATAGGTTTCGTACCAATTTCATTCATAATTAGTACCAAAATTATATAGCTTTCGTACCAATTTTATGTATACTAAGTACCGAAATTGTATATGTTTCATACCAACTTTACGTGTAATAAGTTTTGAATATAGTATATGTTTTATACCAACTTCACGTGTAACTATTACCAAATTTATATAGATTTCATACCAATTTTATGTATACTTGGTACCGAAATTGTATATGTTTCATACAAACTTTACGTGTAATAAGTTTTGAATATAATATAGGTTTCATACCAACTTCACGTGTAACTAGTACCAAAATTGTATACGTTTCATACCAACTTCACGTGTAACTAGTTCCAAAATTGTATATGTTTCATACCAACTTCAAGTGTAATAAGTACCAAAATTGTATATGTTTAATACCAACTTCATGCGTAATAAGTACCGAAAAAGTATAGGTCTCATACCAATTTCATGTATAACTGTACCAAAATTGTATATGTTTCATATCAATTTCATCTGTAATTAATACCAAAATTGTAAAGATTTCATACCAATTTCATTGTAATAAGTACCGAAAATAGAATAGGTTTCGTACCAATTTTATTCGTAATTAGTACCAAAATTATATGGGTTTCATACCAATTTTATGCATAGTTGGTACCGAAATTGTATACGTTTCATACCAACTTTACGTGTAATAAGTTTCGAATATAGTATATGTTTCATACCAACTTCACGTGTAACTAGTACCAAAATCGTATATGTTTCATACCAAATTCAAGTGTAATAAGTACCAAAATTGTATATGTTCATACCAACTTTATGTGTAATAAGTACCGAAAAAAGTATAGGTTTCGTGCCAATTTCATGTATAACTTGTACCAAAATTGTATAGGTTTCCTACCAATTTCATGTGTAACTAGTACCAATTTTATAAAGATTTCATACCAATTTCATATGTAACAAGTACCGAAAATAGTATAAGTTTCGTACCAATTTTATTCGTAATTAGTACCAAAATTGTATAGGTTTCATACCAATTTTATTTATATTTAGAACCAAAATTGTATAGGTTTCATATCAAGTTCACGTATAATAAGTAACGAATATAGTATATGTTTTATATCAATTTCATGTGTAACTAGTACCAAAATTGTATTGGTTTCATACCAACTTCATGTGTAACTATTACAAAAATTATATATGTTTCATACCAACTTCACGTGTAATAAGTGCCCAAAATAGTATATTGTTAATACCAATTTCATGTATATCTTGTACCAAAATTGTATAGATTTCATACCGATTTTATGTGTAACCTGTACCAAAATTGTATAGGTTTCGTACCGACTGAAATGATTTATCAAAATTAAATGTTTAATTTTTAGTAGAGGGGTATTATAGTCATAGGGAGTTAGAACAAAATTTTAAGTTGCAATAGGGAATTTGAATTAATTTTTTCTGACATGGAGACTGATTTTAAAATTAAGTTTGACAATGAGGATTTTTTTTAGTTTTCTCTTAAAAAAATAATTAAAATAGTAAAAAAATTAAAAATTATAATTAATTGCCAGCATGCTGAGTAGACAAATGGGAATATATTGTCAGAGCGTGTATTTACCGAATAGGGATGCTATTATTGATAGTTAAAAAATAATTAAAATTAAAATTAATATTTATACTATTTTCGGCATTTATTACACGTGAAGTTGGTCCAGACCTGTCTCGGGACCCGATTGACCGGGTTTAGACCTGCTACATAGCTACGGATTTAATACGGGTACTGATTTAGATCCGTCCCATTATCATCCCTACATAAACCCATTTGTGATGCCCTACCCAACTTCATACAATCCGACAAAGTACTACACATGCAATCCGACAACAAAATTTATTATACAATAATCAAATAATTTCAAAGTTTATATGCTACAATTTCAAAGATGATTTGCTGCATCCGACGACAAAATTTAATATGCACTAATCAAGTTAATAATTTCAAATTTATATGCTACAATTTCAAAGATGAAGTGCTTTACGTTTTGCATAAAAGACGTGAAAGAAAAGCTCTTTGACAGACATGAAAGAAAAGCAGCAGCAGAATTCTTTTATAAATACCGAAGAAACTTCATGTAATTGATAACCCTGTAAAAAAAGAAAGAATCTTGATAGTCTCTTACCAATCAGTTCAATCAATTTTAAGGGATCAACCAAACACTGTAAATGGGCTTTTGGTTTTAAAACTGTATGTATGCTTGGAAAATTCAATCGAATATATAAATTATTTTAAATTTATGATGCCATGAAAATATGAAAATATCGGGAGATAAGTGCTATGCGGATCAACGTGCTACGTGTGTGTGAGCAACCTCTTGATCCTGCGGGGCGAAGTGCTCTACTTACGGGAGCCACCTCTTGAAATCCGTAGCAACCACCTCTATAATCCTTGTATTTTGTGAATCGACTCATCTAATTAGTATATTGTATGTGTTCTGATATGATGTATTCTGTTTGGCTCAAATGAGTAAAATTCTGTTAAATTAAATGCATTTGTTAATATTAGTTTATGTTTTGATATCTGTTGCGAAATTTATATATATATATATATCCATCTTGCTGAGTGTTTAACAAAATATTCACCCCTTACATCCTCTCCCCAGATAAGAGCGAAGAAAAAATAGAAAAAGATGAGCAATATAACTTTTGGGGTTGGTGATCTACTACAAATATTTCAAAATTTTATATAATTAAGCTTCCGTTAAACTCTGTTAATATTTAAGTTATGATTTTAATTTAGTGGTAAGGGCAAATATATTTATGTAATAAACTGTAAGGCTTGTTGTCTTCGAGTTATATTTGAATTCAACGCCAATGTCACGTGCTCGAGTTTCGAAGCGTGACATTTTAGTGATACAGAGCTAAAACCAGGTTCCACAATTCCGATGGAAAAAAGATTTCTGGTTAATACAAATTAACATGAATATGAAGATCCAATAGATTAACAATTTAAAAAATAAAAAAATCAGTGGGGAATCGAATTAACAATTTGACATTATTAAAAATTAAAAAAAATCAGAAAATCTGAAATATTTTAAAAAAAAAAAACTGAAAAACCTAGATCTAGGGTTGTCTGGTTTCCGCCGCCACCTCGCTACTGCCGGATAAACAATGACCGACCCATCCACCAGAACAACCCCTTCAACGCGAACCTCCTATCCAAGTCTCAGAGTCATCGGAGTTCGTTCACCCTGTCAAGCGCGCGACTCATCTTCTCGCCACGCAAACCCTTCATGCAGTCACATTGCCGCCTTTAGAGAGACGTAGACTTTATAGCACGGGACCGTGACCCCTTTTCAAACCAAACACCTCTCATAATTGCGAGTTGTGATCTCTGTTTGTTTGTGGTTTTTCCGAATGAAACTGATGAACAACCCTAAATGACGAAAAAATCAACTCACGATTTCTCATCGACTATAACCTATTTTCCCAATCAGAATTTGTATTAAGATCCTCTAACATTTCGATAAAAAGCCCTTAATCAATTTAAAGTTCCAGTTACCGGATTATATCCAGAATCCAGATCAAATCCGAGCTTTGATGAACCCTAAAAAAAACAAAAAACTCATCCCTCGATTTCTCAATGATCGGAACATCATTTCGAAATTAAATCAGGTTTATTACTCCTTGTAACATTTAGATCCGCAACCCCCTAACAAATTTAATACACAACAAAGAAAGGGGACCAATTTTGGGCTAAAACTCACGCCCCTTAGAACCCTAGGTCTCGAAATTTTAGGTCGGTTTCTTCACAAATTCGAACGCCAAATCGAATTAATTTTGACGTATTACTCTCCAGCACATGGGTAATAAAATCCCTCTATCATATATTTATCACATTCAAGGGAATGTGTTCAATTTACAGATCGAGATTTAAGCTCTTAGAACCCTAAATTGTGAAAAAAATCGAGCTTCAATTTCTCTCAAATTCGGATGCCATTTTCAAATTAATTCTTGGTTTATGATGATCATATCATGCTCATTAAAATCCCTTGACCAATTTTAGATTTCCAGATCTGGATTGACGAAATTTTTTTATCGCAATTCTCTCCATTTGGGTTATCAAAACCACCGTAACATATTTTTTTTCCACCACGGTTGTGACAACCTTGCCAGTTCTATTAAAAACCTTCTATAATTTTCGACTTTCAGTCAATATGAAAAGACAAATTGTTCAAACAAAATTATTCTAATAAAAACCATAAATTAAAATTAAAAAAAAGGGAATAAATTTGAGAGTAATTAATTATGAATATTGTGATGTTAATAAGTGGTTTCTAAATATTCTTAATAATAATAAATTTTTTATAACAAACTGATATCTCATTTAAAATATTACATATCTGATCTATATTACAAAAATAATAAACTCATAATAAATAAAAGTATATGCCCGAACGACATTATCAACATACATAAAAACACAATAAACTACAAAATAATTTACAATACAAAAAACTTCTTCAGGCATATCTACGCCCACGTTCACACAAACCATCCTTGCTTCTAGCCAAGCTTTTAGACTAAAAGTCCAGTCCCAATAGTAACCATTGGAACCAAACACCAAGGTAGTTTCCACTTGCTAAATAAACTTCAATAATGCCCAAATGGATGAGTTGAGGTATGAATTACAATTTGAATTCAAGCTTTTATTTATAGGAAAACTTGAGGCTTGGAATGATGAATATTCCGATGTGGGAGTGTTATAAATTAATAAAATAATAATAATAATAATAATAATAATACTTTATTGTAACATGTGAACTAAAACCAATATCTCCTTATTTCGGTATAGGTGATGATGACCGTGCGCAGTCTGTAAAAAACTTTCGAATAGGAAATAAAGAAGCTGAGAAAGGTTCTAACGAAGGAAAAACGGAGCAAAACTGAATTGTTGTATGATAAAAAATATATGCTCATAGATATTCAAAGACTTAAAGAGAACCTAAAAGAAACCACCAAGGACTTTTGAGACTTTGTCAGTCTTTATGAAGTTGAAGTTGTCAATAATCAAACTCAGAGGCACCAAATAGAAAACCTCCAACAAGAACATGACGAATACCATGCGCAAAGAAGACTCGGGTACTTACCCTTGAGCCTCAGATTGAGGAATTCATAGAGGATAATTGATATCTACAAAATATCATCCTCAATATGCAAGAAGAATCCCGTGAAGAACCCATGTAGGAGGAAGAAGACCCCGAGGAAAGACCCATGGATGAAGAAGAAGACCCCGGTGAAGAACCCATGGAAAAAGAAGGATATCCCAATGAAGAACTAATGGAAGAAGACGAAGAAGAACTAGGCAATGAAGAAGTGATAGACTAATTAATAAGATGAGCTAGATTAATAAATTTTGAGAAATACTTTTAGTGATAAAATTTCACTTGGACCCTCTTAATGTCTTTTCAATTATCAATAAAAAGTATTTAACATTCTCTTCTAAAGCATGTTTTTGATATGATAATAATTTTCATTGCACTTCTATACAACGATTTGAGAAAGATGCAAATTTATAGGACATGGCTAGACGATCACCATGTAACAATTGCAACCCATGATACGTGTTTTCACACAATAACAACGATAAAGCCAGTGGAAGCCAAGATCTACCACAACCACCAAGGACTAGCTTAAGTCGTGAAGACTTAATGACCATAGCTACCATTGTAGCCACGACTCTGCAAGGAATCATGAACCCAGCTGCCAATCTACCACAACCCCAGCCCCAACCACAAATATCAATACGAGTCCCTTCGTAAGAATTGGGTCCCAACGTTCGACATAATTGGTTTAAGGAAGTGGAAAACCACCACTAATTACTTGAGGTGCCTCAGAATATTAAGGTCGAGATCACATCACCATTTCTTGTTGATCAAGCAAGTAAATGGTGGGAAAGTATATCCCTATCATTGGCAGAAATGGGATCAATCACCTGGCAGGCCTTCCGTAATGCATTCCTTAAACAATAATTTCTTGCAGAAGTACGAATTCAAAAGTTGAGCAAGTTTGAGAACCTGATGCAAACTCCAGGAATTTCAGTGGTTGATTACTCAGCAAAGGTCCATGCCCTAGGAACTTATGCTCCGACAATTATGGCAGACGAGACCCTGAAACTTCATCGATTCAAGAAGGGCTTGAATAGTCAAATCGAATCCGCCTTGGCCGTGTATAAAACCAGTAACTTTTAGACTTAATGGGAGCATCCATCATGGATGAAACTGATATCCAATGACGCGAAGAAGGATTCAAGCGCAAATGACCTCTTCCTAATCAGCTCTCTAATAGTGGCCAGAAGTTCAAACGGCCAAATCAGTTCAATAATCAGCAAAGAGGACCTATGTCTTCCCCGTTCAACAAAGAAGTACCAAAGTGACCAATTTGTAATCTTTTACATACCGGGGAAAGTCGCAAATAGAGTGGAGCTTGCTTCCGATGTGGAAAGTTTGGACATAGGATTGCGGATTACCCTGGGAATGAGAAAAGGGGGAATGGTACATGCAATGGCACCCCTCCAAACAAGCCGGGAGAAAACAAACCAAATGCTAGAGTTTTCGCCATGACACGGAATGAAGCGGACGATTCAAATGATGTTGTGGCAGATACCATTTTAATAAACAAATTACCTGCATATGTTTGTTTGATTGTGATGCCACACATTTGTTTATGTCTAAGAGGTTTGATGAGAAATTAACAATTAAACCCGATGTACTTGATGGACCTTATAGAGTAGCAACTTCTGCTAACAAAACCTTAGAAACACATAATGTTCATCGAGGCTGCAACATTACTATAAATGATTAAATGTTCAACACCGGTCTGATTCAACTCAACATGGTGGAATTTGATCTAGGAATGGATTGGTTAGGTAAACATCACGCATTAGTTGACTGTCGTAATAAGAATGTCAAACTAGAAACTCCTTATGAAGAAGAAATCATATATCATGGCGTAAATCTCGCTTTTCTTCTTCACAAACTTGGAAAGCCATGAGAAGCGGCGAGAGAGTTTACCTAGCCATGGTAAGCAAGGTCAAGGAAGGAGCTGAACTCAGATTAGAAGATGTTCCGGTAGCACAAGAATTTTTGGATGTTTTTCCTGATGATCTGCCAGGATCAGTCCCAGATCGTGAAATAGAGTTTGAGATTAACTTGGTGCTAGGCGACGCACCAATTTCCAAGGCACCATATCGAATGGCTCCAGCTGAATTGAAAGAGCAACTTCAAGAGCTCTTAGATAAGAAGCACATCAGACCAATTGCATCACCATGGGGAGCTCCGGTACTATTCGTAAAGAAGAAAGACTGGAGTATGAGATTGTGTATTGATTACAAAGAATTAAATAAGATCACAATCAAGAACAAGTATCATCTTCCAATGATAGATGACATTTTCGACCAACTCAAGGGAGCTAAGGTCTTTTCTAAACTTGATCTGAGATGGGTTATCATCAACTCAAGATTAAGCAGAGGACATTCCGAAGACTGCTTTCCGAACCATATATGTACATTATGAGTTCACTGTGATGCAGTTCGAGTTAACGAGTGCTCCAGCTGCATTTATGGATTTGATGAACCGAGTACTCAAGCCATTCTTCCTAGTGTTCATCGATGTCATTCTGGTCTATTCGCCAAGCAAAGAAGAACACGAAGAACATCTTTGTCTTACTCTTCAGACCTTAAGAGAGAAAGAACTCTTTTCCAAGCGAAATGTGAATTTTGGCTAGAGAGTGTCGCATTCTTAGGGCATATCATATCAAAAGTAGGTGTATCCATAGACACTAAGAAGGTGGAAGAAATTTTGGACTGACCAAGACCAAAGACCGTTACAAAAATTTGATGTTTCTTAGGGCTAGCTGGCTATTATCGAAAATTTATCAAATGATTTTCATTGATAGTTGTACCCCTTACAAAGCTCACACAAAAGAACTCTAATTCTTATAGAGTGAGGAGTGTGAGAAGAGCTTCGAGACTTTGAAGAAGAAGCTTGTATCTAACCTGTGTTAGTATTACCTACTGAGAATATGGGTTTTACACTCTATAACGATGCATCAAAAGAAGGTCTAGGATTTGTACTCATACAAGAAAGGAGAGTGATTGCTTATGCATCAAGATAGCTTAAGCCTTATGAGCAAAATTAGCCTACGCATAATCTCGAGTTAGATGCTGTGGTTTTCGCTTTGAAATTTGGAGGCATTATCTCTATGGTGCAAAGTGTGAGGCTTTTACCGATCATCGAAGCCTCAAATACTTGTCCACTCAAAAGGATTTGAACATGAGGCAAAAACGATGGATCGAACTCCTAAAAGATTATGACCTCATAATCAACTACCATCGCGGGAAGGCGAACAAAGTGGCAGACGTGTTGAGCACAAAGAGTAAATGGAAGATGATATTGGCTTCACTCTCGGCTCAACCATGTTTGCAAGAAACGATCAAGTTACATCATGATCGAGAATCTGGTCTGACGAAATTAAAAGAGCAAGTTAAAGAAGGGAAGATCTCTGAATTTCAGTTAGACCAAGATGGAGTATTATGGATGAAAGGAAGAATTTGTGTGCCAGATACCGACAACCTTAGACAAGAGATGATGTCTGAAGCACACAAATCAAATTTTCAATCCACCCTGGACATACCAAGATGTACAAAGACTTAAAGAAAGCTTCTGGTGGAATAGAATGAAGAAGGATGTTACTGAATTCGTCGCTCGATGTTTGGTCTATCAGCAAGTCAAGGCTGAGCACCAACGACCCGGAGGGTTATTACAACCTCTGGAAATTCTAGAATGGAAATGGGAATACATCTCTATAGATTTTGTGGTAGGTTTACCAAAATCAAAACAGAGCCATGACAGCATATGGATAATCATGGATAGACTAACTAAATCAGTTCGCATGAACTATAAATTGGACAAATTGGCAACCCTGTACATGGACAACATTGTACGACTACATGGAGTTCCTGTAAGTATCATATCAGACAGAGATCACAGATTTGTATCACGCTTTTGGAAAAGTTTCCAGCAGGCTATGGGAAGTAAGGTAGCTCTTAATAATGCTTATCACCCGCAAGCTGATGGCCAAACCAAGAGAACAATCCAGACTCTTGAAGATATGCTAAGAGCTTGTACCACGAATTTCAGTGCAAACTGGAGTGAACTCCTACCCCTAATTGAGTTTGCTTACAACAATAGCTACCATAGCAGTATTGAGATGGCGTCATATGAAGCGCTCTATGGGCGCAAATGTCAATCGCCTCTGTATTGGGATGAAGTTGGGGAAAGAACTATCATTGGACCTAAGTTAGTTCAAACTATTGTTGACAAAGATTACATCATAAGAGAAAGACTTAAGACAGCTCAAAATTGACAGAAAAGTTGGGAAAACATGAAAAGAAGGGCGATCGAATTCGAGATTGGTGATAAAGTATATGTGAAAGTTTCACCTATGAACGAAGTAGTTTGATTCAACAATATAGGAAAATTGAGTCCAAGATATGCGGGACCATTCAAATTTTAAAGAGGGTTGGAGTATTAGCTTACAGAATAGCATTGCCACCCAATCTATCAAGAATTCATAATGGCTTTCATGTGTCACAGTTAAGGAAGTATATCACCATCCGAGCCATGTACTTGAAGCAGAACCGTTACTGACTTAAGGACATCTGATTGAAAATTTAAGATATGAGGAAGTTCCGATTTAAATTATCGATTCAAAATATCAAATGTTAAGACGAATGACTATTCCATATGTCAAAATTCAATGGTCCAACCATACTGAAAGAGAAGATACCTGGGAATTGCAAGAAGATATACACAAGCGCTATCCTTATCTTTTTAAAGGAACAAGATAATGCAATGAGGACAAAACTTTCCATAAGGATAACGCTTGTGTATATCTTCTTGCAATTCAGCTGTGTGTTTTTGGGAGGTCCAATTACGGGGAGATTATGCCAAATTGAGCGCAACAATTTTTTTGTTTAATAAGAAAACCTAGTCTCTGTATTTCCCTTTCTATGTTTTGTTCATGCAGAATACAAGAATTCAAGATTCTTATCACATTTTATATTATATTATTATAATATTAAGGGATGACACATGTCACAAATTTCCAGGCCATTTTTGGCATTTTCGGATCATTTTATGAAAAGACTTTCAACATCAACGTTATAGATCTCGATTTTATCTTTGCGTGGACAACTAATTCGTTAAATTCGGACATTGTATAAGAAAGTTATGACCATAGTACTAAACTGTATTCCAATAAATAATTTAGTCTAGGCACATTATCCATCGACTATTCAATTGAACCGCATACTTACGTCATAAATATCAATTATCATTTATATGGCTTTTTTCAGGCATCACAATTCTACCAACCTTTAACGAATTTCGACCCCAAAATTCAATCCTGCAACATATGTAAAGAAAACATAAATACACATACCATCAAAATAAGTTGGGGGTATAGCTCCCTCATATGTCACTCCGTATCCCAAGTTGCCTCCTCGACACCATGTCTCTCTCACTGAACCTTTACCATCGGTATCACTTTACTACGAAGTTTTCGTTCTGCTCGATCCATAATACAAATAACGCGTTTCACATAAGACAAATCAGTATCCAGCTGTACATCTGACGACTGTAATACATGTGAAGGGTCACGCTCATACTTCCACAACATAGATACATGAAAGACATCATGAATACAAGATAACGATGGGGGTAGAGCTAACCAATAAGTGTGGGGCCTCGTCACCTTAATCTTTAATTAAGTGTTCAATTACGTAAATCACATTATACGTAAACATGATTAAGATCCTATCACTACTGATTGAGATTTTTCACTATGTCTTTCACTTACATTATTCATATACAATACATCTTGTATGTCCTTTCCATAGTACAAATCATCAAATCTCGCTCAGTTTAACGCCTAGCAGCAGAAGATAGACTCACAATCCCAGCTCTCCCCAGTTATGAGTCCCTGCAGAACAACCATACTATATAAACAACTTCTTGTAAATCATGCATTTGCATACTCCTCTTTGGTTGTTCCTGTCCATATCCCTGTACATAACATATCCATGTACATACCTCAAAACACAAAATACAAATATATCATGATATGTCTCATCTATCACCCTGTTATAACGGAACAAATATGATTTGCCTATCTCAGCTCAATATGTCAGTGGAACCTCCTCACATCTTCATATTAGCAGCACAAACCATATTTCCATCCTCACACATTATAACAGTCCAAGCATATACTCAACCGGAGTACACCTTTCATGCCAAAGCATATGCTCAACAACAGCATACCTATCGTGGCATCACTCTCAACAACATATTGACAACATGCCCAACAATGGCAACATGACCGATATGATATGCCTATCTCAGCTCAATATGTCAGTGGAACCTCCTCACATCTTCATATTGGCAGCACATATCAAATAACCGTCCTCACATAGATATTAGCCAAAGCATATGCCAATCAGTGGCATACCAATCGTGGCATCAACTATATGTCTCAATCACATCGTGCCTCGCAGCACCACTCACCTCAACAGCATCGTGCCTCATAGCACCAATCACATGCCTCAACAACATCGTGCCTCATAGCACCAATCACATGCCATATCTCAATAAACAAAATATCCATCTTGTAATGTCCGAAATAATTATTAATGATGCAATTGATGTAATTATGGTGGTTATATGATATGTTGAGATTTAATTCTTGGGTATATCCGAAATAATTATTAATGATGCAATTGATGTAATTATGGTGGTTATATGATATGTTGAGATTTAATTCTTGGGTATCGGATTTCGAAGCGGAGTTGGGATAAATAATTTCGGGATCGAATTTATAATGCTAATTAACACCGAAATTTTATTAAATATAAAATTTGCATTAAATCGAAAGATTTAATTTTGTGATTCAAATAAGGACATGAAGTTAGGTGTGGACTGTACATGTGTTGCACCTGCACCAGTACACCGGTGACACCCCGATGTTCATAATTGGTCGGAAATTAATATATATCGGTGTAGGATGTAAAACACATACCAAAACATGTAAAACACACACAGATCGCGGACACCTACGAAAAGGTGCGAAAACACGCACTTCTCGCGCGATCACTGACCACCGTGTACTTATCTGCTCCGTTCGCCGTCGTCCGACCACCTAACGACGATACCGACCTACCACTGTGTTCACAACTCTCCGGCGAACATTTACATACTAGATAATCGAATTTTGATGTTCGGAAAGGTGTTCGATTTTGACCTGGAATGAACGAAATCGCACAGACTAGGGTTTGAGGAACTCTGGTTCGATTTCTTCGATTCTACACCAAATTGGACGAAGCGATATACCAAATCTCTTCCCCTCACCTGGACGACGATTTCTACACCGGTCTCCGCCACTACCGCCGCCGGAGGTCGCCGGAATCGGAGGAAATGTGTGCGTGAACTGTGTGAGAAATTGGGTAAATTTTGATATCCGATTTTTCGACTTTGCTTCGATAATTACCAATTAATTTGAGTTCGTAAATGAACTGCTATCCTTGCTTGAAAATCTGCTGCATTTGATTCAAATCTTGTTATATTGGTTTCACCTTCCTGCTGAATGAGTCTATCTATGCTGCTGAAATGAGTTAAAAAAGACTGTTGTAGAGAATTGAATTAACCTGGTATTTGGGCCAAATTCTTGTTGTTGAATTTTGGGGTTTACATCATGGCCGAAATTTAAGGGACGTAACTGCTAAATTTTGGGGTTGTTTGGGCTTGACAATCATGCCTGTATGGTGTTTGTTCATATACTTAAGTGATATTCAAGTGTTGGCTCAAAAGCCCTATAAGTTGTGTAGTAGGAAATTCTACTTTTATGATTTAGAATATTGTAGTGTTTTGGTGAGTGTTGAGCTATGATGTGAGATGCTAATGACTTCGAGCCTGTGCCATTATGTCCATAGGAGAGTTAGATACATGTCAATGTGTGTTCTAAGCAAATAGTACTTATGAATATGCTTGAATATGTTATATAGCATAAATTGGTGATTTATATCACTTGGCTGAGTGAATGATGATAATATTGAGTTGTTGAATTAAGATATTGAATCGATATGAATGATATCGATTGGATTGACAATGAACTAATATTCAGTGATAATTTCGATATAGATTCTTCATGATTCTCAAGATGTCGGGATAGCCCATCATATTGTCGACTATAAGGTACGTGGTGACGTACGAGCAGGTATACCCAGTATTTATATATTCATACATACATGTATTTTAATATGTGATGTTTAAGGTTCAGTGATTGAGTTTGATAATTGAGTTTAATACACGTGGAATGGTGGATACGTCGATGTACGTGATCCGGGTATACGAGTTGATTATTGATGCCTTTGGCATGATCGATATGCGAAGTGGTTGAGAATGAGATTAATTGAGCTGCCTTCGAGATAAGATTTGTCATGCTTAAGTATAAATGATAAAGTGTGGTTATGCCGTATTTATTGCATTGATGAGTATCATGCTTTGAATAATGATATTGACCATGATGTTTATGGAAATATATAAGATTGAAACAGGAACAGTTCGTGATAGCTATGCCGGTTTGAAATTTGTAACAGGGAGTATACTTTTTGAGTTTTAAATAATCTAAATTGTTGCATTACAATTTCATATATTGATTTGTGAATGAATATTGAGTTGGAGTATGCTCACCCGTGTGGGGGTTGTTTCTGTTGAAACAGGTACAACAGGTACTAAGCTACTTTGGGATATTGATTCGAGCTTGTTGGATCATGCCGCTTCCAGAAGCGTATATGAGAGTGGGTAAATAGTATACGCTATTTATTCAGTTAGATTGGTATTCATTTATTTGTTGCTCGTATGTGAGCAACTGGAAGCATGTATATGGACTGTATAAGGGTGTTGAAGCCCACTTTTGATGTCTTCTTAGTATTGTGTTTTTTTTCCTGGCTGGGAATTGTTTTGGTGATGTGTTGGGATAGCTCAATTTATGGGGAGACTCTGCCCAAAGTTTATAAAAACCCACAATGTAAAAGTGGTGCAATGGTGATGATAATGGGTGAATCTTGAGTCTTATTGCTGAGTATTATTAATGTCATGGAGAATATGTGAAGTATGTAATGATTCTTTTAAAGAATGGAAAATTTTTATACTCAAATGACGTCATAATTGCACTAATGACGAGTTAAGGGGTTGGGGTCTTACATTAGTGGTATCAGAGCAGTGGTTAGCTCTTTGGGATGTTTAATGGTCTAGGGATGTGTTGATCGACATGTATATCACATACTTTTATGCATGATTGTAGTTTTCTGTCATTGTGACATGACGCCTGCTATGTGCATTTTATGATATGAAGCAATGAAATATGTGCCATTGATGATATGAAGCAATAAAAAATGGTGTTATTGCTAACCATCGTGATTGCAGGATCGTATGAGATACGATGAACATACACAATGAGGGTGGTATGGTTGAAAAACCTCGAGTATGGTAACTCGTTTTATTATCCTTAGCTTGACTAGGATAAAAATGATAATGCCTTTTCAGGTGCGTGATGAATGACATCGCTGATGGTAATTAATGTTGATAATAAGTGAACATTGTTACTAGTAGAGAGATAAATGCATTTTATTGAGTTGAGTTTTGTGTACATGTATGTGCAGTGCTGAGAAATCTGATTTTGCAGGAGAAATCAGAAAAATGAGATATGATATCTGAAAATAGGACATGGCAGGCAGTACTGTGCGGTTGGAGTATGACAACAGATAATGTGACAATCGAGTATGTGTGTGTCATTTACAGGATGGCACAGGTACGTGTTAATGTACGATGATGTATTGATATTCCTATTCCTTTTGATGTTGATTATGATATATCACTGATTGTAAATGAATGATGATATTGAGGGTCGCTGGCATGAGTAGATTGTGTCGCAGTAGCAGGGGAGCGACGTGTGGGTATAGCAGGCTTGGTATTGCTGCTATATCGATTATATAGTTGATGGGTCGCGATGATGATGCGACGATGGGGTATAGTAGGCTTGGTGATGCTACTATATCGATTATATATTGTGTCGCAGTAGTAGGGGAGCGACGATGGGGTATAGTAGGCTTGGTGATGCTACTATATCGATTATATACGATGTGTCGCAAAGATGCGACGATGTGGTATAGTAGGCTTGGTGTTGCCACTATATCGATTATTTACGATGTGGTCGCCGCTGACGAGCGAGCAATGTGATATGGGTCGCCACTGATGAGTGAGCGATGTGTTATTGGGTCACCACTGACGAGTGAGTGATGTGGTCGCCGCTGACGAGCGAGCGATGTGAGTATTGTTGGGATCGACACTAGAGTGTGCAATGTCTTTTATGTGCCTCCACTATAGAGGGAGGGTGATGAATATATGTTAATTTAAATTGACCTTGTTGATTTGACGTGTTGTGATAATCAACTGTACAGGTGAAAGCGATCATGGAGAGAGTGGATGAAGAGACATTATTGTTTTCTTTCATTTTTATTGCAGTGGATGCAATAGCGGGGTGTGATTGATACCGATACATTGATGACATTTCTTGGCAAGATGATGGTATGATTATATGGTGATATTTGAGATTTATAATATTTGCCGCTATCATATCGAAACGATGGAAATATTGTGAATGCCGCTGATATGTCGAGGCAATGAATATTTTTGGATGGTCATGTTATTGATGATGAGTATATCAATTGTGTATTGATATGAATTATATTTTGTGGAATATTTATGTTGAGAACAGGGGCAGTTTAAAGGATCGAGTGTGGATCCACTGTGTACAGTAAGTGTTATTACATCTTATTGTTTTAAGAATGTAATTTTATTGGATATGATTATGGATATTATATGAATGCCAGTAGTGGCGATGATATTGTGCATGCACGTAGTGGCGATGAGATTATGTATGCCAGTGTTGGCAATTAGTATTGATATATATTGCTATTGTGTTAGCAACGAATCGTAGGGTGCCGTTATTCGGCGATGAATATTGATGTGCTGTTATTATGTTAGCATGAGTATTATTGTGCTAGCGATGTATATTGATGATGTGTTCATTTCAGATAGCTGTGGACATTGTGTTATTGTTGTTCCTTGGGTACATGCGATGTAGACCCAAGAGGATATTGAAATGTTCCAGAGGAACAAGGAGTCGAGGTAACTATTACGTTTGGTTTGGCATGTGAATATATGTTAATATATGTTGATAGATGTTGATTGCATTATCTCAGTGAGTTATATTAATTTTGAGAATCGATTGTGTAGATGGAATAACAGAAAATGAGAATCGCTTGAGATGGTATTTATTACTGTGAAAAGCATGCTAGATTGATATAGTGTAGGAGTAGTAGGTGAACGTGATCATGTTGACATGAGATTAACGGGTACGTCACGAGATGACGTGGGATCACTATGAATGTCGTGTGTGGACATATGATATTTGTGAACATTCATGATTAATGAATTATTATGTTTCTAGGATGAGTTAAAGATTGAAATGAATTGCGTCATTGAGGCATGCAATTGATTCTTATGTTGAATTTCAATCATCAAGATAAGTGATAGTGTACTGTAGCATGTTGTGTATAGGAGTGCGTGAACTTTTGACGCAGGGAATTAATGTTCGATGCTGGAAACATTATGAATATCAAAATGCGTAAATGTCAAGGTACGTGGTTATGTTATGAGTATTTGAGAAATACTAATGAGTTTCTGTCTAATACTTCATACCAGATGATAGCTGGGTGATGAAGTATGGAAACGTTAATGCTTGAAAAAGCATGTGATTACTGTAATGAGCATGATACCATGATGCTGTCGTACATGTAAATGACTTAATCTACAAAGATCTGAGATTAATCATTCAATGTTGATGTTGATACATTGTTTTAAATTGTTTATATACAAGTGATTTGTAAGGAATGTGGGATAATACAAGATAACTTATCTAAGTGGATAAGAATAATGACGGGTTATGAGATAAATTTGAAGAATGAAGAATATTAAGATGTTAATGGACGTATAATCATGACATGAAAATATTCGTGTTAGACCATTCATTGTGATTTGATATTGATGATATATGATTGTTGGTGCGTATAATGTTGATATACGTATGTTAGAATTACTAATGGGTTTTCTAGTAATGCCTTTGCACCAGATAATAGCCAGGGGATGATATATGAGAGGTTGATGTATAGGGGCTCAAGAGTTTCACTATATCATACGGACAATGGTGGTGATGTTGATATAAGTTGCATATATTTGCAACAACACAGATTTAGATCTTGTGCAAGGAAACTGTACCGATGCGACTACACATGTACTGAAGTATGACAAGAAGTGATTGATTGCTAAACGGTGTAAGTGTTGCCTTTTATGAACTGTTAGCAATTTCCTTGATAAGTTAATTATAGGAATGAGCTTTTGAAATGTAAACAAATTGAACAAGGCAAGTATGATGTTAACCTCGGATTGATTACATGATAATGTTGGGATGGAGTAAAGTGATGTGAATTGCAGTATTGCGATCGTTGGTGTAATGGGGCACATGTGTGAGCCGTGATGGTTCGGATGGCTATCGTCCTACAGATGGTCAAGTCACTATCTTGCTTGAGCTGTATAACGGTACGTAAAATTTTACAGTTGGATTTTAATGGTAAGCATGCGTTTAAATTTTGGGGTCGAAATTTTATTAGTTGGGGAGAATTGTAATGTCCGAAATAATTATTAATGATGCAATTGATGTAATTATGGTGGTTATATGATATATTGAGATTTAATTCTTGGGTATATCCGAAATAATTATTAATGATGCAATTGATGTAATTATGGTGGTTATATGATATGTTGAGATTTAATTCTTGGGTATCGGATTTCGAAGCGGAGTTGGGATAAATAATTCCGGGATCGAATTTATAATGCTAATTAACACCAAAATTTTATTAAATATAAAATTTGCATTAAATCGAAAGATTTAATTTTGTGATTCAAATAAGGACATGAAGTTAGGTGTGGACTGTACATGTGTTGCACCTGCACCAGTACACCGGTGACACCCCGATGTTCATAATTGGTCGGAAATTAATATATATCGGTGTAGGATGTAAAACACATACCAAAACATGTAAAACACACACAGATCGCGGACACCTACGAAAAGGTGCGAAAACACGCACTTCTCGCGCGATCACTGACCACCGTGTACTTATCCGCTCCGTTCGCCGCCGTCCGACCACCTAACGACGATACCGACCTACCACTGTGTTCACAACTCTCCGGCGAACATTTACATACTAGATAATCGAATTTTGATGTTCGGAAAGGTGTTCGATTTTGACCTGGAATGAACAAAATCGCACAGACTAGGGTTTGAGGAACTCTGGTTCGATTTCTTCGATTCTACACCAAATTGGACGAAGCGATATACCAAATCTCTTCCCCTCACCTGGACGACGATTTCTACACCGGTCTCCGCCACTACCGCCGCCGGAGGTCGCCGGAATCAGAGGAAATGTGTGCGTGAACTTTGTGAGAAATTGGGTAAATTTTGATATCCGATTTTCCGACTTTGCTTCGATAATTACCAGTTAATTTGAGTTCGTAAATGAACTGCTATCCTTGCTTGAAAATCTGCTGCAATTGATTCAAATCTTGTTATGTTGGTTTCACCTTCCTGCTGAATGAGTCTATCTATGCTGCTGAAATGAGTTAAAATAGAATGTTGTAGAGAATTGAATTAACCTGGTATTTGGGCCAAATTCTTGTTGTTGAATTTTGGGGTTTACATCATGGCCGAAATTTAAGGGACGTAACTGCTAAATTTTGGGGTTGTTTGGGCTTGACAATCATGCCTGTATGGTGTTTGTTCATATACTTAAGTGATATTCAAGTGTTGGCTCAAAAGCCCTATAAGTTGTGTAGTAGGAAATTCTACTTTTATGATTTAGAATATTGTAGTGTTTTGGTGAGTGTTGAGCTATGATGTGAGATGCTAATGACTTCGAGCATGTGTCATTATGTCCATAGGAGAGTTAGATACATGTCAATGTGTGTTCTAAGCATATATTACTTATGAATATGCTTGAATATGTGATATAGCATAAATTGGTGATTTATATCACTTGGCTGAGTGAATGATGATAATATTGAGTTGTTGAATTAAGATATTGAATCGATATGAATGATATCGATTGGATTGACAATGAACTAATTTTCAGTGATAATTTCGATATAGATTCTTCATGATTCTCAAGATGTCGGGATATCCCATCATGTTGTCGACTATAAGGTACGTGGTGACGTACGAGCAGGTATACCCAGTATTTATATATTCATACATACATGTATTTTAATATGTGATGTTTAAGGTTCAGTGATTGAGTTTGATAATTGAGTTTAATACACGTGGAATGGTGGATACGTCGATGTACGTGATCCTGGTATACGAGTTGATTATTGATGCCTTTGGCATGATCGATATGCAAAGTGGTTGAGAATGAGATTAATTGAGCTGCCTTCGAGATAAGATTTGTCATGCTTAAGTATAAATGATAAAGTGTGGTTATGCCGTATTTATTGCATTGATGAGTATCATGCTTTGAATAATGATATTGACCATGATGTTTATGGAAGTATATAAGATTGAAACAGGAACAGTTCGTGATAGCTATGCCGGTTTGGAATTTGTAACAGGGAGTATACTTTTTGAGTTTTAAATAATCTAAATTGTTGCATTACAATTTCATATATTGATTTGTGAATGAATATTGAGTTGGAGTATGCTCACCCGTGTGGGGGCTGTTTCTGTTGAAACAGGTACAACAGGTACTAAGCTACTTTGGGATATTGATTCGAGCTTGTTGGATCATGCCGCTTCCAGAAGCGTATATGAGAGTGGGTAAATAGTATACTCTATTTATTCAGTTAGATTGGTATTCATTTATTTGTTGCTCGTATGTGAGCAACTGGAAGCATGTATATGGACTGTATAAGGGTGTTGAAGCCCACTTTTGATGTCTTCTTAGTATTGTGTTTTTTTTCCTGGCTGGGAATTGTTTTGGTGATGTGTTGGGATAGCTCAATTTATGGGGAGACTCTGCCCAAAGTTTTATAAAAACCCACAATGTAAAAGTGGTGCAATGGTGATGATAATGGGTGAATCTTGAGTCTTATTGCTGAGTATTATTAATGTCATGGAGAATATGTGAAGTATGTAATGATTCTTTTAAAGAATGGAAAATTTTTATACTCAAATGACGTCATAATTGCACTAATGACGAGTTAAGGGGTTGGGGTCTTACACATCTCATATCGAAATCAACAATACATCAACATCATATATCAGGATATAAAGTCATAAATGGAATATCATTACTCGTACGTCAACACGTACCTGTCGTGCGACACACAAGATATAAATCAGGCGTCAATGGTTAATCTCCTCGTTGTCCTGTCCCCTGTAATGATGCTACAACAATACCAACAATATCTCATGTTAAAAGAGGTTGCACTATCACATTCCACAACAATATAACATTGTTCAACATTTTACGTTTACCGATCGATCGGTCACTCTAGCGATCGATCGGTTCAATCATGCAACCCTAGCGATCGATCGATAAAAGCTAGTGATCGGTCGGTATTCAATCTGAATTTCATAAAAAAGCTACAGCATTCGAGCGACCGATCGATCGCTCAGCATTCGAGCGATCGATCGGTCGCCTTCAGCGATCAATCGCAACCTACACCGCATTACATCCCCTATTTCACCGATCGATCGGTACGATCTTAGCTATCGATCGGTCGACAACAGAATTTTAGAACAATGGCGATTTTGATCCTTATCTTCATGGTGTTTCTCATACACCTCAAGTCATGCCATCAAAACTTGATCACAAAATTATCTAACATCATAGAAACATATTTCCAACATATGAAACTCATCTCTTGACATAATATCAAGGCTTAATTCATACAAGTATAACATGCTTTTCCATGATCACCAACTCACACTACACATGCATATGGTTGCACATCCAACTTTTATACTATACATGCTTACCCACTAGTTTGATTTTACTTCTAACTTTCGATTGTAGCTTGTGTTTCACATCTTCACCTTCAACAAGAGTGAAAAGAGCACACAAGAGGAGTGGATTATGGTAGAGATTACTAGGTGAGTTAAGGTGTGTTATGCGTCTTCATAATATGATTTGTAATTTAAATACCATGCCTCTCAAATGAAATGAAATCCCACTTACATTCCAATTAAATTCACATCAAATGACTCTTACATTCACATGGAATTTCAGGCACATGTACATGCCAAATTCAAATTCAAATGTACATGTCTTGTTACCTATGTTCTCCACTCCACATATATCATGTTTTCATATATTTATCGTTTCTCAACTTCAGTTCCACTCGAAATCGAATCCACGTCATACCGTAATTATCACATACTTATGCCATTCATATCGATGAATTACAATAAGCCACAGTACCAATCTGTTGTAATATCTCACACGGACCAACATATCTCGGTGATAGTTTTCCTAGCATACCAAATTGCACTGTTCCACTGAAAGGTGACACTTTCAAAAACACATGATCACCAACCTGAAATTCCAAGGGTCGACGTCGTTTGTTTGCATAAGCAGCTTGTCTGTCCTGAGCTGCTTTCATTTGTTGTTGGATTAATTTGACTTTATCTTCCATTTCCTGGATCATCTCAGGTCCACCAACAGCTGTTCTGTCAATATCATCCCAACATAATGGAGACCTACAACGTCGCCCATACAATGCATCAAATGGGGCCATGTGAATAGTTCTTTGATAACTGTTATTATAGGAAAACTCCACCAATGGTATTGAGTCAGGCCAAGTAGTTTCAAAATCCATAAAATATGTACTCAATATATCTTCCAAAGAGTGTATTGTATGCTCAGTCTGACCGTCAGTCTGTGGATGATAAGTTGTACTCAATCTCACTTCTGTTCCTATAGCAGTCTGTAATCTCTCCCAAAAATGGGATGTAAATCTCGTATCTCGATCGGATATGATAGATATAGGAATCCCATGCAATCTCACTACATCCCTGACATACAGTTGTGCCATCTTCACATAAGTGTAATGCATACTATAGGGTATAAAATGAGCAACTTTCGTTAATCGGTCGATAACAACCCAAATAGCATCATACCCTGGGGCAGGTCTTGGAAAATGGGTCACAAAATCTATCGAAATATGTTCCCATTTCCAAGTCGGTACCTCCAGAGTCCTCAACTCACCTCCTGGTCTTCTTCTTCCAGCTTTTATTTGCTCGCAATTTAGGCATTTTTGCACAAAATCAGTCACATCTCGTTTCATCCTTTTCCACCAGAACTGTGGACGTAAATCTCTATACATCTTTTTGCCACCAGGATGAATAGAATATCTGCTGCAATGAGCACGTTGTAGCAATCCTTGGTGCAATCCAGGTGTATTAGGAATTACCCATAGATCATGTAATCGCAGACTATCATCATCAGCTATCCGAAAATGAGATTCCTGCCCCTGTAAAAAGTCATTTCCACCGCTGAACTTCCTCATCTGTTGTTCCATGTGCTTCACGAATACAACCACAAATACCAGGTTCAGCTAACAGAGTTGATACCTGAACTGGAGATGTAGATACATCAAAATCATAGCCCAGATGACAATAAGACATCATCAAGGCTGACAAGTGGCCTATATCCTCAGCAGTATAGCTCACTTTATGACTCAAAGCATCGGCTGTGAAATTGGCCCGACCAGGATGATACTCAATCTCACAATCATAATCTTTAGCAAATTTAACCATCTCCGTTGCCTCATATTTAACTCAGTTTTAGTAAACAAGAATTTCAAACTCTTGTGATCAGTAAAGATGGTACACGAAGTACCATATAAATAGTGTTGTCATATCTTCAATGCAAAGATAATGGCTACCAGCTCCAAGTCATGTACCAGATACCTCGTTTCATGGGGTTTCAATTGTCTCGAGGCATACGCCACTACATGTTGATCCTGCATCAATACACAACCTAAACCCTGTAATGATGCATCAGTATATACAACAAACCTTTGATTTTCTTTTGGAATTGTCAACACTGGAGCAGTCGTCAATCGGTGTTTCAATTCCTGAAGCTCTGTTCACATGCTCCAGACCACTGAAATCTCACCCCTTTTTGAGTCAATTGTGTCAATGGTTTTCCAATCTTTGAAAATCTCTTGATAAATCGCCGATACTGAGGTAGGCGCAGACCACTGTACCACTGCCTCTACCTTCTTTGGATCAACTGATATTCCATATTTTGATATGACGTGGCCAAGAAATACCACCTTATCCAACCAAAACTCACATTTACTGAGTTTGGCATACAATTGCTTATCTCAAAGAATTTGTTACGGCATGTAAATGCCTTACGTGCTCATCCGCACTCCTGGAATATATTAGAATATCATCAATAAACACTGTTGGGTTTTGGAAATCCGAATAATCTTGGTTTTGATGTTAACAAAACTTGTTATTGTGTTGCTAACATATTTCATCAAGTGTGCAGTTCATAGATCATAATTAAGAGCTTGATGAATTACAAAGAAGTAGCTTGAAAATATCAAGCTGGACCAAGTCTGAAATCCTGGCAGAGCAGATTGTTTCGATCATATCTAATAGCTCGGATATCGAAATGGCGTGCTTCTAAATAGGTTGAACAGCCAACTCAAAATACTAAAAGTCATATTTCACAATAGATCGGCTAGTTCGAATGTTATCAAGGAGAAAAGACACCTGCAAGATCGAGCTGTACCGTGAAGAAACAGCAAGCTGTTTCAGCAAGCAACTGTCAGTCTGTTGGGCATAACTCTTAGCTTGCTTATCGGAACGGAACGATTCAGTATGGGTTGGAAATCTAAGACAAATATCTATAAGTCATCTTGGAAGTCAATTACTGAATCGGACGTTACGATGGCCAAAAAGCTTCTGCAAGTCACGCCATGTGCTGCTGCATCCAGCAAACAGACAGCAGGAGCATTGCCTCGTATTTCGAGCATAGCTCTCTCATAAAAACTCAAAATTGAGCGATTATTGATTCCGTGGAAAGCTAAGAGAAATTGCTACAACTTTCATGTAGATCACTTTGCCCAGAAATCAAAGAATCAAGAGTTACAAACAACAGATTGAAGAGCAAGTTTATCAATCTGTTTTTGTATCAAGCTGATTGTCCAGACTTATCCGGACCAGACTGATCTGCCCGTGATGATCTGGACCAGACTGATCTGCCCGTGCTGATCTGGCAGACTGATCTTCCCATGCTGATCCGGCCAGACTGATCTGCCCAAGCTGATCCGGCCAATCCGGTCCGAAATACATGAGCCCAGAAACCAGAATATGACTGTTGCAAGCTCGGGAATCGTGCAGAACCTTCTCCAACGGGCATATTCTTGTGTCTAACGTATATATCATTACTTGGGGCTATATATACATGATTTGGAAGCTCAATAACAGCTGATTGAAGATCAATCCAAGCCTTCCAAAGCTAACCCACTTGGGATTCAATTGAGGAACTTAAAAGACAAAAGCTGCTAAATGAAGAGCACTCCTCAAACCTTTGGCACCACTTACCTTGCTATATCAGATCTAGTTAGAGATCATTTGTGCCATATATATTCACTCTATTCATTGTATATGAGAGCTTAATAGATGAGTGAATATCATTGTAACGGTTGATGATTTATCACAACCTATGAGAGGTCTTTGTATGTGAGACATTAAAGAACATACATAGTTGAGTTGCTAGGAGTTCTAATTGGATGGGGAATTCCCAACTGGATCGGGTTTGTACAACGGGATTGTATAAATCAAAGTCTTCTAGTGGAATCCTTCTGTTTGGATCGGGGTAGTGTTTAGAAGGGGGGTTGAATAAACACTAGATTCAATTTCGATTTCTTCTTCTGGTTAACTGTAAGCTGTTAAGTGTTACAGTTGCTTCTCAATATCAGGCAAGTCAGGAGACACTTATTATAGTGCGGAAGACGTCTACTGAACTTGTGAGGAATAAAACTGAGGTAATAAAGTAATGAACAAATAACACAAGAGTTGTTTCTGGAAGTTCGAAGCACAACGCTTCTACGTCTCCCCTTCTTCCTTTGCAGGAAGGATTCACTAGAAGATTTGGTTTACACTTTACAGTATACAACCTTCTTAGGAACTAACACACTTGGCCTAAACTCCTAGCAATCTCAATCTTCTTAACTTTTGATTACAAGGGATTCTATAACACTCTTTACAGAATAAACTTTCTAGCTTTGAGAGTTTTTGAGCAGCAGACTTCAATTGGCAATAATCTATCACAGATTTAGTTTCGCTGTTTGTCTACTCTTTGCTGAACGTTTGGAATACCAGTAAATGATTTTCTTGTTTGCTTTGAAGTATATCTCTTTGTTGAAAATCGCTCAGCACCTCTTCATTCTCTGCTTGGACGTATTTATAGCTTTGGTTGTCCAACGGTAGCTTTTCTGTATATGGAAGAAATTAGCTTTCCAAATTCATATTGTCTTCTTTCCTATTTTGTCTAAGCAACGGCTCTTTTCACTCTGACGGTAATGGTGGCGGAGATATAGCAGGGTGCGCCGCTCTGTTGTACCTTTGTCAGAGAATGTTGTACTGATTTTGTCTCGTTGCTTAGTGCTCTTACTGGAAGTTTAGACTTCTGCTGGTTTTCTGTGTTCAACTGGTCGTTCATTCTCTTATGACCAGTTGATATCTTTGTTCAGTGTGAGACTATCCAGTTGATGGTTGTCCAGTAGATGTCTGTCCAGTTGGTGGCTATCCAGTTTATGTCTTGTCCAGTTGGTGGCTATCCAGTTGATGTCTATCCAGTTGGTAGCCATCCAGTTTATGTCTTGTCCAATTGGTGGCTATCCAGTTGATGTCTATCCAGTTGGTAGCCATCCAGTTTATGTCTTGTCCAGTTGGTGGCTATCCAGTTGATATCTATCCAGTTGGTAGCCATCCAGTTTATGTCTTCACCCGGTAGGAGTCTTTATCCAGTTGGTCTTTGTTACTCGGTAGGACTTCATCCAGTTGATCTTTAATATCCGGTTTGTAATCACCAAAACTTAGAAATCGTTTTCCCAACAATTTCCCCCTTTTTGGTGATGACAAAACTAAGTAATAATCGATTTCCTACTTGAGTAAATAAGATGAGAATCCTGAAAATACTTGAAGACATAATGGAAAAGAAATTTTAATTAAATATAAGCAGATTACAAGTTGTAATCAAACTGGACAATTGAGAGAGATTCATCTTCATTTAAGATGAATTCTAATAACTTGAATAGAATCTAAGACGGATCTAGTTTACACAATATAGCTGATACATGACAAATTTTTAAACAAGCACTGTAGACCTGGAGAGCTTCGATCCATCTAATGTCAGAGAGGAAGAGCTCGATCCACCTTATTTCAGAGAGGAAGAGCTCGATCCACCTTGTTTCAGAGATGACCTAATTAGAATACTCTATCTCTGCCGGTCTACCTTGTTTCAGAGAGAAGGTCGGGAAGAGTCATATGTATATTCATCAGGCAGCTTCCATGGTTTATGGATTCACCTAATGAGAATATTCTATCTCTGTCTTTCCCCTTTTTGTCATCAGCACCCAGACATCCCCTGTGAGCAGTTCCTGACTGATGATGAGCATCAGAACATGATTCAAACGCTGAAGCTTAATGGAGCTGGGTTAGATAAGTAATCAACCCATGAGGGGTTGATTTAGATAAGTAATAAACCCATGAATCGGAAAAGTTTTTAACAGAAAACCAAGGAATTTTGAAAGGTTTGAAGTTAATCATGATGAGTGAATGTGTGTTATGTGAACAAACACGAGTCACTATTTATAGAAATGAAAAGGTTTCAATTAATGTGAATGTATTTATGTTGATCAGTAAATACAAAGAAAAGGTCAACTAAAAAATAGTAAATAGATAAGAGTAATTAAAGGAAGAGTCAGAAAACGATACTATTTTCGCCCGAACCAATGTTTGGAATAGTCGCGTTTTTCGGCATGCGGTTGGCGCGGACTCTGAGATCTGGGTTGAGCAGTTGGTCTGGACTGAGTGAGTGCTCCAGTTGCAGGGGATGAACGAGCAGCTAAACTTGAAGCTCGCTGCGTTGAGGGAGCAGTTCGGCTGGGTTCAGGTAGTCTGCGAATTATTTGAGGGGCTGCAGGCAGGCTGTTGCATATATCTTGAATCTGAGAAGTAAATGCTGCCTGCATGGTGGCCAACTGATCGGTTAAGACTTTCTTGGCTTCTTCGATCTTTTCTCCAAGAGCCAGGGATGTGGCAGCATGAAGAGATTCATTATTTTGATTTATCTGAAGCCGAGCCTGGCCAATTCGAGAAAGAGTTTCTGCCATTGTGTCTTCAGCAAAAGTTTGAAGTCTGGTGACAGTAGTCGTTAAACTACTTAAGTCCCTATAGACTTGCTGGAATTGAAAGTCCGTGTGCTGCTGATGGGTTCCTAGTATGAGAGTTGCAATTCGCTCTTCCTGCTTAAGTTTATGAACATCGCTGGCTAGTGCTGATATTGCAGTGGAGAGATTAGCTAGCTGCGCAGCAATGTTCGGTGGCTCGTCCAGAGGGTTTGTAAAGACAAAAAAATCCTCAGAAAGCTCTTGAACCATGGACGGATCTACGGCAATCATTGGAGTACCAGTAGTAGGGACAAGAGCACTGGGATGAGCATCTTCAACTGCAGTGGAGTGCAAAATAGTAGCTTCGACATTTGGGGCAGCTGTAGAGTCTGAGATAGTTACAGCCAAATTGACAGTTTCTTCAATTTGTGGGACAGCAATAGTGGCTTGATCAACCGCAGCAGCAGACGACTGGCTGTGATCATTGGAGTGTGAAGACTCACTAGGTTCATGATTGGCAGAGGATATAGTAACCTGCTGAACCACTGTTTGAATGACTGCATCCACATTGGTGTGATCAACAACCATTGGTTGGGGCTGTTGATCATTATGAGAGCTGGGAGTAGAGGAGACGCTGGGAGCAGTTGGAGAGGAGAGTTCTTTAACCGAGGAGGCTGCCTCCAATGCAGTTGGTGCGGCCTCCGCTCCAGTGGGAGTGGTCTCCAGAGCAGTAGAAGTGAGCTCCACAGAAGAGGGGACAATCTCCAAATTTGCAATGACCGTATGTAGATCCGGCTGATCAGGGCTTGCAACAGTTTCAGCAGTGGAGCATGAGTGAATCCCAGTGGATATGCGAATATCATGAAGAGCAAGCTCAGCCATTTCCAGCTTGGGTCCAAGAGCATTTAGAACAGCTCTATCATGATTCGCTGTTCCTGAATTACCATTGAAGTGTTGAAGGCGGGTTTCCACAAGGGCTTGAAGTTCGCCCACATAGGTCATCAGGCGAAAAACATCCCGCAGCTTCAAGCTTGTTTCAGGGTCTGAGATTTGAAGATATGCCAGGATTTTGTTCTCATCTTCCCTAGCCTGATCCAGAATAGGATCAAAATCATCAAATCGAACCTTTATTCGAGCCTTTACCCAACGATCAAAAATCTCCAGCTGTGGTTGCAGATTGGCTTCAACTGTATCCATGACCATCTGGATCTCGAAAGCAACTGGAGTGGACACTGGAGCCGTAAGAGTTTTTCCTTTGCCAGCAGAGGTGGTCTTTGGATGACAGTATGGACACAAAGACTTGGGTGTCCTAAAGCTGATAGTGCCTGGTGCTTGCTGAGAGCTCACCAGTGCTGACGGAGTGTCAACTGGAACCATTGATGGAGCAGGCACCATGGCTAATGAAGCAGTTGGTTCCTCAGTTGAAGGAATTTCAGGGCTGGGTTCGCTACCAGGAATAACGTTTGCAGGGCCGGCGGAGGAGATGGTATCAGAAGCGGCAATGACCTGCTGTCGGATAGCTGAAGGAGCAGCTTTCTTGTTCTGGGCTTCTTAGGAGGGGGAGGAGGAGGAGAAGACTCAACGGATTCTGAGACACTTTGTTCAGAGTCACTAATTACTTGAGTCAAACGGCGCTTTGTCACCCCACCTTCTCTGCCACTTCGTTGTCGATGAAGCTGAAGATACTTGGCAGTGATAAGTCTCCCTGGATGAAGGTTGGAGAGAGCCCCTGTTTTAATGTGTTTGCTGTCAAAAAGGCTGCTTAGCGGGAGAGCAAAGCCTGATTGACCCTTGCCAGAGACCACTAGACTAGTCAGAGTTTGAAATAACACAACTGACCAGTTTATCTCCAATCCTTTGCATATTGCACTCATAACGTCAAACTTTTCAGGGGTGATCATATCAAATGATACAGCTTTACATAGAAGCCCCTTGGAGATGATGTCTGCCAGTTGTCGATAATGGCTCTTCATTAATACTTTCCTGAAAGGAGGACGTTGAAGGCGATGAGCAGAGTCCGAAACTGTGAGACGCATCTCTTCTCTTAGTTCCGCTAAAACAGTGGAAAAATCAGTGTGTCCGGTGGAGGGAAGGCACAGGTGTGTGGCAAATTCAGATTGGGTGATGGTAACCGACTGTCCAGATACGGATGCTACCACGGTGTCATCCACAACCTTGCCGTAGCAAAGAACTCGTGTAGCTCTGTCCTTGTAAAATGAGGGGGCCTGGCTCAGGATTACCAGGAGTCCGGAGGTATCCAGTCTTTGTATCAACTCCTTTGTCTCCTCATCAGATGATGTGTATATAGAATGAAAATCGATGTGAACAGCATTGGTGATGAAGCTCGGTTGAACATTCTTTGACATTTTGGATGAGTATGAGGAAGAAGCAGCAGCAATCTTGTTAGAGTAAAGTTTTCTGAAAGAAAAGATAATTGCGGTGAATTGTTGGAGTAGATGAAGAGTAGAGAAAATAATGGCGGTGAAAATGGAAGTATATGTAACGTCGTACTGTAGATGAGCGGACACATGTATACGTGGCGATCATCTAACGATTTAAAAAGATTTAGCAAATAAATAAAAGGACAGGATTTAGGCGGGAGTGAAATAATTTATTTTACACAAAAGTAATTTTGAATTCCGAGGTTAATAAGTATCGAAGGTTATTTTTGTCAAAGCATATTTGGTAACATCAGCTGGTATGTAGGGTTCGACTGGTAGGAAAGCATCTACTGGATGTAGAGTCCTACTGGTACGGATACACCTACTGCAGCTGACCATTGTATTACCAGCTGAGCTTAAATAACCATGATAGGACTATAACTGAAATTCCCCCTAAATTTATGCAAATAAACTAACTAATCCCCCTGAAATCATTACCCAAACAAAATAATCAAGAAGTAATTTCAATTAAACCAAGAATATTTCGAAAGTAAGAAAACTTAGCGTCCGGTAGGGGTTTTGTGAAAATGTCTGCTGCCTGTTGTTCGGTAGAGATATACTCCAGTCGAATTTCTTTCTTCATAACATGATCTCTGATAAAATGATAACGGATGTCAATATGTTTAGTACGAGTATGAAGAACTGGATTGTATGTTATAGCAATGGCAGACGTATTGTCACAAAAAATGGGAGCCTCTGTGGACTCAATTCCATAGTCTCTGAGTTGTTGCTGAATCCAGAGCAGTTGAGCACAGCAGCTTCCAGCAGCAAGGTACTCTGCCTCTGCAGTGGAAGTTGCTATGGATGTCTGTTTCTTGCATCCCCATGATATCAATCGATCACCAAGGAATTGACAATACCCACTGGTGCTTTTCCTGTCAATTTTGCATCCAGCATAGTTAGCATCTGAGTATCCAATAAGATTAAAAGTTGAGTCTCTGGGATACCATAGACCAACATTCTCAGTGCCTTTCAAATATTTGAGGATCCTTTTGACAGCAGTGAAGTGCGACTGTTTGGGATTTGCTTGAAACCGGGCGCACATACACACAACAAACATAATATCTGGTCGGCTGGCTGTCAAATATAGTAAAGATCCGATAATAGCCTCGATACATTGTAACTTCGACTGGTATTCCTGAATTATCCAAGTCGAGTTTGGCAGATGAGCTCATTGGTGTAGTAGCAGCTGAGCTGGTATTCATTCCATATTTCTTCAGCAGCTCTTTAGTGTATTTAGACTGATTTATCAGGATTCCTTCACTAGATTGCTTGACTTGCAATCCTAAGAAAAATGATAGTTCTCCCATCATGCTCATCTCAAATTGGTCCTGCATAATTTTAGAAAATCTTTCGCACAATTTTGAGTTAGTACTTCCGAAGATAATATCATCAACATAAATTTGAACTAGCAGAGTATGATCTCCCTTTGTAAATTTAAAAAGGGTCTTGTCCACCGTGCCAATAATAAAATTGTGCTCTGTCAAATATTTTGATAAAGTTTCATACCAGGCACGGGGAGCCTGCTTTAGACCATACAAAGCTTTATTGAGACGGAAAACATGAGATGGCTGCTGATGGTTTTCAAATCCAGGAGGTTGTTCAACATAAACTTCTTCCTGGAGTTTGCCGTTAAGAAATGCACTCTTAACATCCATCTGATAGACTTTAAAGTCTTTAAACGCAGCAAATGCAAGAAATATGCGAATTGCTTCTAGTCGAGCTACAGGGGCAAAGGTTTCATCAAAATCAATGCCTTCTTCCTGTCTGTAGCCCTGTGCAACTAATCTTGCCTTATTTCTGATTACTGTACCATTTTCGTCTAATTTATTTCTAAATACCCATTTGGTGCCAATTACAGTGTGATGCTGTGGTCGTGGTACAAGATACCATACTTTGTTTAGTTCAACCTGATTTAGTTCTTCCTGCATTGCTTCTACCCAACTTGGGTCTAATATAGCTTCATCAATCTTCTTAGGTTCTATATGAGATATGAATGCAGCATGAAGAAATTCATTAATCATTTGTCCTCTGGTGCGTAGAGGAGCAAGAGGGTTACCGATGACCTGCTCGGGTGGATGATCCTTCTTCCACCGGAGCGAAGGTCCAAGAGTGTTGAGTTCTTCAGATGATTGGATGTGAGTAGGCAAATCAGAGGTTCTGATAGACTCATCTTTCTCATTTGTTCCTTCTACTGCAGTAGAGGTAGATGCCACTGTTTCATTGGTAGCTGGCTGCAGTGCTTGTTGGCCAGCAAACTCCTCTGCTTGAGCTTCAGGAACTTCTGGTTCTAAGAAGCAGTCAGTCCTGCTTCTGTAATCAATCTCATCATCAACATTTTCGTCAATGTAAGTGCTTTCCAGTCGATTACTCAAGTTGTTGATTTGTATATCAGATAGTGTACAGTCAGTAGGTTCATCAAATTTTACATGCACTGATTCTTCTACAGTAAGAGTTCTATTATTAAATACTCGGAAGGCCTTACTAACTATAGAATAGCCAAGGAATATTCCAGCATCAGATTTGGCATCAAAAGCGGTGAGATGAGTCTTTCCATTGTTGTGAATAAAACATTTGCAACCAAACACATGGAAATAGGAAATATTTGGCTTACTGCCATTCCAGATCTCATAAGGGGTTTTATTTGCTCGCTTATTAATCATTGATCTGTTCTGCGTATAACATGTTGTGTTGACAGCTTCTGCCCAAAATCTCTGCGATATTTCTGATTCCGCGAGCATAGTTCGCGCAGCTTCTTTCAAAGTGCGGTTCCTACGCTCAGCAACTCCGTTTTGTTGAGGAGTTCTAGCTGCAGAGTATTCATTTTTAATACCAAGGTCATCTAGATATGATTCGAGTGATTGATTGGTGAACTCAGTACCTTTATCACTGCGAATTCTATCTATCCCACACGATTTCTCATTTTGGAGTCTTTTCAGTAATTTGATCAGCTTTGGAGTAGCCTGGTCTTTGCCACTTAGGAACAAGACCCACGTGAAACGAGTGTAATCGTCTATTAACACTAGGGTATACTTCATTCCCCCTAGACTTGTTACTGGTATAGGACCAAACAGATCCATATGCAGCAACTCTAGGCACCGAGAAGAAGATTTACTCCCTTTGTTCTTAAAGGAGGATCTGATTTGCTTACCAAGTTGGCATGCTGCACATATCTTGTCTTTTGAGAACTCAATTTGAGGCAATCCAATAACTAGATCAAGTTTACGCAGACTGGCAATAGTTTTAAAATTTAAGTGACTCAACCGTTTGTGCCAAAGCCAATTTTTGGAGGAGTTCAGGGCAGCTAAGCAAGTAGAGGAAGTAAGCTGATTAAGATTCCAATCAATTTTATAGGTGTTATCATGCCTTCTACCTACAAGTAATATACTGCCATCAGTAGATTTAATTGTGCATGAGTGCTGATTGAATTCTACGGAATGACCATTGTCACACAGTTGACTTATGCTAATCAAGTTATAGCATAGATTTTCAACTAAAAGAATATCTTTAATGATGATGTTACCGTAGATAATCTTACCCTTACCTACGGTTCTACCTTTCGCGTTATCTCCAAAAGTTATTCTGGGTCCGGTGGAGTCCACCAGTTCAGACAATAAGCTCGCATTTCCTGTCATATGTCTAGAGCATCCGCTGTCAGGAACCATTCTGAGCTCCGAATTGGATGCATTCTAGTTTCCTGCAATTAAAGCGATAGAATGATTGGTACCCAATCCTACTTGGGTCCAGGTAGGATTAGTCCTTTCGGAACCCACACTTGTATGACCCTGAATAACTTAGGTCGGTGTGTGTTCTGAAATGTGTGTGCATTTATGAATATTGGTGATGATTTTGACTGTGAAGTGTGATAATCTGTGTATGCATGTGCTTTTGGTTTGTAGTTCCTGTTATTTAGCATATACCTCTTCTGGACAGGTTTACAGTTGTAGTACCAGTTGGGTTTAACCTCTCTAGCTGCTCGACCAGTGGGTTTAAGTTCATTTCTGAACTTTTGCCTCGGTTTAGCCTCTTTGAGTGGTTCTACATAACCGATACCTCTGTGCTGTGCTTGTTCCTTGATGAGTGTTGCTTTAACAGGTTCTTTAACCAGTTCATAAGGGTCATATACTGTGCTAGATCTTACAAAGTTCAATTGATTGAACCTTGCTTTTTGTTAGACACAGTTGAGGTTCATTACCAGATGAACTGCTGTCATTGCTATTATAGCCCATGCCTGTTAAATCACCAGCAAGCCTTATAGACTCAAGCATTTCATCCTTTCTGGTAGTCGACGCATTCCAAGTGCTAACCAGTTTGCTAAGTTTCTGGTAGGCATTCTTGGCTTCATCTCTTTCTTTCACTAGGAGACTGACTGTTTCCCTTAAGCAGTTCAACTCCCTTGATTGTTCACAATCAAGCTTGTTTTCATGCGTTTCAGTTTGGATTGTGTGCTCAGTCTTATAGCTTTCAAAGGATTCATATAGCGTCCGATACTCATTGATCATGTCCTGCAATGCATTGGTAAGTTCACTATGTGTAAATTCAGATAGGTTAGATTCATGTACCTCATTTTCATCATTTGCCATTAAGCAGTGGACTTCCTCGTCTTCACTCTCGCTGGATGAGCTAGTTAACTCCTCTGATTCTGATTCTGAATCAGCCCATTTGCTCTTACTTTCTTCTGCCATCAAAACCTGTTGATCTCTGTCCCTTTTGGATGATCTTCTGGTTTCTTTGGATTTTCTGTAATCCTTGGATCCTCTTTTGTGATCATCCTTTTTGGGTTTAGGACAGTCCGCAATGAAGTGCCCTGGTTTGAGGCAGTTGAAGCATACTCGCTCTTCTTCTTCTGAATTTCCTTTGGAACTCTACCTTCGAGGATATGATTGATAAGGTCTCTGGTTCTTCTTCATGAATTTCCCAAATTTCTTTACAAACATTGCCATAGCATCATTACACATCTTTTCTGGAGTCATCTCTCTAGAAGTAGGCAGAGATTCCGATGCAGTGAGAGCTTTGGTTGGTTGACTGGTATTTGGTTCATCTTCAACCCGAATGCCTAATTCGAATTCATAGGCTTTTAAATCAGCAAACAGATCATGTAGATCTATCTTGTTGATGTCCTTCGATTCTCTCATAGCAATGGTCTTGACATCCCATTCTCTTGGGAGACCTCTCATTACTTTGAGAGTGACTTCTCTGTTGGGTAAATCCTTACCCAGACTGCTTAGTTCATTAATTATTCCAGTCACTCTTTCATCATACTCGTTGAGAGTTTCTCCATTCATCATCTTGATATGCTCAAACTTCTGTAAAGCCACAGTAAGCTTGTTTTCTTTGGTATGATCATTTCCTTCACAGAGTTGGGCAATCTTCTCCCAGATTTCTTTGGCTGTTGAGCACATTTTTATTTTGTTGAACATATTTTTGTTCAAAGTTTTGAACAGAATGTCCTTAGCAACGTTGTCTAGATTTGCTTTTTTCTTGTCTTCGTTTGACCATTGAGATCTTTCCTTTTCTACCATTTGTGGATCACCACTTGTGATAGAAGCAGCTGTATTGATTTTCATGATCTTCAAAGGTCCTTCAGTGATTACATACCACATATCATCATCTTGAGCACTTAGATGTGCTTGCATACGGATCCTCCAGTCATCATATTCGTCTTTCTTGAACATTGGAATCTTGCTGAATGAGGCCATCAGTTTTTGGTAAATGGTAATTTCTCAAGATTGAGAAGACCTAAGCTCTGATACCACTTGTTAGGATCGGGATAGTGTTTAGAAGGGGGGGTTGAATAAACACTAGATTCAATTTCGATTTCTTCTTCTGGTTAACTGTAAGCTGTTAAGTATTACAGTTGCTTCTCAATATCAGGCAAGTCAGCAGACACTTATTATAGTGCGGAAGACGTCTACTGAACTTGTGAGGAATAAAACTGAGGTAATAAAGTAATGAACAAATAACACAAGAGTTGTTTCTGGAAGTTCGAAGCACAACGCTTCTACGTCTCCCCTTCTTCCTTTGCAGGAAGGATTCACTAGAAGACTTGGTTTACACTTTACAGTATACAACCTTCTTAGGCACTAACACACTTGGCCTAAACTCCCAGCAATCACAATCTTCTTAACTTTTGATTACAAGGGATTCTATAACACTCTTTACAGAATAAACTTTCTAGCTTTGAGAGTTTTTGAGCAGCAGACTTCAATTGGCAATAATCTATCACAGATTCAAGTTCGCTATTTGTCTGCTCTTTGCTGAACGTTTGGAATATCAGTAAAATGATTTTCTTGTTTGCTTTGAAGTATATCTCTTTGTTGAAAATCGCTCAGCACCTCTTCATTCTCTGCTTGGACGTATTTATAGGTTTGGTTGTCCAACGGTAACTTTTCTGTATATGGAAGAAATTAGCTTTCCAAATTCATATTGTCTTCTTTCCTATTTTGTCTAAGCAACGACTCTTTTCACTCTGACGGCAATGGTGGCGGAGATATAGCAGGGTGCGCCGCTCTGTTGTACCTTTGTCAGAGAATGTTGTACTGATTTTGTCTCGTTGCTTAGTGATCTTACTGGAAGTTTAGACTTCTGCTGGTTTTCTGTGTTCAACTGGTCGTTCATCCTCTTATGACCAGTTGATGTCTTTGTTCAGTGTGAGACTAACAGTTGATGGTTGTCCAGTAGATGTCTGTCCAGTTGGTGGCTATCCAGTTTATGTCTTGTCCAGTTGGTGGCTATCCAGTTGATGTCTATCCAGTTGGTAGCCATCCAGTTTATGTCTTGTCCAGTTGGTGGCTATCCAGTTGATGTCTATCCAGTTGGTAGCCATCCAGTTTATGTCTTGTCCAGTTGGTGGCTATCCAGTTGATATCTATCCAGTTGGTAGCCATCCAGTTTATGTCTTCACCCGGTAGGAGTCTTTATCCAGTTGGTCTTTGTTACTCGGTAGGACTTCATCCAGTTAATCTTTAATATCCGGTTTGTAATCACCAAAACTTAGAAATAGTTTTCCCAACACCTTCCATGCGGTGGAAGAAGGGGATACGTAGAAGGATTACACCACCTTCGAACTTCCATAAACAAATGCTTGTTTATTTATTTTAATTGCATATCTTTAAAATACCTTTCAAATGTTTAATCGGTTATAGAGCGGGTTATGTCGAGTGTCTTCCGCTCGGTTTTGTAACCGAACTCGATAATCTCTCGGTGCAATTATTTCAAGAACACGAGCTATTGAAGCTCAAGTTGGTTGAACTCGGGTGTGGAATGACAACCCACCCCAGGAATCGATCCTGACAAGTGGTATCAGAGCAGGTTGTTCTTGGAAAGCATTTTAACCGATTTTTGTAGCGGATATCTTTTAAAATCATTTTCAAAATTTTGAAGAGCATGAAATTATTTTCATAAGCATATTTTTCAAAATATGGTGTATGAAAATTTTTAGCATAAAAATCAATTTCATTGCATTGATTTTGCACGAAAGTAATTTTAAAATCTATTTTAAAACTTCAAATTGTCGTTCAATATGTTCTAAACTCGTTTTTAAATTTTAAAATTTTTATTTTGAGATTTTATCTAACAATTTTCGAAGCATTTTTGTTTTCTGGCAACTTGCAGCGACTTTGGGAAAATTGGCATAACTTCTTGCTCGGATGTGCAAATGACAAACCGTTTTTTGCGTTGCAAACTAGACTCATAGAGGATCGCAACGGTATAGGTCTTGCAGCCTAATTCTTCACGAGGAGATACAGTTTATTCTGGAAAGTTGGACTAACTGTGCTGCCATCGCTGAAAGATGAAATGGACATTGTTGAGTTTTGTTAAGAAATTCAAATTTGTTGCCAAGTATGCTACATGCATCATCAAAAGAGTTTATTTTTGTTCAAAAATTAATGTGCATTGCAATTTTTTTTAATTTGTTTTAGCCTACTCCATTTGCCCCTCACTTGCTCAAATCTTCAAACCTTTTAAAATTAAGGGGGATGGTTTAATCTCAATCCTTGAGGGGTAGTAAATTTTATTTGTCTTCCTTTTTGATTCACACAAAAAGGGGGAGAAATATGTTGTTTAAAACATATGGTTTTTTCTTGTTATGCAACATTGTGCTTTAATGTTCATATTTTTATTCAAGTTTTGTAATCATCAAAAAGGGGGAGATTGTTGGGTTTTGGAAACCCGAATAATCTTGGTTTTGATGTTAACAAAACTTGTTATTGTGTTGCTAACATATTTCATCAAGTGTGCAGTTCATAGATCATAATTAAGAGCTTGATGAATTACAAAGAAGTAGCTTGAAATTATCAAGCTGGACCAAGTCTGAAATCCTGGCAGAGCGGATTGTTTCGATCATATCTAATAGCTCGGATATCAAAATGGCGTGCTTCCAAATAGGTTGAACAGCCAACTCAAAATACTAAAAGTCATATTTCACAATAGATCGGCTAGTTCGAAGGTTATCAAGGAGAAAAGACGCCTGCAAGATCGAGCTGTACCGCGAAGAAACAGCAAGCTGTTTCAGCAAGCAACTGTTAGTCTGTTGGGCATAACTCTTAGCTTGCTTATCGGAACGGAACTATTCAGTATGAGTTGGAAATCTAAGACAAATACTACAAGTCATCTTTGGAAGTCAAAGACTGAATCGGACGTTATGATGGCCAAAAAGCTTCTGCAAGTCACGCCATGTGATGTTGCATCCAGCAAACAGACAGCAGGAGCATTGCCTTGTATTTCAAGCATAACTCTCTCATACGAACTCGAAATTGAGAGATTCTTGATTCCGTGGAAAGCTAAGAGAAAGGGCTACAACTTTCATGTAGATCACTTTGCTCAGAAATCAAAGAATCAAGAGTTACAAGCAACAGATCAAAGAGCAAGTTTATCAATCTGTTTTTGTATCAAGCTGATTGTCCAGACTGATCCGGACCAGACTGATCTGCCCGTGTTGATCTGGCAGACTGATCTTCCCATGCTGATCCGGCCAGACTGATCTGCCTAAGCTGATCCAGCCAATCCGGTCCGAAATACAAAGAGCCCAGAAATCAGAATATGACTGTTGCAAGCTCGGGAATCGTGCAGAACATTCTCCAACGGGCATATTCTTGTGTCTAACGTATATATCATTACTTGGGGCTATATATACATGATTTGGAAGCTCAATAACAGTTGATTGAAGATCAATCCAAGCCTTCCAAAGCTAATCCACTTGGGATTCAATTGAGGAACTTAAAAGACAAAAGCTGCTAAATGAAGAGCACTCCTCAAACCTTTGGCACCACTTACCTTGCTATATCAGATCTAGTTAGAGATCATTTGTGCCATATATATTCACTCTATTCATTGTATATGAGATCTTAATAGATGAGTGAATATCATTGTAACGGTTGATGATTTATCACAACCTATGAGAGGTCTTTGTATGTGAGACATTAAAGAACATACATAGTTGAGTTGCTAGGAGTTCTAGTTGGATGGGGAATTCCCAACTGGATCGAGTTTGTACAACGGGATTGTATAAATCAAAGTCTTCTAGTGGAATCCTTCCATGAGGTGGAAGAGGGGGAGACGTAGAAGGATTACACCACCTTCGAACTTCCATAAACAAATGCTTGTTTATTTATTTTAATTGCATATCTTTAAAATACCTTTCAAATGTTTAATCGGTTATAGAGCGGGTTATGTCGAGTGTCTTCCGCTCGGTTTTGTAACCGAACTCGATATAATCTCTCGGTGTAATATTTCAAGAACACGAGCTATTGAAGCTCAAGTTGGTTGAACTCGGGTGTGGAATGACAACCCACCCCCGGAATCGATCATGACAAGTGGTATCAGAGCAGGTTGTTCTTGGAAAGCATTTTAACCGATTTTTGTAGCGGATATATTTTAAAATCATTTTCAAAATTTTGATGAGCATGAAATTATTTTCATAAGCATATTTTTCAAAATATGGTGTATGAAAATTTTTAGCATAAAAATCAATTTCATTGCATTGATTTTGCACGAAAGTAATTTTAAAATCTATTTTAAAACTTCAAATTGTCGTTCAATATGTTCTAAACTCGTTTTTAAGTTTAAATTTTTATTTTGAGATTTTATCTAACAATTTTCGAAGCATTTTAGTTTTCTGGTAGCTTGCAGCGACTTTGGGAAAATTGGCATAACTTCTTGCTCGAATGTGCAAATGACGAACCGTTTTTTGCGTTGCAAACTAGACTCATAGACGATCGCAACGGTATAGGTCTTGCAGCCTAATTCTTCACGAGGAGATACAGTTTATTTGGAAAGTTGGACTAAGTGTGCTGCCATCGCTGAAAGATGAAATGGACATTGTTGAGTTTTGTCAAGAAATTCAAATTTGTTGCCAAGTATGCTACATGCATCATCAAAAGAGGTTATTTTTGTTCAAAAATTAATGTGCATTGCAAATTTTTTTAATTTGTTTTAGCCTACCCCATTTGTCCTCACTTGCTCAAATCTTCAAACCTTTTAAAATTAAGGGGGAGGGTTTAATCTCAATCCTTGAGGGGGAGTAAATTTTATTTGTCTTCCTTTTTGATTCACACAAAAAGGGGGAGAAATATGGTGTTTAAAAAATATGGTTTTTTTCTTGTTATGCAACATTGTGCTTTAATGTTCATATTTTTATTCAAGTTTTGTGATCATCAAAAAGGGGGAGATTGTTGGGTTTTGACCCGAATAATCTTGGTTTTGATGTTAAAAAAACTTGTTATTGTGTTGCTAACATATTTCATCAAGTGTGCAGTTCATAGATCATAATTAAGAGCTTGATGAATTACAAAGAAGTAGCTTGAAAATATCAAGCTGGACCAAGTCTGAAATCCTGGTAGAGCGGATTGTTTCGATCATATCTAATAGCTCGGATATCGAAATGGCGTGTTTCCAAATAGGTTGAACAGCCAACTCAAAATACCAAAAGTCATATTTCACAATAGATCGCCTAGTTCGAATGTTATCAAGGAGAAACGACGCCTGCAAGATCGAGCTATACCGCGAAGAAACAGCAAGCTGTTTCAGCAAGCAACTGTCAGTCTGTTGGGCATAACTCTTAGCTTGCTTATCGGAACGGAACGATTCAATATGGGTTGGAAATCTAAGACAAATATCTACAAGTCATATTTGGAAGTCAAAGACTGAATCGGACGTTACGATGGCCAAAAAGCTTCTGCAAGTCACGCCATGTGCTGCTGCATCCAGCAAACAGACAGCAGAAGCATCGCCTCGTATTTCAAGCATAACTCTCTCATACGAACTCGAAATTGAGCGATTCTTGATTCCGTGGAAAGTAAGAGAAAGGGCTACAACTTTCATGTAGATCACTTTGCCCAGAAATCAAAGAATCAAGAGTTACAAGCAACAGATCAAAGATCAAGTTTATCAATCTGTTTTTGTATCAAGATGATTGTCCAGACTGATCCGGACCAGACTGATCTGCCCGTGATGATCCGGACCAGACTGATCTGCCCGTGATGATCCGGATCAGACTGATCTGTCCGTGCTGATCTGGCAGACTGATCTTTCCATGCTGATCCGGCCAATCCGGTCCAAATACAAAGAGCCCAGAAACCAGAATATGACTGTTGCAAGCTCGGGAATCGTGCAGAACCTTCTCCAATGGGCATATTCTTGTGTCTAACGTATATATCATTACTTGGGGCTATATATACATGATTTGAAAGCTCAATAACAGCTGATTGAAAACCAATCCAAGCCTTCCAAAGCTAATCCACTTGGGATTCAATTGAGGAACTTAAAAGACAAAAGCTGCTAAATGAAGAGCACTCCTCAAACCTTTGGCACCACTTACCTTGCTATATCAGATCTAGTTAGAGATCATGTGTGCCATATATATTCACTCTATTCATTGTATATGAGAGCTTAATAGATGAGTGAATATCATTGTAACGGTTGATGATTTATCACAACCTATGAGAGGTCTTTGTATGTGAGACATTAAAGAACATACATAGTTGAGGTTCTAGGAGTTTTAGTTGGATGGGGAATTCCCAACTGGATCGGGTTTGTACAACGGGATTGTATAAATCAAAGTCTTCTAGTGGAATCCTTCCATGAGGTGGAAGAAGGGGAGACGTAGAAGAATTACACCACCTTCGAACTTCCATAAACAAATGCTTGTTTATTTATTTTAATTGCATATCTTTAAAATACCTTTCAAATGTTTAATTGGTTATAGAGCGGGTTATGTCGAGTGTCTTCCGCTCGGTTTTGTAACCGAACTCGATATAATCTCTCGGTGCAATTATTTCAAGAACACGAGCTATTGAAGCTCAAGTTGGTTGAACTCGGGTGTGGAATGGCAACCCACCCCCGGAATCGATCCTGACAAACACAATAACAAACCGATCAAGATAAGGCTGAAATACCCGGTTCATCAAACTCATGAATATAGTTGGAGCATTCGTCAATCCAAAAAGCATGACCAGAAACTCATATTGTCGGTATCTGGTTCGAAAAGTCATCTTCTGTATATCCTCATCCCTAACCCGTATCTGATGATATCCAAACCTTAAATCTATCTTTGAATAAATTGAGGTTCCCTGCAACTGATCAAATAAATCATCAATATGTGGGAGGGGATATTTATTCTTTATTGTTACCTTAGCTATCTGTAATTGATACACAATCGCATCGAGCCATTTTCTTTCTAACAAATAGAACCGGAGCACCCCAAGACGATACACTAGGATGTATGTATCCCTTTTTAAGAAGATCTTATAATTGAGTTTTCAGCTCCATTAATTCTGCTGGTGCCATCATGTATGGTGTACGAGAAATATGGGATGTACCTGGCAACAACTCGATTCCAAACTCCACCTCACGAACCAGTGGAAATCCTGGAATCTCATCCAGGAAGTACATCAGTAAACTCACCAACCACAGGTATATCCTCTATTCTCACTTCATCCTTCTTTTCAGTAACATCAACTGCATAACTAAGGTATTCATCATTTCCCCGCTCCAATAACCTTGAAATTCTGACATCAGATACTAATGGAATCCGTGGACGAGAACCCTCTCCCTGCTCAGACTCAAAGTGCAATGTCCGTTGATAACAATCAATAGTAGCCCGATATTTTTGCAGAATATCAATACCCACAATTACGTCAAAATCAAGTATATCAAGAATAATCAAATCAGGCCGTAATCCATTGCCCTCATATGAGATAATACAATTTGGTACCATTGATGTAACTAATATCTCTTTTCCAGTGGGTGTCGAGATAGATAAAGGTGTTAGTAAGGGAGACGAGCTCATTATGCAGCATGACATATCTCAATGAAATAAATGAAGGGGAAGCACCAGTATCAATAAGAATAAAAGCAGGATAAGAACACAAATAACACTTACCCACTATCACATCATCTCGTGCTTCCTCTGCATGATCCCTCGTCAATGCATATATCTGCCCCTGAGGTGATCCAGACCCCCGTCCTCGTGTCTGTCCTCCCGGTGGTTGATGTGCAAACCGCTGTTGCTGAACCGTCCTCTCCGAAGAACTACCTCTGCCCGATCTAGAATCCTGCCGACTACCACGGCTCGGACAATGTCTCGCCATATGGCCAATATCTCCACACTCATAACAAGTAATATCAGTCTGAGTACAATCTCGTACCAAATGAGGTCCTCCACATTGATAACATCTCATCTCCTGGGACCCACTGCCTCGTCCCTGATCAGAATGAGAATCACCACTATGACCTCCAGTACGACGTGAATCAAAACGTCATTTTCCAGATGATAATGATGATGATGAACCTTTCTGAAATTTAAATGTCCCACCCCGAGGTCGCAAATATTCCCCACTCGACCGTTGTGATTGTGTCGGAGTACCAAAGCTTGTACTACAATTTCTGCTAATTATGCTCGCTTCATTGCATCCTCGAACGACACAGGTTTATTTGACAACACTCGATCATATATTTCCATTCTCAAACCCTGAATAAAATTTCGCATCTTGGCATGAGGACTAGTAGCTATATGCGGCACATATTTCAGTAAGGAACAATATTGAAAAGCATACTTTGATACAGATAAATTTCCCTGCTTCAAATTTTCAAATACCTTCTCTTTTCTCTGTCTAACAACCATATAGAAATACCTGTCTAGAAAACGTGTCCGGAATGCATCCCAATACACTGTATATCCCTGAGCTATCAATGCAGTCTCCGTCATCTTCCACCACAGATACACTTTTCTAGAAAGTTCGAATTCTGCCAAACGGAGCAAAGCTGATTTAGCACACGGAGCTGTAACAAGAATTTGTTCTATTCGTTCCAACCATTCTTCTGCTTGCTCCCCGGATTCTGTCCCCTCAAACATCGGCGGATGATAACTGCTAAACTGTGCCAAACTCAACTCACCCGACAATAATAGATGTTCTGCTAGTACTTGAGTCATAAGAGGTGGTGGTGGCAAAGGATTCACCTGCCCAGCGATACTACTAACACTGACTGTATCCCCAATTTCTTATTCATGTTGTCCTGGTTCCCTAGCTGTCATACTGGAAATTCAATCATTAATCATAACAATTAATAATTATAATCCAGTATTAGATAAATCACATTATTCGCATAAACACACAAGAAGCTAGTTCAATCAATCGTATCAATGTAACACAGAAACACATCAATGCATAAACATGCGCAAGTACATATCGCCATCCTACTCCCTCAAACACAACCCCAAAATCCTAACCATCCCAGACAACTAACCACTGCTCTGATACCAACAAATGTGGCGCCCCAAACCTCACCACGTAAACAAATATGACGTCTGTTGTATAAAAAAAATTGGCATAATCTCTCAGTAATTGGACCTCCCAACAACACACAGCGCGACATATATAATTACACAAAATATATGACGTCTACCCAACTTAAATATGACATCAGTCACATGCACCAACACATAACAATAAAATCACAGGGTAATACATAATGCCATATACAAATATACACAAGCTCACAAACGAGCAACAATCGTTTTAAAACAGGTATTATTTCATACGGTTGACTCCTACGAATCAACACGACAACTCCTAGTCCTACCTCCAATTCTAACGTCTAGGCCTGATACATGTTTCAACAGAAACAACACCCCAAAATGGGTGACACAAACCAGCAATAATAACAGCATAAACAGAATGTATACTATCAACAATATATCATGCTATAAGATAACAAAAATACTCCCTGAAATCAATAACAACAATATGACGATGTCTTGACTGTTTCTGTAACTCAATTCCTCAACATCAAATCAAAATCCATCAGTCATCACCTCATTCATATCACATCCGATATACAAATCGATATAGTGGCAACACCGAACCAACTATACCACATCGTCGCATCATCATTGCGACCCATCGTATATCATTGCTATAGTGGCAACACCGAGCTTACTATACAACATCGTTGCATCATCATTGCGACCCATCGTATATAATCGATATAGTAGCAACACCAAGCCTAATATATCCATCGCCGCATCATCATTGCGACCCATCGTATATAATCGATATGTGGCAACACCAAGCCTACCATACCCCATCGACTATTCAATTGAACCGCATACTTACGTCATAAATATAAATTATCATTTATATGGCTTTTTTCAGGCATCACATCTACCCTACTTCATACAATCCGACAAAGTAATTTACTACACATGCAACTATTTACACATGCAACTACACATGCAATCCGACAACAAAAATTTGTTATACACTAAATCAAGTTAATAATTTCAAAGTTTATATGCTACAATTTCAAAGATGATGTGCTGCATCTGACAACAAAATTTAATATACACTAATCAATTTAATAATTGCAAAATTTATATGCTACAATTTCAAAGATGAGGTGCTGCACGTTTTTCATAAAAGACGTGAAAGAAAAGTTCTCTAACAGAAGTGAAAGAAAAGTAGCAGCAAAATTCTTCTATAAATACCGAAGAAGTTTCATGTAATTGATAACCCTATAAAAACAAAGAATCTTTATAGTATCTTACCAAATCAGTTCAATCAATTTTAGGGAGCAACCAAACACTGTAAGTGGGCTTTTGTTTTGAAATCTGTATGTATGCTTGGAAAATTCAATCGAATATATAAATTATTTTAAAATTATGATGCCATGAAATATGAAATATCGGGAGATAAGTGTTATGCGGAGTAACGCGCTACGTATGTGTGAGCCACCTTTTGATCCTGTGGGGCAAAAGTGCAACACTTATGGGAGCCACCTCCATAATCCTTGTAGTTTGTGAATCTATTCATCTGATTAGTAAATGATATGTGTTCTGATATGATGTATTCTGTTTGGCTCAATGGAGCGAAACTCTGTTAAGATAAATGCATTTGTCATATAAGTTTATGTTTTGCTATCTTTTGTGAAATTTATATATATATATAAGTGTACGTTTTTAGCATATTTGATTGTCCCCCGCTTGCTGAGTGTTTAACAAAACATTCACACCTTACCTAGATCACATAAGTCCGATGCGCGAGCGGATGCGGATGCGCAAGTGCGTCAATTTTTGAAAAATTTGAGTGCGGGTACGCCTTAATGCGCATATTATAAATAAATAAATAAATATATATATATATACATACATACTGATGAAATGAAGTTAAACATATATAATATACACCATATTTAACAAATTTACATCATTATTATATTATTTACAAATTTATAATATGAAGTTCTTAACAACTTTGGTGTTTGCAGCTTTACCAATCTTAAAAAAACATTAAAATTAGATTTTATTGAAGGATCTAATATTTACAACTTTGTAAAATGTTATAGCCGGTGATACAACGTAATTTGAATCTTATATTTGATCGCTCTTCTAGTAAGGATCTCCGAAAAATATATTTAGGAAATGAAAAATGAAAATGAAATGAAGTATCAAAATTTTGTTTTGTTTTAAGATATAAAATAACGAATTTGAAAAATGAAATCAAATTGTACATATATATTTCAACAGGTTTGGTAATAGTATGAATTTATTAATAACGACTCATATTATTTCTGGAGACTTATATTATTACATAAATGCGGCGCAGACGCACCCAGTTCGTCAGTTCGCAGCCGGAGCGCCAGTGTGTAGAGGGTGTATGGTGACTATGTGACTTAGCACTTTACATCCTCTCCCCAGATAAGAACGAAGAAGCAATAGAAAAAGAGGAGCAACATAGCTTTCGGGGTTGGTGAACTACTGTAAAGATTTCAAGATTTTATATAATTAAGCTTTCCGCTAAGCTCGGTTAAGATTTAATTTATGATTTGATTTTAGTTGTAAGGACAGTTATATTTATAGAATAAAGATTGGTTATGTTTTAATTTCTATACTAAAAGGCGTGTTGTCTTCAAATTTTATTTTTGAATTCAATGCCAACGTCATATGCTCGGGTTTCGAGGTGTGATACTATTTTTCTTGCATCTTCTGAGTCCGTCATGTGTGCTTCTTGTGTTCTTTCAATGGGTAAAAAGATAAAGAGAATATTTGCTCACACGGTCTATTACGTCATTTATAAGCGTTGACATATTCATAATTATATACCCTAATCAATCATTACCTAATCACCTATGACTGCATTTATTTTGTCAACTTCATAATTGAACAACAAATATCGAAGAAATATAAAAGTGGTAATGAGTTGTATGTATTGAAGATTAAATTATATAATGATTAGGTAAGTATAAAACTTCGGATTGAAAACAAAAATATTCACAATCAACAGGTAGAAATAACCAAAATTTTGGTTAAACCAAATCGAATTATTCGTAAATTTGGTTTGGTTGATTCGATTTTGATTTTTGAAAAAAAAAACGATTAATTCGGTTCAGTTTCTTTTTTCATTTTAAAAATATATCGGCTAATCGAATTAACAAAATTTTTAAATCTTTTAAAATATTTTTATATTTTTAAAATCATTTATTCTTATTCATTTATTTGATTTTATTTTTTGCATTTTTAAAATCATATTATCTTATTTTTTAATTTTGTTTAATTTTAAAAAAATATCATTTAATTCGATTACTGATCGAAACAGATTTTAATTCGGTTCGGCTATTTCTGTTTACTAAGTTGGTTATTTCGGTTTATAATAAACAATTTGGTTTGTCCGGTTTGGTAAACATGAAGTGGTTAATTTTGTTTTGAGCTATTCGGTTCGATTTTAACCAATATATCCTATATGTAGGTACTGTTTGACGGGGTAACATAAAAAATGCAACCGGTTGAATTGTGCCAGCTGGCCAGGTGATGTAAGAAGGAGCGTATATTCTGTTCTACACATGGTAAACTCTTTTACAGTTGAAACCTTTACATGCCTTTGGAATTTTACTGATCGTATATTTATTTTTTTTGCACTTTAGAGTACCGCTTCTGATTTATCCGGGAAGAGCTACACATCGATCTCCTATGAAAATCTGAAAAAACTTCAAAATCCAAACAAACCAAAGTCTGTTCTTTTTGGATCGGTGGACTTGAAACGTTGGATTTCAAATCCCTTAATTTAAATAGATTGATAAAATTCTGACAAATTTCAATCCACTATATATCAAGTTAAATAATTCAAATAGTAATTGTGGCTGATTTCAAAGACACTGAGTGTCCTTTATATTTATTCATCAATCCTTTTCTCCATATCAAATTATCAATCCAAGCGTAACCTTGATAATGATAAAATATATATGTGTGTATGCACTGACGGATGTACATTGGGGCAAGTGTCCCATCAAGGCAGAAAACAAAAAAAAATTACCAAAAAATAACTATTTTTAAAAAATTACACATTCTCACTAAAAAATTATTGCCCCTTTGAACCATTTTTTGTTTTGATATTTTTGCCCACCTATTAAAAATCTTGCTTTCTCCCCTGTGTGTGTTTGTATGATGAAATTACAAGATTTTCTTTATTTCTCTTCCAACTAAAAAGAAATCTATATGAAAATTAAAAATACAACTAGATATTATTAACACGAAAAGTCAAAATAAAATACAAAGAAAATCAGCCCTTCCCGGTCCACCGTCCCCGGCAATGAATTCCTCAAAACTCCCGGAAGAAGACCAGAAGTGAACAGAGATCTACTAAGATCGAATTTCTCAGCTCATACAAGGGTTTGATTCAGATTTAACCCATCTGTTGATAGAAAAGGGATGCTAAATATGAAATGGTACAAAGGCACGGGATCCACAGAAAGTATTTGGGGAGTAGAGAAGCCAGCAAACTGTTGAATAGAAATGCGGTTACTAAGACGATGCCTTGATCAAAAACATTTAAAGGTTCAATCGGAGGATAAAATATATCATCAAAATGAAGCAGAATGACGATCGATACTATGGTGAAACGACAGAAGGCGAATTCTTTGTTGCCGGAGAAAAGTAATATGGCTATGAGCAGTAAAAGAACGGCCGTAGACTTCCAGATCATTTGGTATGCGGTGGTCTGCGCCCTGCGGTCGCGCCGGCGGCAGTGAACTGGAAAAGAAATCACGAATGAAGAAATTATAAGATTGTAATCATACAATCATTTATTTGAACTAGTGATTACTGTGGGATTATATACAGGAAAAAATAAAGAGAACGAAGACTTTGGGAATAGTAATGAGACATTGCCATGATATGCATAATAAATACTAGCAGATGACGCAGTTGCGTGTGCGTCGTAATATATAATGCATACGAATTGATACGTGTAATGAAATAAATGAGACATATACATTGATTAATATTACAATTCAAAAGATGCAACAAAGAACCACAACAAACCATTGGAGTGGGTAGTTTGGTAAATTCAAATTTGCCATACCAAGGTAGTTAGTATAAGGGGCTTAGGCATTATAATATAGAAAGATAAATTGGAGGAGAATGTTCTAAAATAAAGTAATACATTCATCCTCGTGTGAAGTTTATAATATTTAGAGATCGTTCAAAAAAAATTATAGAAAAGTTAAGAATAATTCTTGATTGGGTCAATTTGTCCCTCTCAAGTTTGGAAAATATCTAGGGTGTTTTGGGATTAAATCACTTCAATAATTTTTAAATCACATCCGTATATTGACTCGTTCAAAACGATGAATCACAAGGTCACTTGTTGAACCAGTTCATCCGTGGTTGAACCAATATGCCTCTCAAATATATAATTATATATTTTAATATATAAGAAAATAATTATGATAATTAATATGTACCTCGTAAAAACTTAACAAAAACCAGATTATATACGCTAAAAAAATTATTAGAGTAATATCAATCATAAATATTCATTAACAATGATGAACTTAAGAAAGAAAATGTAAAAACTTTAATCAATAATAATTATTTGTGTTCTAATAAATTTATAACTGATATTTTTTGTTGCGAAAAATGATAATAATAATTTAAGAATTTAAATGCATCCATTAGGAATATCAAAGAATATGATAGTTTTTTATAATATAATAGAAGAATACGATGGTTTTCGAAGTTTTAAGAACACTTAAATTTTGGGTTGTACCAAAACCTAGGTTAAATTGTAATGGGGATTAAAATTAAAATATATATAAGTATATGTCTGATTTATAATAAATTAATTATATCACTATATTTAATTATTTGTTAATATTATTTACATCACAATCCGTGGTAGGAGATAACCTTACTATGATATATCCAACATATGCTTGGTGGAAGTATTAAAATGCGATCTTCAACAATTGAATCATCGGTTTCAACAAAAAACAGGATTTAATTTGATTTTTTATGGGTCAACTAACATCTGATTGATTAAAAGACTCAGACCAATTTTCATCTGGTTTATTGGTTTTCCGTTCAACCACCGGTCCGATCCGATACTATGGTTCAATCATTGTGTGTATTATAACTTAATTGTCTTTTAGCCGCAACTTATAATATATTAATAGGTACAACAAAGTTCAAACACAGACACGACTATACAACTCCTAGACACCAACATAGATAAACACCAAACAAATACACTGATTAATACACAATGAAAAATGGTATAACAGAAAAACGCCAACCGTAATCGTCGAAAAGCACAAGGCCATGACCATGACCATGAAAGTGCAGAGACACTAGGAGTCGAGGAGCATAAACTGATAAGACAACAAACGATCAAGCTCTCGTTTCCAAATTCCTCCCTGACAACCAATAACTCGGACAAATATTGCATGTCGCATGAAATCGAAGAGCCCAATAGTCATAGACAAGTGATTTAACAGCAATAAAAGTAAACTCATTAACCAAAAAACAAAGGACCACAACAACACACCTCCAACCAATAACACACAAACTATAATTATAAAACAACACAACAACTACAGAATTAGAAAATAGATAAATAAATAAGTGCAGCAAAAGGGGAGACCTTACCCGAATAGCATTTCGGACCCAAAATAATACACGAAATGCTACCAAATGCCGTACATACCTATAAAAGAGAGTCATTGCTCATGGCGAGGCTGACACACAGCCATTGCCAAAGGGGAAAGAGCAACCCAGAATCAACACTAGCACCCACCAATTCCACCTCCAAGCCCACCGTCGAATCCACACCCGCCACTCACACCACCAACGGCGTCACCTCCTGAGGCCACCACCAGCTTCACGATCGAGACCGTCGCGGCCGCCCACACCACCCATAACAACGAGCCCACAACCCAGGCCAACTCTTGAGCCCCAAAGAGGACTCTGCCGTGTTCGAGTCCATCACTGAGGCCACCATCGTGACCTAAGCCGCCACCGGAAATTCCGCCTCCATCACATCCACCACCAACAATGCCCAGACCCCAAGCCCTGCCGACACCACCCAGCCCACCACCATCACCCAAAAAACAGGGTAGCCTCAAGGGAAACCACCAAAGCAACACAAACCCAAAGCCTGAAAACACAACCTCATTAACATCACAAGGAAGAAAACCTACCTCCCATGGAAGTGTCCAGAGATTTCCCTGATATCCAGAGAGATTTTCGAACACCAAAATCTCAATAACATATTACTCTGCCGACATTATTATTACTGAATTACATACACTAGAAGATTAAATTATTATTATCAATAAGTGGTGCTAATTTTATATTTCAAATATTATATTAGATGGTGCGAAAACATATAATAAAAAAGACGATATTAGAAGAAATATAAAATATGATAAATAAATAATATTAAGAAAAGGTATGTTGTTGTTATTGTTATTTTGTATGTCCATAATTGTGTTCAATATATTTGGCGTTTATATTTAATAGATAACGATATAGAAAGCTTTAATGATATCATTTTGTATCCCGGTCTTTAGGTTGGTAAAAAAAACATGGGTCGCTTGATGTCATCTCAAATATGGTTAAGGGTGGCGGAATTAATTAATATGGTTAATTAATCCTGAGTATTTGGAATTAATTACATTTAAGAGTGGAATTAAAGAGAGGGTGGGAGATGGAAGAGATTTGTATTTACAACTGAAGTTAACCCACAATGATATTACCGAGTCAATATGTGCCGTTATATTATCTTTAAACGACATAAATATATTAATTTTTATGTTAAATTCATAAAAATTACTCTAGCAATAACAATAATTGCTCTGTCAATAACAATAATTACTCTGTCAATAGCATTTATCTTAATTTGATATGCATTGCTAAGGTTCAAATAAGTTGATAAATAATAAGAATAGATAACAAAAGTAAATGACTTATGAAGTTGACAGCATAATGATAAATTATCTAAAATGACTATCATGACGATTATATATATATATATATATATATATATATATATATATATATATATATATATATATATTAATGTCATAGGATGAGTCAGTTTCTTCAGTAAAATCCCATGCAACCGTCGACAAGCAAGAGATATCCCGAGCAGAAAGCCCCGAACACAAACTGCCCGAAGAACATCGATACCTGCTCGGCATGCTGGTCAAAGGGTAGCGAAAGACTAAGAAATAACTGATAAATCAACCATCACAAACGAAAGTGCAATAATAGAACACGGATTTCTCGGACACGTTTTGATCCAATAATGTCACGATCAGAGGAGACCGTGTTGCGGATTTATCGCATGCCAACCACCGGGATCAAATTATAAATGCGCACCGATAGTCTCATTTTAAAGGTTGAAGTTTCTAAGCAAGAAAATACTCCGTAGAGAGCATATCATAGTTTGTTCGGCCTTTCACTCTTATGCTGTTTTTCAAAAGTTCTTGTTTTGTGTCTAAGTCCTGTAAATCAAAATAAATTTATGGTGAAGATTTATACTGGAGAAGGTCACGTGGTTTTTCCTTCGATTTGGAGGTTTTCCACGTAAAAATTGTGGTGTCTTTCAGTTATTTTTCGCAACACATAATTCTACCAAACACGAAAAATATCGAATCACATCATATATATATATATATATATATATATATATATATATATATATATATATATATATATAACTTTCTCATGAAAAGTCATATTTTATTATATACATTAAAATATTATAATTAATCTATGAAGAAAAAGAAAATGGTGTGTCGTCATATGATGAAAAGTCATATTTTATTATATAAATTAAAATATTATAATTAATCTATGAAGAAAAAGAAAATGGCGTGTTTGTCATATATACATGACGACACACCATTTTCTTTTTCTTCATAGATTAATTATAATATTTTAATGTATATAATAAAATATGACTTTTCATGAGAAAGAAAACAATGCTTACTTCATGCTTTTTTATTTCCCTAATCTGGTGTGAATAATGGTATTATAATATATCTCATGAAAAGTCATATTTTATATTATATATATTAAAAGATTATAATTAATATATGAAGAAAAAGAAAAAGGTGTGTCGTGATTTTAAATGTATGTTTTTTATGCGTCTGATTTTCTTTATATATATATATTTAATAAAATAAGGGATTAAACTACAGAAAGGAATATCGAGAACCAAGTGGGGAGGCAAGGGCGGTGATCGCCTCCATTGAATTTTAAAACTTTTATGTTTATTAAAAAATAAAAATTCAAATGAATGTTTGGTACTTCGGTAGCAGTTCTGAATCGGCAGGATGATGCTCTTGTATTTGTTGTAGAATATAGTAATGTTCTTTAGACTTTCTATATAGTATATTTCGGTTACATTAATGAAATATTTCGCCGATATATGATGCACACGATGACATTGACATGACACGACGCTGACACATCGACATTGATTTTCAAAATTTTCAGGATACGACACGGCTGAGACACGCCATATATACATGTACTATATTACAAAATACTAAAATTCATATTTTTTAAATTCTAAAACTATGTAAAAGCAACAAAAATATTCTTACAAATTCAATAAGCATATAAATAAATGTATGCCATTGAAATCATCATAGTATCACACATTTTAAAACCAAATACATAATACTTCAATTAACATAAAGTTTAACAAACACGTCCAAATCAAAGATAACACCAAAAATATTTTTACCACAATTTAAAAAATATATATACATGTCACTGAAATTATCATATTATCACCCATACTGATACCAAATATATATTATTTCAATTAACATAAAGTTAACTAACACTTCCAAATTTTATTTTAGCCACAAACTTTTTAAATTGTACAATTAACTCTCAAAATTATCATTTTCTATATCGGACACGCATCGGCCGTGTGCGATACGGGTGTCCGATTTTGAGGGGAGTGTGCGACACGGGTGTCCGATTTTATTTTTTTAAAAAAATTAAGGACACGCCATGTTGTGTGTCCGATGAGTGTCGGTGTCCAAAAAATGCGTGACACTGTACCGAGTGATTTTTAGGAGTGTCTGTACATCATAGTTGCCGATAAAAAAAATTTCGCCTCTTAAATCTTTGAATAGTACATCTCATCTGCTCTCGTAACTCAATTCTTAATTCCGAATCTGCCCCTTAATACTGTATCAACTCTCTTATCACAAGTCGTTCAAATTTCATAAATATGTTTTGGCAGCTATATAAATGGTATAAATATTATAAAATAAAATAAAAATTTATGAAATACAGTAACAAAAAAATCAGTTACCAAAATACTCAAAAAGTTGAAATCGCCATCTCGGATAGTGAGTTCAACTTTTTGAGTAAATTTTTTTTATTTAAAAAATAATTCAATGAGAAAATGTCGGGTTTGTGGAAAATAATTACAATACACCAGTTATAATTACATGCACCCGTTATAATTACATGCAACAATTATAATAACATGTACAGTTGTAATTACGATGCACCAGTTATAATTAGATGCACCAGTTATAATTTACATGCACCAGTTATGATCATGATGCAACAGTTATAATTACATGCACCAGTTATAATAACATGCACCATGTGTAATTTACTTTTTCACAAGCGCCAGACCTGCTCAAACGCAAGACCTGCTCCTATCATACGTACGCTACCAAATTGAATGCATAAAAAAAGACTTTGCACGAAATTCACAGTCCTAAATTCTGAAATGCATAAAAAAAGACTTTGTACGTTCAAAGTCCTAAATTCTGAATTCCTAATCCTCTCTAGGAGACGAGTGCACAAGGTGTTTACGACGTGATGGGAAGCATTACACTGGGATTGCCCCATTATGTCAATAATCAGGATATAGAAAACTACAATATTTAAAGAAAATCATACTATTCTGATATGAAATGACTGAATAGACGAGTGCAAAAGGTTTTATTGGAAACCTTATTGCGTGATCTCAAGATGCAATCGCATACTCACGTCAATATTATAATGTGGTTTCAACTCAAAACCAATTAGAAACCAATTAGTAACGACTCAACAACACTAATAACTATATAGCATATAAAAGGTGTAATGGGACCAAATTACATACACCGGATGCTAGAATCGAGGAGTGGGAAAAATTATCTCATCTCCAATTTCACTCATGAAAAAGATCTTATTTGAAACAACACATATTTACTACAATACCAGAAGAGTAAAACCGGGATCACTTCGTTCGATTTGAATCGTTCTCACGAGGTAGAAATGGAATTATGAAAGGTAGCAGTACTAGTAAAGCAGCGCAAAATCCTGGAATGATCAGAGCTGGTCCCGAAAGAAGAGAAGAAAACAATCCAATGATGGAGAGACAAACAAAAACAATTCCAAGTAGTTCAACAATACATGCCAGCAGACGGTACGTGTCCCTAAACAGAAGCCCGAAAAATATAGCCACTCCTCCCGCAAAGAGCACGAAAATAATGATCTGGAATAGTGTCTCGTTCGGGTCCTTTTCGTTGAACCGTATATATGCTATTCCACCGAAAACAGTCACTATAGCACCCAAAAAAAGCTTTCCCATTTCATGTTTTCTTATGTTTTCGAATATAGGGTGTGAAATATAGTAGTCATCGTTGAAATTTTGTCCGAGGGCACGAATCTTTGCTACCACTGTATTCGGACGCCATCGAGCTTCTGGGGCGGCGATCTCCTCCTGTCTAATATCATCGCCGATAGCAAGTTCTATTTCGGCCATAAAAGGCCAAAGATGTTTTTTTCTAATGTAAGGAAAGGGTTTCTCTAAAAATCACGCCTCTGTGCAGTAGTCGTTTACTCGTTTATATATCAAAGAAACCAAGTAAAATACAAGTGATAAAAAATGGGAAATAGACAAAAATTTATATATGTTAGTCATATCCTTAATTTTTTTAATAATTATATTTATTTTTCAGACGTGACGCGGTACTGATGTGGTGTCGACCAAACATACAAAAATTTCTATATGTTAGATATCTTTAATTTTTTTTATTAAGTATATTTATTTTTCAGTCATGATGCGGTATTAATGTGACGTCGACCAAACATACAAAAAATTCTATATGTGACGTCATATCGTTAATTTCTGTAATAATTATATTTACTAATTATATTTAGTTTACACAGGAATAAAATGAAGACTGAATAGATATATACTGCAACAATGAAATGGTCTGCAAAGGGGACTCTAGGGTTTATTTTATGCTACCTTTAAGGGTATTGTCTTTAGAGATACATCTTACCATACATTGGAAATATTCCCAATACATAGTGGATAGGCCTCTAACGGCAATACCCTTGGAGGGTAGCATCAAAAAATCCGGACTCTAGTAAACATCTTAGGCCCATTGGCCGAATTCGGAGGAACCCACTTAATTTTTTGTTAACATAAGGTGTAGAAAACTCGGTTAGAAGCCAATTTTTAGACCAACATGAATTCAGGAGCGAATTTAGAGTTTTTTTCAAGGGGCAAAAATATAACATAAAGATGTAGGACAAAAAATATATATGGGTCAAAATATAATTTTAAGAGGAATAAAATATAATTTTAAAAAAAAGATTAGGGTAATAAAAAAAATTAGGCATGACTATATTTTGTAGAAATTTGAAATCTACGTATAGAAATAATATAAATAAAATGATTTTTAATCTAACAATTTCAATAGTGCTCAGTCACCTAGAATGAATTTAATTCATGGATTTGAAATCCTCCGATCCAAATTCACCATTAGTTGATTTAGATGTCTTCAAAGTTTTCAATCCTTGATTTTTGTAGTTCTTAAATTCAAAAGATCAAATTTATGGTTATTTTAATATATTGTGGAATTTAAAACCCATGGTAGCTTTGGCTCATGTTTTATACTGCATAGTTTCGACGGTGATGATTGTCCTTCTTAATAGTCATCTAAGCATCATATTAACATATATAGTCCTATAAAATAATTTTTAATCATAAATTGTCTCACATAAGTGTTTTTAACAAATTTAATATAATATAAATTAACTTTTAACAAAAGTGGTCTCAAAATTATATAGGGAACTTTAAGAACGTTTTCAATTAAAATAAAATTTAAGATTAGTATTAATTAAAACCAAAAATTTGAGACTATTCCTGATAAAACAATTTTCATTTGACTTTAATTAGAAATAAAAATTAGGATTAATATTGCAACATATTATATAAGATTATTTGATTTAACTTTATTCATTTTATACTTTAAATATAATTTCCATTTTTTAATGAAAAATATGTCATATATTAGTTCACGTTTATATATATATATATATATATATATATATATATATATATATATATATATATATATCACATCACCCCCTGAAGTAAAGCAAGACGAGAATATTGAAGTCTTGTTTTTTCGTCTTCGGGTGAAATCATGATTTGACCTGCTCGGGGGTTTTTTGCCGCCTTTATTTCCCGCCCATAATTTCAAAAGTAGTGCGACGTTTCGTTTCCCGAGGATTATCTATGACCGTCTATTCAACTTATTTTGGACGGCATGGATTAAAAGATTGTTCACCTGGTCCCCTCTATAAATATTATGTCCTTCCCTTTCATTTGTTTCACTTTGCTTCATTCTGCTTCCGAGCTAGCACCAGACGACCGAGCAACTGATCTCCAGGCTTTTCGAGCACTTATTTACCAAGTATGGTTTCTTCTTCGGATGATTCTTCCCCCAAGGGAATAAATATGTACGGCACACATACAGAAGAAACAATTACTACTCATCCTCTTCTGCTTTCAACCTTCTCCGATAGCGAGGAGACATTGAGTTATTCAAATTCCTCAGCTGCTCGTAGGGAGGAAGAAAGGGTTACGACAGAACAAGACTTGGTTGCAGCCAAAGTCCCCTGGTTAAAAAATGTCGAGTCCAGGATTCAGACGAGTCAGCAGTTTTCCAGTATTCGTGCCAAGTGGGATATTTTCGAGAGGACTTCTATTATTGCTCCTCCTCCAGGCTCTCGTTCCCATCTGCCCCCGGAGGGCTACTTTCTCGTCTATGTAGACCAACTCCGAGGGGGCCTTCTTTTCCCTGTCCCCTCTTTTTTTGTAGAATCACTTAGCTCGGTGGCCCATTTCACCATTCGTCCTGATATTTTTGCTTTAGATAATAGTCTTCCCAAGGGAGTGCTCGTCATCACCATGATGGGATGAGATAAAAAATATGGCCGACGTCTTTTCGATGTAGTTACGAGTGCCAAGGCCAATTTTTCAACTTCAGAATACCCATGTCTGCCTCTTACAGTGCTCTACTAACATAATATACTGGTTATTGTTGCCCCGACTTTTCTCTGACCAATACCGAGCTGATGACCACCTCGGTCACAGATAGATAGAAAAGGAGTGTCTCATCATGCTCTGGCTTATTCATCAAAGGCAATCGAGCAAGATAATCTTTCAAATCTTCGAAGGCCTTTTGACATTGGTCATTCCATTCAAACCGAACCCCTTGCCTTAATGCCTTAAAGAAACGCAAGCTTCTATCAGCTGAGCGAGATATGAATTGACCTAACGCAGCTACTCTTCCTGCCAACCTTTGTACTTCATTTAACGTACGAGGAGGATTCATCTCCTGGATTGCTCTGATTTTTTCGGATTGGCCTCAACACCTCTTTCAGTGGCCATGTATCCCAAGAACTTCCCACTATGTATTCCGAACGTGCACTTTGCAGGATTCAACTTCATGCCAAATTTTTGCAAAGTACCGAAGACTTTTTACATATCATCAATTAGATTTTGTGCCCTCTTGCTCTTGATAAGGGCATCATCTACGTATACTTTCACATTCCGCCCTATCTGATCTTTGAACAATTTGTATATAAGCCTTTGGTAAGTGTCCCCAGCAAAGTTTATGCCGAAGGGCAATGACCAGTTAGCAAAAAGCTCCCCCTGCTGTAACGAAGCTTACTTTTGGCTGATCTTATCGTGCCAAAGAAACTTGATGATATCCTTGATAGGCATCAATAAGACATAGCAGTTCATGTCCCGCAGTAGAATCTGCTAACTAATCAATCATCGGCAATGGATAGCAATCTTTAGGGCATGGTTTATTCACGTCTCGGAAATCCAGACACATTCTCCAATTATATCCTGATTCGGTTACTAAAACCACATTTGAGAGCCATGTAGGAAAACTGATTTCCCGCACGTGGCCTGCTCTCAACAGTAATTCCACTTGCTTAGCAATAATTGCATCCTTATTGGCCCAAAATGCCTTCTCTTCTGCTTGATTGCCCAACCATTAGGAACAACATTAAGATGTTGTTCGGCAATTTCTGGTTTTAGTCCGACCAGGTCATCAGTACTCCAAGTGAACATGTCTACATTCTTGTTAGTTACGGATTTTAACGATGACAAAACATATCAGACCGGATCGAGTGAAATCAGAGTGACCAGATCGATCGCTCAAAACAGATCAAGCTGATATGGTATATCGCAAATCAGATCGGATCGATGGAAATCAGCCTGACCAGATCGAAGCTTCAGTCGATATCAACCATTATCAGATCAGAGCAGTCAAGGCTGAATAAGAATTGCTCTTCAGTCCGAATCATTAACGGCTATTTATTGAAGCATTTAATGTTGCAATTAATGCTGAAAAGACCAAGGACTAAAGATTACCATAAAAGGTAAGAAGACAAAGAAGAGCTTACCTGACAGTCGTCGAAAGCATGAACCAGAATGGCAAGTACCCTAAAGAAGAAGACTGTAGCTTACTCAGAGTTTAAGCAGAGTCAAGAGTTGCACATTAAGGGAAATAATGTCGTTGGTACATGCAACTATATAAGGATGCAACAGAAGAGCTCAAGAGAGAGTCTGATTAATCGAAAAACGCAAAAGAAAGCAAAACAGCACAAGCTTACAAGCTCAGACATTCTCGAGCTGAAAATCTTCATAAGCACAAGCATATTGTAATATTTGATCATATTAGGATCATTGTGTGCATAGACTAAAGTCTATCTTTTGTATTCTGTACTAAGAAAAAGAAGTGAGAATCAATTGTAACTGTCAGACAGAGTGTGGCTGAACAGATCGAGAGACTAGGAGTTTCAGTCTGGTAGTGAGGTAAATCCAGCTGAATCGGGGTTGTACAACAGGATTGTATAAATCAAAGTCTTCTAGTGGAATACTTCCTTAATTGGAAGAAGGGGAGACGTAGAAGGATTACACCACCTTCGAACTTCCAGAAACATATTTTGTGTTTTATCATTCTGCACTCGTTATACTATTCAAGCCATCGAGCCGTTCTTACTAATCTAAGAACAGACCGTTCCGCACTAAAATATTCAGTGGTCTGTTCTGCAGAAGAGTTGATTAAGAAACAAAATTTCTTTCACTAATCCGAAAGAAATCACAAGGGATTATTTTTAATAGGAGTGTTCATTCACCCCCCCTCCCTCTAAACACTCCGGACCGATCCTAACAAGTGGTATCAGAGCAGGTCATCTTAATCTTCACAAAGACACTTGAGCTGATGGCATCATTCAACAAAATTCCTATGTTCTCAAAAGAAGACTATGATGATTGGAGAATCAGAATGCAAACTCATCTGGCAGCACAGGATGATGATATGTGGTTCGTCATCACTGATGGACCAATGAAAATTCTGAAAGTCAATACAGCAGCCTCCATTACTGGTGGTGAACCCCAAATGGTCGAAAAGGACAGATCCCTCTGGACGAATGAAGAAAGAAAGAAAGCAAATCTAGACAATGTTGCCAAAGACATCTTGTTCAAGATGTTGGACAAGAATATGTTCAGTAAAATCAAAATGTGCTCTACTGCCAAAGAAATTTGGGAGAAAATAGCACAGCTATGTGAAGGGAACAATCAGACCAAGGAAAACAAGCTGACTGTTGCTCTTCAAAGATTTGAGAGCATAAAAATGAAGATTGGAGAAACTCTAAACGAGTTTGATGAAAGAGTTACTGGTATTATCAATGAACTGAATGGTCTGGGCAAGGAATACTCTAACAGAGAGATTGCTCTGAAAGTAATGAGAGCGTGCCAAAAGAATGGGATGTTAAGACCATTGCAATGAGGGAATCTAAAGATCTGAACAAAGTTGAACTTCATGATCTATTCACAGATCTTAAGGCTTATGAGTTCGAACTGATCACCAGAGGTGAAGCAGAGCCATTCATCTCTCAACCAAACAAAGCACTGGCAGCCATTCCAGACCAGACCACCCCCACAACAGATCGATCTGTCGAACAGATAAGTAATGATGCTATGTCATTATTTATCAAGAAATTTGGTAAATTTATGTCTAAGAATAAAAGGAATTTTAAACCTTCTCATCATTATAAATCAAGAAAAGACGATGTTGTTAATGGTCAGGCTTGCTACAATTGTGGTAAGACCGGACACTTTATTGCAGATTGCACCAGACCGAAGAAAGAAGAGCGTAAAGAAAAGCATCGTGATGACAAGAAAAATAAGCACTACAAAGATCGTAAAAGTCATCATGGGAAGTCCCAAAAGGTCCTAGTAGCAGAGGAAGGAAACAACAAGTGGGCTCAGACTGATTCAGATTCAGAAAGCTCCGAATATTCTTCCAGCGAAAGCGAAGAAGATATTCAATGTCTAATGGCAGACGAAGAAATGAGTCAAACAGACGAGGTATTCGATATTGACTCAAATGAATTTACACGTGAAGAGCTTATGTCCGCACTGCAAGACATGGCTAATGATTATAGAATCTTAGCTGAATCATTTGAGAAAAATAAAGCTAAAGCCAATGATCAAATGGATGAGCACATCAAACCAAGCTGCTCTGAGCTAGGTGAGTGCAATAATCTACAGATCGAGCTGAACAAGCTGAAAATCTCTTACGATCAGCTCCATGAAGAAAAAGAGAGAATTAGCACACAAAATGCTAAGCTTTCTCATATTTTCAAAACATGGACAAAATCAAGAGCATCACTGGAAGAATTGCAAGAGGTACAAAGAAATATCGGTGATGTCACCGGCATAGGCTTTGATATCAAAGACTGCACCAAAGATGAATCTAAACTGTTGCTGGTAAAGAACAAAATCAAACAAATGACATTTGTTAAATCCAGCACATTATATGAAACTGAAGCACCTACAATTCAAACGGGAGTCTCCTTCGTGGATCAAGGTTTGAGAAAAGGGATTGGATATATTAACCAAGCCAAAGAAAAGGCACCAGCAAGCTTTGTGTCTTTCAGACCAAATCTAAAGGTGCAAGATCTAAGGCAAGGAAGACAATACAATTACTATAACTCAAAACCAGTTCAACGAAGATATAGACTACCTCATAAGAATCAAAGGCTTCCATATCGCACACATTATCACACACAACATCGAAACAGATCAGCTCACAGCACACCAGACACACACAAGCCATTAAAGCTGATACATGTGTGGGTTCCCAAAGGGCTAATCCGTTCTGGACCCAAGTAGGATTGGGTACCAACAATAATTATGTTTGATGACAGGTACCGAAGAATCCTGTATCAGACTGGTACTTAGACAGTGGGTGTTCTCGTCACATGACTGGAAACGTCGAGCTGCTGTCTGAAGTCACAGAATGTACTGGACCCAAAATCATCTTCGGGGATAACTCAAAGGGTAAGACCGTGGGCAAGGGTAAGATTGTCCATGGTAATATTACTATCAATGATGTGCTACTAGTTGGAAATCTATGCTATAATCTGATTAGTATAAGTCAACTATGTGATAATGGTTATGCTGTAGAATTTCACAAACACACTTGCACTGTTAAATCGTCAGACGGTATGACCATGCTTGTAGGAATCAGAAATGGAAATACATATAAGATTAACTGGAATTTTGCTCAACCTGATAATCCTACCTGCTTCATCGCGAATAATGATAATAAACACTGGCTATTGCATAAACGTATGAATCATCTCAACTTTAAGACTATTTCTAGCCTGTGTAAACATGATTTAGCTGTCGGTCTGCCCAAGATCGACTTTGCTAAGGATAAGATCTGTGAAGCTTGCCAAATGGGCAAACAGATCAGATCATCCTTCAAAAACAATAATGCCAAATCCTCCTCACGCTGCTTAGAACTATTACATATGGACTTGTTTGGTCCTATACCAATAACAAGTTTAGGGGGAATGCGGTATACTCTTGTTGTTATTGATGATTACTCACGTTTTACTTGGACTATATTTTTGAGCAGTAAAGATCAGACCGGTCCGAAATTGATCAAGCTGCTGAAACGCACTCAGAATGAGAAATCATCAAGCATAGGCATGATTCGAAGTGACAAAGGCACTGAATTTTCAAATCAGAATCTTGAATCCTTTCTAGAAGATCAAGGTATTAAGCATGAATTTTCAGCCGCTCGAACTCCTCAATAAAATGGAGTTGCAGAACGAAGGAACAGAACGCTTAAAGAGGCAGCAAGGACAATGCGCTCTATTTATTGGTCTGAGCAAGATACGACTTATTTAAAATTTCTATTTGAAAGAAACAATTCATAAAAGTTGCTGATTCTGGAATTTCGCAAAAGTTCTGGGCAGAAGCAGTAAATACTGCATGCTACACTCAAAATCGGTCTATGATTAGCAAGAAGTTGAATCTTACTCCATATGAAATCTGGACTGGTAACAGACCGTCTATCTCTCACCTTCATGTATTTGGGTGCAAATGCTTCGTTCACAATAATGGTAAGAATCATCTTACAGCATTTGAAGCTAAATCAGATAATGGGATATTCATAGAATATTCATCTAATAGCAAAGCTTTTCGAGTTTTCAATAATCACACTTTTACTGTAGAAGAATCAGTTTATGTAGTTTTTGATGAATCTTTATGTATTGAGGGTAACAAGGAATCAATTCAAAATCAGATGGAAAATATCCATCTCGAAGCTAACAGTGATGATGAGATTGTAGCTAACAGGTCAAGAGACAATCCACCGGAACCTGAGTACCAGATAGACCGGATCAAGGCAATGAAGCTCCTTCAGATCGAGCCGATCCGGATGTTCTTAACTCTAATGTTAAAGCAGATGCTGATAATGCTGCTACTACTCATCCGTCTGGACCAGATAATCCATAATCAAGCTATCGATGGACAAAGAGGCATATACCCGATCTAGTGATTGGAAGTCCTTCTGCACCGATAAGAACCAGAGGGCAGATGATGGATGAATTCACTCATGCCGCTTTCATATCAAATCTGGAACCTAAAAAGATTGATGAAGCTTTGACTGATTACAACTGGATTAAGGCCATGCAAGAAGAGCTTAATCAATTTGAACAAAATCAAGTCTGGAGCCTAACTCCCAGGCCTAGGATCTGCCTGTTATTGGAACCAGATGGGTTTTCAGAAACAAGCTAGACGCAGATGGAGTTGTGGTTAGAAACAAAGCCAGACTGGTGGCACAAGGATTCCGACAAGAAGAAGGAATTGACTTCGATGAATCTTTTGCACCAGTCGCCAGACTTGAAGCAATCCGAATATTTCTTGCTTACGCTGCCTTTAAAGACTTCAAGGTATATCAAATGGACGTTAAGAGTGCCTTTCTTAATGGTAAGCTTCAGGAGGAAGTCTACATTGAGCAACCTCCTGGATTTTAGAACCACTCATTTCCAGATCATGTATATCTACTGAATAAAGCAGTATATGGACTGAAACAAGCTCCAAGAGCATGTTAATGCAGGGACAGTTTGAGATGAGTATGATGGGAGAACTTTCATTCTTTCTGGGTCTCCAAGTCAAACAGCTCAGCAATGGCATCTTCATAAATCAAACCAAGTATACCAAAGAACTTCTAAAGAAATTCGGAATGGAGACGTGTTCAACTGCATCAACTCCAATGAGTCCTTCAATCAAGTTAGATAAAGACGAAGGGGGAACAGCAATTGAAGTATCTATGTATCAAGGACTGATCGGATCGCTCTTATATCTTACAGCGAGCCGGCCTGATATAATGTTCTCAGTCTATATGTGCGCTAGATTTCAGTCAGATCCAAAGCAATCACACTTTATTGTTGCTAAGCGTATTCTGAAATACTTGAAAGGATCTCAGAACGTTGGTCTTTGGTATTCCAAAGATTCAAACTTCAGCTTAATCAGATATTCAGACGCTGACTATGCTGGATGTAAGATTGATCGCAAAAGCACCAGTGGAACATGTCAATTCTTAGGTGAAAGATTAATCTCTTGGTTTAGCAAGAAGCAAACATCTATTGCCACATCTACAGCTGAAGCAGAATATATTGCCGCTGGGAGCTGTTGCGCTCAGATGCTCTGGATTCAACACCAGCTCAAAGACTATGGCATTCAAGCTGTTGAATCTCCGATATTTTGTGACAACACCAGTGCAATTGCTATAACATATAATCCAGTTTTGCACTCTCGAACAAATCATATTGATATCAGACATCATTTTATTCAAGATCATGTTGGCAAAAAGAAAATTCGGATCGAGCATATTTCAACAGACCAGCAAGCAGCATATATCTTCACCAAACCACTTCCTGAGGCTAAGTTTAATTATTTTCGTCAAATTCTTGGTTTAATAGACTTATCTTGATGTCTTAGAAGTATCTTTCTTTTAGCTTTTAAAGATTGTATGCTGGCACAGATCGATAATACAATGATCAGAACGATACAGACCGGTCCAAACTTTCAGACCGATCTATGTCAAATCTGATGTTATCCCATGATCTGTCTGGTCAACAAATCTTTAAATAAAATAAATATTTAAAATAGCCCGGACTGATCGCAATTTTTACCGCTTTATCTCTCTTTCATCCTGTCCGTTTATTTTGAATTATTTAATTATCAGTCATCGAGATAAAGACACGTGTCTTCTCTCTCCTATTTAGCGGGCTGAACATTTCACTTTCATTCACTTTTTACGAATTACTGATGTCTGCTCTCTAACTCTCTAATATTTTCAAACTCTCCGTATTCTTCATTACACTCAAATGACTACTATCACTCACAATTCTCTATCTGTTGAGTTCAATGAAATCTATAGGGCTGAAGATCCAGAAATGGTCTCCATGTTCAAGTCCTTAGAGTCTTCTGGATTAAGGAATTTTCTGGAATGTGGAACGGTGGTTTACGAGTCGGAGATTCAAGAACTATTTGCCAATGCTGTATCTCAGAAGACGTTCATCTCCACCACCGTCAAGGGCAAATCATTTGACATCTCTCAGTCGACGCTGGCAAAGACCTTTGGTCTTCCCAACACCGGACTGACTGACTTTGGCCATATTCCTCAGGCCACTATCACTGATCTTCAGGGGAAGGTATCCATCTTTGGCCATCGACTGCAACCATCATTCAAGAATAAGGAAATGTTCTTTCATTTCCAAGTGTTATGCGAGATTGTTGGCAAGCCATTGTTGGGCAAAGCCGGAAGCTATGATGCTGTTACTGCTGAGAAATTTCGGGCCATGGCTGCTATTCACTCAGGGCAGAAGATGAACTGGTCTGCGATTTTTTTTGGAGTTTTGCTTGAGACGGTTATTGCCTCCAAACAGGCTGTCTGCTTTGCTATTCCTCTAAGCAAGCTACTAGAGACACTGAACATCGAGCTGAGGAAGCCGTCTGCTCTAAGCCCCTTTAAAATTCTCAACCCTAAGGGATTGGCACCACTGAAGTCCAAAAGTGCTCCACCCACTCCTTCCGATCTGGTGACTGTCAAGATTGAACAAGGAGAAGAACAGGATGCTGCTCGAAGACCTCGAGTCAATCGTAAATTGACTATTCAGATTGACTCCGAGGAAACTCAGTCTGCTCCTTCATCTCCAGCCAAGCCACTTCCTAAGAAGCCAAGAACCCAGATCACCAAGCCAATCAAAGCCTTACCTCTTAAAACTTTACCCATATTGCCTTCCACAAAAGCCACCCCTGCACCCCAAATTACAACCCAACCTTCAACAGCTACAATCACTGTACCCAAAGTAACCATCAGAGTCCCCTCTGCCATTCCTGTGGTCAAAAGGATTGTTATAACTGAATTGGGAGACTACACCCAATCAGGGATCAAGTCCTCGTCTTCCATTGGCAAGGGCAAGGCCATTCTCACTGAACCCCTCTCCTCAAAACCCAAATCTGCCGCTCAAACAGCCATCGACATCGCAATGGAAGATGTTGAAGAAAAGGTCAAGGAGCTCACTGTGGTGTTTGATGAATATGTCGAGTACAGAACGATCAACCACATTGATATGTTCTTCGGCAAGCTAAGAAGACTACAAAAGATGGAACAAGAAGTCCGTAAGGGGACAGAGACTGACGACGTAAGAGTTGCTGTGCTTCGCAAAGATCTGTTCCAGGCCAACCAAAGATTCAGACTGGCAAATCTGCTCCTTACAGCTAAGAAGGCGAATTTTGATCCGAGCAATCCGACTGCCAAAGATGATGGTGCCGTCATTGCTCAGCTAGAAATGGATGTTCATGCTCTTAATTTGGCTGTTCGTTTTCAACGACAGAAGCTTAACATATCCACTCCTGTTCCCAGCCCGGATCATCCAACTGCGAGCAAGACTCTGGCAGAACCTTTCATAGAGTCAATTCCCTCTGGTACAACGGAACAGACAGCGGAGCAGCCACTGACCAATGCTCTGTCTGCCGCAGAAACTGAAGCCATGAATGTTCTGCTGGACTCCCCAACAACTTTATTCCTATAGGATCTTCAGTCTCCCACATTCAGCTCAGTCCAACCGCCGCACTTACGACAGTTGTCTCACCAGATTTTGTCGATCCGGATCTGGTGGTATCAACTGTTGTTGCAGCTTTACAGGTTGAGGAGCCTTCAAGACCTAGCACTCCTCCAGACCAAACTGCTGAAGATATGACGTTTTTAGAAGGATTTTCTTCGGACTTGGTCACCTTGATCCGATCCGAAACACGCAAATCTGCTATGTCTTCACTTATACCCATTGCCGCAGAAGCTGATCACACCTTGTCGTCATCTGATCACTCTCCAAGCCCGTTATCTGATGCAACCCCATCCCTGGCTAGGTCCCTTCAGCACCTCTCTGATAACTGTCTATCTCTCTCTCAACGAGTCATAGAAGTTCATCAAAGTCAGAGGACTACTTTTTTGGATTTTGAATCTTTCAAGGAGAAGATGACCGCCAATATTAGCAGCATTCAGCGTGGACTGAATGATCTGTTCTCTCAGCAAGCTACTTATAAAAACAGTCCGAGAAAAGAACAGATCGAGCTGGCCACTGAAGTTAGAGCATCCGTCGCCAATTCCCTTCGTGCTCAAGACACTCGTCTTGATGCTATCAGCGCTCAGCTCGCCCAGATTGTCGACTTTCTTCAAGAGATTGCTGCTGACAAAAAGGGGGGAAAGAGAAAAGACTTCAAGCCACCTCAGTCTTCAGAAAGAAAGTAGCAGTCCTTATAAGTCAGACTTGTCCGTAATTGTAATAAGATTTTTTGCTCAATAAAATTCTAACTTCTTAGTTAAGTCCTTGTTCATTTATTTTGAATTAAATGACTTAATCAATCCGAACTTCAACTCAAATATGTTCATTTATTTTGAACAAGAAGAAGTAATTGATCCGCAAGTATACGCTTCAGAGTTGTTAAAAGACTGAATAAAAAGATATAGAAGCTAGGTTTTGTCATCATCAAAAAGGGGGAATTTGTTAGTTCCAGATTTTAACTATGACAAAACATATCAGATCGGATCGAGTGAAATCAGACTGACCAGATCGATCACTCAAAACAGATCAAGCTAATATGGTATATCGCAAATCAGATCGGATCGATGGAAATCAACCTGACCAGATCGAAGCTTCAGATCGATATCAACCTTTATCAGATCAGAGCAGTCAAGGCTGAATAAGAATTGCTCTTCAGTCCGAATCATTAACGGCTATTTATTGAAGCATTTAATGTTGCAATTAATGCTGAAAAAGGCCAAGGACTGAAGATTACCATAAAAGGTAAGAAGACAAAGAAGAGCTTACATGACAGTCGCCAAAAGCATGAACCAGAATGGCAAGTACCCTAAAGAAGAAGACTATAGCTTACTCAGAGTTTAAGCAGAGTCAAGAGTTGCACATTAAGAGAAATAATATCGTTGGTACATGCAACTATATAAGGATGCAACAGAAGAGCTCAAGAGAGAGTCTGATTAATCGAAAAACGCAAAAGAAAGCAAAACAGCACAAGCTTACAAGCTCAGACATTCTCGAGCTGAAAATCTTCATAAGCACAAGCATATTGTAATATTTGATCATATTAGGATCATTGTGTGCATAGACTAAAGTCTATCTTTTGTATTCTGTACTAAGATAAAGAAGTGAGAATCAATTGTAACTGTCAGACAGAGTGTGTCTGAACAGATCGAGAGACTAGGAGTTTCAGTCTGGTAGTGAGGTAAATCCAGCTGAATCGGATTTGTACAACAGGATTGTATAAATCAAAGTCTTCTAGTGGAATCCTTCCTTAATTGGAAGAAGGTGAGACGTAGAAGGATTACACCACCTTCGAACTTCCAGAAACATATTTTGTGTTTTATCATTCTGCACTCGTTATACTATTCAAGCCATCGAGCCGTTCTTACTAATCTAAGAACAGACCGTTCCGCACTAAAATATTCAGTGGTATGTTCTGCAGAAGAGTTGATTAAGAAACAGATTTCTTTCACTAATCCGAATGAAATCACAAGGGATTATTTTTAATAGGAGTGTTCATTCACCCCCCCTCTAAACACTCCGGACCGATCCTAACAAGCTGATTCAAGCTGTCAATCACTCTTCTCCGTAACTCTGGATCTAACTGGGACCCAACTCTGGTACTCCTAGTCGGGTGACCCAGCTCAATCGTGAGAAATTCCTCCACGGGAACTACTCGTTCTTCAATCTCATCCAGCTTTTCTCGCTTCCTCTTATTATTGTCTCATCGTTCATCAACTCCTTTCTTCTGTTCTTTCTACTGCCTCAACTCTTGCACATAACACTTTCACGAGGAACTTTGATTTCCTCTTACTTGCCCAACTTCCTCACCTACTGAAAATTTCATTGTTAGGTGATAAGTGGACGGCACTGCATGAAAAACAGCTAGGGCTGGTCGGCCCAAAATTATGTTGTAAGATGAGGGAGCATCCACTATGAGAAAGTTGATCATCTTGGTCTTTGTTCTCGGTTCTTCACCCAACGAAACTGGTAAAGAAACTTGCCCCACAGGGCTTACAATCACTCTTCTCCGTAACTCTGGATCTAACTGGGACCCCACTCTGGTTCTCCTAGTCGGGTGACCCAGCTCAATCGTGAGAAATTCCTCCATGGGAACTACTTGTTCTTCAATCTCATCCAACTTTTCTCGCTTCCTCTTATTATTGTCTCCTCGTTCATCAACACATTTCTCCTGTTCTTTCTACTGCCTCAACTCTTGCACATAACACTTTCACAAGGAACTTTGATTTCCTCTTACTTGCCCAACTTCCCCACCTACTGGAAATTTCATTGTTAGGTGATAAGTGGACACCACTGCATGAAAAACAGCTAGGGCTGGTCGGCCCAAAATTAATTTGTAAGATGAGAGAGCATCCACTATGAGAAAGTTGATCATCTTGGTCTTTGTCCTCGGTTCTTCACCCAACGAAACTGGTAAAGAAACTTGCCCCACAGGACTTACAATCTCTCCGGCAAATCCATGAAGAGAGGTGTTCAATCTTTGTATGGTTATGATCTCCAACTCCATCTGGGTCAACTGCTTAGAAAAAGCACATCGGTCGAACTTCCTGTATCTACAAAGATCCTTTGCACGTTGTAATTGGATACCGTGGCAGAAACAACCAGTACATCATCATTGGGGAAATGAATGCCTCGCAGATCTTCAGGCCTGAAAGCAATGGAGGGCTCTTCTGACGTGTTATCCGGGTCGATTGACATCACTTGCAGTTTCCGAGAAATCATATGTATAGTTCCTCGGTTAGGAACATTGATTGGGGCCACCTCCCCAACAGCTTGGTTGTCATCATCCTCTTGCATTTCTCCTCGAACTGCCCACACTACTGGCTTAAGCGCTCGCCTTCCCGGATTAGCATTATTTCGAGGAGGAGGATTATCGTCAATTGGTCCATCATGGGGTTCTTGCCTTCCCCCAAGTCTACCAGCTCCTCTTCCTCGAAATTGTCCTCCTCGGAAATGTCCACCTCGACCTCTCTTCGGCCCCTTTGATTCATAGCTACTTCCCGATGAGGTCTCATTGGGAGGTATTGATCGAAACTCCTTTTCGGTTGTTCCAATTGTTTATCCATCCGATTTGGCTCATTTCCTGGTTTCACATCTTTCATCTGCTTCATTTTTTGGGTTCCTTCTAAGTTGATATACTTAGAAGCTCTTCCAAGCAGCTCGTCATAATTAGAAGGTGGTTTTTTTTAGCTAAAGATCTGAACAGATCTCCTTCTCGTAGCCCTTGAGTGAAGGCGCTGATGAGTATCTCCGAGGTAACATGAGGGACGTCGATGCATGCTTGATTGAATCTTTTCAAAAAGTCCCAAAGAGACTCGTTTTCTACTTGCTTGAATCCGAACAGGCTGAGGGCTGCCATTTTGCACCTTTTGTTGCTCGCAAACTGGTGTAAGAATAACTAGCTAAATTTCAGGAATGAATCTATGATCCCAGACGGCAGTTGGTTAAACCAAGACTGAGCGGCCCCAGCTATGGTAGTCAGGAAAACTCGACACTTCACTCTATCTGTAAGTTGGTGATGGAGCGAAGCATTCTCAAATCAGGATAAATACTCATTGGGATCTGCGCTGCCATCGTAATTTCCTACATTCAAAGTTCAAAAATTAGATGGTAGGGGATCATCAACAACTTGAGGAGCAAATGGTGTGATCCTCCGTAGATTTTCTCTCTTTGGGGCGGGTCATAAATTGTTTCATGACTTCCCCCACAGTTCTTGCAATTACTTCAGTTAGCTGTTCCATAGGTATTCCACTAGTAGGAAATGCCTGAGGAACGTTTTGAGATGACTCCGCATCATCTTCTTCTCCTTCGCGCACCAGGGCTGAATATGAAGAGGGGTTTGGTATGTTTCCCCTTGAACCTTGTCCATGGCCTTTACTTCTAACCATACTTCCTTTCTTCGATATATGCAGAAAATTTCTTTTTCTTCAACGTCTTTGCTCGAAAAAATTTCCCACAGGCGGCGCCAATGATGTGATTCGTTATCTCTCGTGTTCGGTAGAACTAAGTGTTTGCGAAAATTAAACAAAAGACACCATAATTTTTACGTGAAAAACCCTCAAGAATGAAGGAAAAACCACGGGACTTTGTCAAGTATAAATTCTTCACTATAGAAATGGACTTGTTACAGGACTTTGACACGAAATATGAACAACAGACTTTTAAACGAGAAATTTAGATAATATAGGAAAAGGTCGAACAGACTTGATATGTTCTATTCGGAGTCTTTTCTGCTTCAAAAGGCCAACCTTTTACGATGAGAGCACAAGTGTGTATTTAAAGGGCTGATCCCGTTGGTTAACTCGCGAAAAATCTGGAACACGACCTCCTCTGATCGTGGCGTTATTGGGGCAAGCGCGTCCGAGAAATCCGCGCTCCATTATTGCACATTTATCTCCGCCTGTTGATTTGTTGGTAACGCCCGGGTCTTTCGCTATTTTTCGATCAATATACCGAGCAGGATTTAATAGTGTTCGAATATCTTGTGCTCAGATACTTCTGTTCGGATATGTTATTCGATAGTTACAGGGGATTTTATGTCAGAATTGATATGTCATACATATATATATATATTTATTTGTGTGTGAAGAATGGGAACGAATCAGATATATTTAATGAAACCATGCAACATGATGCTGTTAAGGGCAAGCCTCATGATTATTGGGTGTGTCAATCTAATGATTGTGATATAAAAGAACAGCGTACACGCCAAAGTAAGCAGGAAAATATGGTAAGAGCATGATAAAATGACGTGACATGTAAGGCGAAACTTCCTGGAAATTACCTCAATTCCATGAGTTAGAAAAAAGGGTTTTTTTTTGAGTGCGTGTTTCGCTATAAAAGGACAGCGTATTATCTCTATTTTTGACACTATGAATTCGAAAATTGTTAAATGGGAATGCCGGAATGGGATCATCGGTTAGCATCCCGAGTCAACAGAACCATTCTGGTTCACTCCTCGTCCCACCCGAAGAATTGATATGCTGTTTGACTAAGGGTATGTTTCCAATCGTTTATTAAACATTTTCAGTTGTCTTTACATAAAATTGAAAAAAAGATTGTTTTTAACTAAAATATTAATTCTTTGCTGTTAAAATAAAAAAAAAGTAGTTTATTAAACTTCAAATAGAAATCATCAACTACAAATATATTTTTCTCCAACCGGAAATAAACACTTCTCAATATGTAATTAGTCTAACTAATTACTGCAATATGAGAAGTGATTTTCTTCAAGTAGGGTATTATTTTATTAGACTAATGATGATAATTAGTCATATAATAATAGGTAAATTGCAAGATGTTTGCAATATAGTCTCAAATTCTTTTTATTAGATAACTATAGTTTACAAATTATGTTTTAACAAAATCGATCCGAAAACAACTTTTGCTTTAAAAAAATAAACATGAACGTGCAAGACATGGTGATATTTGCTAGCATGATGAGTTTTGTTTTTGATCGGATATGTACATTGCAATTCTATTTCATTTAGTGGTATGTGGACCGTTAATGTTAGGTATGTGGACCGTTAATGTTAAACAAATAATTTAATATTTAATATTTTGCACCAAATGGTACTCGAATTTGAGTCTGTCTCAACAAGGCCGGAAGCTCTAGTTAGTTGTTTGGAGACAGATCACTAATGATTTCACTAATCACCCTCATTCTTTATTAACAGTGTAAGATAAGCTTACGATAAAAATTTTATTGTTTTTATACTAATCATCGAATAAATAAACAAATTTTTCTGTTTGTTAGGTATATAGTAATAGAAAAGATTATGCATCAACCGAAATTAATAAGTTCAGTCACATTTTTGGGGTATTTTTGAGTATTTATTCAAAATATTTTTATGTTGTTTTTATTAAAGTTGAAAAAGACTGTTTTTAAGCAAAATCATTGAACGTTTGCTATTAAAAAAAAAACAACTTAATGAATTTTAAATTATTACAAAAGATCCACCATACAAGTACAAATAGTGAAAAATATCTCATGATATGTTTCTCTACTTCTGTTTTTAATGGTTATTTTTAGAGAAGCAATAACAGAAATAATTTAATAAAACATTCAAAATCTTTTTTTTGATGCGAAAATCAGAAAAATAGTTTGAAAAGCAATCTCAAACACCCCTTAATATGTACGAGAGAATTTTTATGTGCACTGTTGTAAATTTAAATATCCTATTAGATATGAAAAATAGTTTTTTTTTAAAACAAAAACAACAATCAGTGTAATGACGTGGGTTGAAAAAAATAGTTATTGTCATTATATATTATATATATATATATACCTACTATAAAGTATAAACTCATTCTCTTTAAATGCTAAATAAAAAAAATTATATGGTGATAACACTCGAGATGACCGACAAATATAAATTTTATTTGATCGAGAATGATTTTTAGCTTCAATTATATATTTTGTACTTTATTTTATAGGCAAACTTTTAGATATGTTGTGGAAATGGTATATCTAGCAATTCTTGTGTGAGTTTCGAGAGGTTGACTGTTTATAGATAACAAATCTGACGTATCGGCACACACGTGGTGCAGTTCCTCGTGTCCGCATGTTGCCTAGTACGAGTCTTGCGCTGCCACTATGAGGAAATAAAGTCGTACATCTACTATTAGGTTGAACGTTTAACAAAGTGGTAAGCGATTTGATGAGGTCAGTTGTAATATCATTGTCCCACATTAGTTGAAAATGAAAGTATTAGAGCCAGGTTACCGGCAGGAAACACTGGAGATAAGTATTATGCAGGGCAAAGTGCTACATGCGTGGGAGCTACCTCTTGAGCCTAAGGGGCAAATTGCTACACGACGGGACCACCTCTTAAACCTGCGGGGCAAAGTGACACGTGAGTGGAAGCCACCTCTTGAACCTGCGGGGCAAAGTGCTACATGACGGGACCTACCTCTTGAACTTGTAGGAGCCAACTCTAGATTCCCGGTGCTGATGGATCGATAAGTTAGGTCGCGACGATAACATCACTTTGTAAAGGAGGGGTGGTTGTAATATCATTGTCCCACATTGGTTGTTGATGAAAGTTTAAAATGGTTTATAAAGGCTTACAAAGTGGACTAGTATAGCAACTTGAGCTAACCATTTTCGTAGAAGGGGGACGGATATGAAGTAATTGATATATGGGCCCAGTGTACAGTCGCGCTTGCGCAAGGCCTGGGCCTTGGGCGAGAGATCTAGGGTTCGAATCTATCAGAAGCAATTTATGAGGATTATTCTGGCAGAGAGAATGCTAGGGCGTCGGTAAGGCAAGCCTTCTGTGTGCTCGTGGACGAAGTGTCAGCCACCGAGCCTTCCATGAAGCAATTTCTAGGGGAGGATTGTTGGAAATGGTGTACCCAATAATTTTTTTCTGTCCACCTTGAACGTCTATTGTATAACAATCATTGCCCATCGGCACCCACGTAGTGCAGTCCCTCGTGTCTGTCTATCGCTTAGTACGGCGCTTTGCGCTGCCAATATAATGAAATCAAGTTATGTCTCTGTTGTCAACTACAACTTTTTAACAAATTGGTAAGCCCTTGATCCTAATAGTATATGATTTTTTGTTATTAAATGTTACTTTATACATTTTATTAGATATATTTTATTTTTGAAAATACTTATTTAAAACAATACCTTTATGTACAAAAAAGAAATAAGAGAAAGCATAATAAACTTTTCTATAAAAAAATAAAAGAAAAAACATATAAAGGGCAATCCCATATTTAAAAGAGAGAGGAGTTAAAATAAAAATTATTTTCAGTTTATGAAGTCTTAGATAATATGCTCTCAAAATTAATCGCGTAGAATTCATAGAAAAATAACATAGGAATCATAAAATATATAATATTACACAATTTATAATATAATATTAACCTAAAATATATCGATTCTAGGAAATAAATTGCATCTAATTTTAATTGTATTCGTAATTATCTTAATGTGGAAGCGCAAAAAAGGCATTTACTTGCTAATGCAATTAATTAGTCCAAAGTCGTGAGTTCGGGTATTCTACATTTAAACTTCTAGAGGCCATGGAAAAAATCAACGTGTTTTGTTGTAATACTTATGACAAGAGAAAAAAAAAGACAAATATTTTACGACATGCAACAATATTATTTTGTCAACTGTTTAGTTAGGATGTGATTATCTAAATACAGTAATATAATTTTTTTAATAAATATTTTTTAATTTTTTTTTGATGACTTTGTAGATTAGTATATGAATGAGGACTCATCTTTGGTGTCACGCCCTGAGACCGGTGCATGTGACACCGACGTTGGTCCCAAAATTAATTCAAAATCATCTAGCTTCATGTATAGATATTAGATAAAACAAGTCTATTTATTCCATGAAAATAAGAATCATCATTACATTTGGATAATGAATTACAATCATCTTACATAGTTGCGAAAGCGTAAACCAACCGAATGTCTTGAGATTTCTGCGGTAGATCATCAACCTCAAAACTATTCCCGTGTTTCTTCCTCCAGCGTCAATCTTTTTCTCGTATTTATCTGGGAGTGGAGGAAAGTGGTGAGTGTTTAGGGAAAACACTCAGCAAAACGCTTAAAAACTTACACTTATATTGAGATTTGCTCACATTAGAGCCTTTTTTGGAAACGCGTCACATAAACACATAACACATATCACATGTGGCTTCTATGGGTTCAAGAGGTGCCTCCCGTATATATAACACTTTGCTTTTAAGGTTAAAGAGGTAGCTCCTGTACGTGTGCCACGTTGTCCCACAGGTTTAAGAGGTGGGCCCTCTCTACGTAGCATGTTTGCCCCCACGAAACCCTTACTTTTGCAGACACATATCTTACACATATTTACATAGAGAATTATTGGGTTCAATAGGTGACTCCCATGTGCATATCACTTTGCTCCACCGATTCTGAGGTGACTCCCGTGTACTTGACGATTTGCCCCGAAGGTTCAACATGTAATGATGTTGCTACAGATAGACATATTTAGTGGATTTAATTGTCAATTATTAAGTGTATTTTAATGATTAATTTGATGCATATATTACCTTTCGAATTATTGTGTGAACTTAGTTGGAATCGAAGAAAGCGAGCTAATAATGGCGAATAAGGGCAAAGAAATGTATTTGAGATAAAAAGGGATCAAAGTAGACCAAGAAAAATGCATAAAAAATTAAGTAAGGGCCGCGATGTATGGCCCAAAATGCACAGATCGATCGCCGAAGGCCGAGAGTTGAGCAACAAAAAATCATCGCTACCAATCGATCTGTAGTTTGGAGCTATCGATAGGTAGCCCGAAAAAGATAAAGAAAAATAACGACCGATCGATCACCAGCCAGTCGCGATCGATTGGTCCCAGAATCCTGAATTTTATGTAGACTCGACTTTTATCATTTGGATAGATTTTGACCTGCCCTATTAGTCTCCAACTCCTATATCTCAAAATCGAGGCCTCAAATCAAACGATTCATGATACTTTAGACTAAGAATAAATTTCTCTCAATTGTCGAAGAAGAACTTGAAGATTTCAAGGCACGAGATGGAAGTGACGCTCCGAAATCGTGCTACTCTTTAGTAAATCTTTATCTAGCTTTTGTTTTATGCTTTTTAAACATCTTTTTATTGTTTGATTTAGCCATGTATGGCTAAACACTTTTAATTCTTGGTTGAGTTATACAATACCTTTGAATTTTAAATTGCTTGTGAGATTCATGGTTTGATTATTGATTTTTATTCAATTCCAATTTGTTTTTCTGATTTTATTGATATAATTGTTATGTTTGGTTGTTGGATTGATCAACTGTAATCATATATGCAATCTAATGTTAATTGAGAAGCAACTAAGATTGTTAATTGCCTGTTGTTGGTTTTGTTAAATTCATAGGAAAAACGATTGGCTAATACGACATAAACTGTTGTTGTTTATATTGTTTAGATTCATCATCCTCACTCATTAAATGTTGTTGTTTTGATTAATAATTTGATAAGAGTTAAATTTGAATGCTGTTTTATGTTTGATTACGAATATGATGAGGTGGGATTTAAATTATTTAATGATGAATGACTGAACAAAAAAATTTGAATATTTTTTATAATTGGCGATCAAGTAATCATTATCCAAATGTTGAGTTGACCAAAAACCAAGAATTATTTTTTAATCTGGATAATCTAGTAATTTTGCTTTTAGTTTAATTAGTATAACTGAACATTTAAAAATCCCCTTTTACTTTGTTTTGCAAAATTTAACACAAAATATACCCTTCATCGTGGGATCGATCCATACTCACGCTACTACATATTTATTGCTATTAATTTGAGAGGGTTAATTTGGGCTTACGCGATAATGCTACTAGGTAACCTCCGTACACGTAGCACTTAGCTCATTGGATTTAAGAGGTGGCTCTTACACTTGTAGCACTATGCCCCATGTCACATACTTGTTAGATCTAAAACTAATTCTTCGCATTTCATGTTCAACTTAAAATTTAACATATACATAGAGTTTCAAAAACGAAATGACATTTGTTGAAAAATTCACTTATTGTGCTTGAATATACGAGCATAGTGGAATGAATCTTTGGTTGAAAGATAGCAAAAAAGTTCTCACCCATTCCTCGAAGTGTTCGAAATTCTTGTGTGTGAGAGGGTGTGCATTTTCGAAAATTACCAAGTGTATAATAGAATTTTCTTGGCATGGCGTAGTATGGTTTAATGTGGGGAGAGGTGGTCCAATGTAGAGCCACCAATTTGAACCATAGTGGCAAGATTTTAGTGAGTTGATGGGTGGATGGTGTTAATGTTATTGGGAGGTAATTAAGTAAGGTGGATTGAGGGGCAAAAGTTGGGGCCATCAATAAGGCAGAAATGGCATCATATCCCTCCCCTTAATGGAAGTTTCGTCATCGAAACTTGAGTTGGCTTGATCTTGAAAGAGAGAAAGATATTTCTCTCGCATCTTTTCTTCCGGATCACAATAGGATTCTCTCTCCATATGGTTTGACCATTGCACTTTGACGTATGGAATGGTCATTCGTCTCAGTACTTGATCTTTTGAATCTACGATTCGGATTGGGAGTTCTTCATATCTCAAAGTTTCGTTCATGTTTCCTTCAACTATTAGGGGTTCTGCTTCGAGTATATGGTTTGGGTCTGTGCTATATCTCCTCAGTTATGATCCATGGAAGACAATACTACTTTGAGATAAGCTTGGAGGTACCGTTATTCTTATTCTGTAGGGAATGTTGGTGTTGAAAGTAACTCACCTATGGCAAAAAGTTTGCTCCAAATTTTGCATTGAAGTCCGAGGCTAACACAAGTAGCATATCCTCGATAGTCTAAGTTGGCCTTTTGGTCTGACCATCTGCTTGTGGGTAATGTACGATTCTAACAGTCGCCTGAGTACCTATCGGTTAACCAAAGCTCTCCCAAAGTCGTGATACAAGTCATGGGTCTCTACTAGAGATTCTTCCTACATTTATTGGCTTGTAGTCTCGACTGAGCTCTTACCTAGTCGAACCAATATCCATATTTACAAGTATTGCTGCTATCGTGCTTTCATCACACACTCTAATGAAATTATATTAACTTTAATAAAGCGAGTGAATATAGTTTCGAGTTGAATATTTTTTATTTTTTATGGTCAAACGGATCATTGATAGGAGTAGTGTCTCTTATAAAATATTGTTTCAATACAATCTAAAAATTTCTCAAGTGGATGTGAAGTGATAAAAATTGACCAACTTTTAAAATCGATTGTATGCTGAAAGAATTTGCAAATATGACATACATCATTTTATGATATTTCTCATATAAAGAGATAAATATGCTAATTCCAGTGAAATGGAAAAAAGAAGAAGAAATATATGTGGTTTTGTTCAACAACTAAGAACAAGTATTGTAAGATGGTAGACGGATACAATAATTGTTGATATGAGTAAAATCAAACTCAAGCAAACATGAACTTTAAAAAATAATTAAGGTATCAGGCTTTGACGAAGATTGATAACCACATTAATCAATATATAATGGGTTATCATGAAGCAAAAACTTGCTATGAAGATGAGAAGTAGTAGAAATGATTGAAAGATTGTTTCACAAGTAAGATATGTTTCAAACAAATCCAAATTATTTAAAATAGATGAGGATATACGAACAATTTCAGAGTGAATTAATAATTGAATAAGTATTCGAACAAATTATACTATTTCAAAATTGACGAAAAAAATCCATAATACAATTAAAGGATTGAAATATTTATTTTAGTAAAAGAGTAAGATTCAATTATTCTAGAATAAGTAAAATGACATTTCACTTTGAATACAAGATTATATCAAAAATGAACAAAATAGAACACAAAAGGTATAATTGGATGTATATGGATCAAATAAAACAAGCAAAAATATCAATTATGGCATGATGTTTTGCTAACACGCTCAATCCCAAAGATAACGTTGAACTCCACAATCCTCGGCTGAATTAGATTGGAGTTGAAGACTCTACTGCTTGTACTATTACTGTAGTCTCGACTTACATAAAGGTTTGTTGGCAAGGGTTGTCATTATATATGATTCATTAAGCATATACGACTTAGATATATTGGAGGCAACTTTACAAAAATGTAAGTCGTCATATATGTTTGCCAATGAAAATTGGGTTGAAGAGAACTAATTTGAAGAGAGACAAATGATTTCATTGATCGAAATAAACTTATCGAATTTCGAAATGTAGAAAATGGATTCCTAATACCCTAAAAAAATTTAGAGATTAATCTATTATATTTTATTTTAACCAAATGATTATATCAATTTGAACCCAAAGTGTCCTAATGTATACCCTAATTATGAAAATATGTATCTTAAATTACGCGTCTCAGTAATATAACATGACACTTACTTAAATTCTAATGACCTCAATAGAAGGAAAACAAAACAAAAATAATGAAGACATGTTCTCGACTATTCGAGTTAGCCCGAGTTTTCACCCGAAATGAAATTTCTTGGAATTTGGTGAAAAATTTCAAAACAATCTCCATCGATGAATCTTATAAAATATGAACTCAAAGTACTGCGTGGTTAATGAATTAAATTTCTCGATGTTAGCCCAAGGATATAAAAAATCAGGGACTTGGGCGAATCATATTGAAAACAATTTATTTGAGTTCGTCGTGACTTACAAAGAGGATATATTTAACTTTTAAAAATAATAGTAGCAATGGTCTAAAGTTGTTGCGTATAAGTCTAACCGAGGAATAACACTACTCGAGATACGCTCGGAGAGTAAATTTCCATAAAAGTTTTCGGCATAATCCCTCGTAAACCCCATTTCCGACACAACTCAATTCACATATGTACACACTTCATAATGCACTAATATGTTCTCAAATCATTATGCAATTTCCTCTCAATTAGATTGCATGCAACACATAATTGAAAAGAGAATTATCAATACGTTTACAAAAACCATATACACATATCAAATGCTCACATACTAGCATTTTAACAAATAATGTGTATCTATTAGTATAAAACATATTACTCTACCAATACTGGTACCTCAGCATTAGTAGCATCCTCATTTAATAACTCGAACTTGTTTCCAGAACCAATGTCGTACATGTTCTACCTGTTTCAACAGAAACAACCCCCACATGAGGTGAGCATCCCCATAACATAAACTCAATATTTTTGAATGCACAATTAATCATTTACAGAATAAAATGTTGTAATTTAGGCGAATACTCCCTGAGTATACCACAATCATATGAGATCTCTCACGCTGTTTCTGTTCTCACAATATCCAAAATCATCAATTCCAAAGTCAATTAAATCATCACAACAATGATTTACTGTACTCATACTCAAAATCATCAGTTCCAGTATCGATAATAACAAAACCATGATAACAATGATTTACTGATATCAAATACATATTAATTATCAATTTATTAATCATGACGCTTCATATCACATCGCACATTCAACATCGGCGACACTATCACTCATCACACGCTTAATCATGACGGTATAATAACTATCGCACGCTCAAAAACGACGGCACCACAATCCATCACAAACTCAATAGCGACATCACAATAATTCATAATACCATTCATTGGTGTTCTCAATACTTGTCAACACATTACTCAACAATTATGTCAATTAATATAACATTCAATACTTGCACGTCTCTACGTACTAATTCAAACACGAGAATAATATATTATTCATTGCACGTAACAATAATACATTTACCTATGTTCATACGTCACATGTACCTTAAGGTCGACAACATGATTAAGACATCCTTCACAATCGGAGGCCGGAACACTATATTGAATATCAATTCAACATAAATATCTCTTCAGTAAATCTCAACAATATCAATACTAATCTTATAGATTCGACATGCCTCCTATCATAATCAATAACGATCTACCGTACTCCGTATACTACTCAAATCATCCCGTTTTTCTATTATTCAATTGAGTCCTCAATTAACTCGAAAGCTCCATTTAGCACCTTAATTCATTGTCCAAGATTTTCTTAGAATATCATAATCATCATGAAAAATTTACCATAAAATACCATATTTCAAAATTCTATAATTTCACAAAATTTTCCAAAATTTGCAAGTGGCGATAGATAGATCTGTTTCTCGCGATCGATTGCTCACTATTTTTTTTAAATTTGTTGCCTCGATCAATCGCTACCAGCCAGCGATCGACCACTGACCCTCAAAATTTGAAGCCAACCTTCGGCCCCTCGCGATCGATCAGCTCCAAGCCATCGATCGATCCCGAGAATTGTTCATCGCCAACAAGTTTTTGCCCGATAGGTCAGGCCAAGCCTACCAATCGATTGGGAGGCCATGTATCAGCCAAAACTCACGATTTTCAAGCATAAATCGAACCCAACACACATCATAACTCATTTCTTCCTTCTACCACTACACAACCATGCATATCAAACACCATAAAGTTCATCTAAACAACATAAACACAAACCCCCAATTCATACCAAAAATAAATTCAGCATAAGCCCCATATCCAATTCAACAAGAAATTAAAGTTAAAACTAAGTTAAGGATTAGCTTACTCAAGCTCACTTGAGCAGAATATCAAAGATCTACAGGACTTCACTTCTTGATTCTTCACCAACATGCCAGAATTTTAGAGCTTGAGCAGAATATCAAAGATCTACATGACTTCACTTCTTGATTTCTTCACCAACATGCCAGAATTTTAGAGAGAGAGGTGAGATGATTTTTTTTTTGTAGGGGTTTTAGTGGGTGAATTGTGGTGAATGTATTTGAAGATTTACCATTTTGCAACTTAACCCCTAAACTTAAATTCACATTTCAATTTCACCCCAATTATTATTTAACCACACTTCCATAATTATTGTTCAACTTCAATAATTTCCCCAGTAACTCAAATTCATAATTATCTCCATTGTTCTAAATAACTCATCTCAGCCATTATTCAATTCAATAATTATGATTCAATCATAATAATCAGCCTCATTCGATTTATCTCAAATTTGAGTCCAAATATTGTCATTATCTCATAATTACTAAAATTAATCGTAATTATCCCGTAACCATCCCATTAACTTAATTAATCAAGATAATTAGATTTCAAACCTCAAAAAATTAAAATTTTATTAATTAAACTTAGAGATTCACAACGAAATCTTAAACAATGAAAATAATTGCTAGAATACCAAAATAATATTCCTTAATATTCCTATCACCTCGTATACTAAAAAAACTAGTCTATTGTTTCTCTATCTCATAAATCATCTTCAACATTTTCCACTTTTATAGAATCTTCCTCGGGATCTTCTTCTTCCATCAGGAAATTAATCATATATTGCTTGTAGGCAACTTCAATAATTTCCCCACTAGTCTATTGAAATTTGCTTTGGTGGTTGAAAAAGCGGAAGGCGAGAATTAGGGGGTATTAGGGCTTAATAGGGCAATTTATGGCTTCAAGTTTCGATCATTCGAGGTCTGAAATTTTGAAATTGATCAAGCAATTCTTTTGGGTACAAAGTGAGAATCCTATACTCAGTTAGATTTTAAAAAAGTATGTTATGGTAAGTGAGAAATCTGGATTTGAATATACGACCATAAAACACTCATATGAGCGTGATTTTGCCCCCAAATTTTGTCCTTGTTTGTGATTCAAATTTCATATAGGGCTCTTAATGAAAATGTTGTGATGATTAATAAGCCAAATTTAATTTGAAAATGGTGTTCCAAATTGGGAGAACTCGAAGCCCCAAAATTTTCGCGAGTTTAGGGTTCTTTGTGAAAATTTCGATCCGCGATTAACCTGAATTTCGACTATTGGAATTCAAAATTGGTAAAGGGCTTTTAACATAATGTCTTGTTAAAAGGATTACTATCCTAGGTGGAATTAAACAAAAGCGTTACAATTTTGGAAATCAAGGGCCAAAGTTTCTGTCAATACGTGTTCCAAGGGTTGTTGTTTAGATTTGATAGATGGTTCTAATGTACATGCTATGTGGATTACTAATCAAGATTTTATCTGAAAATGGTGTTTGAAATAGTAAGAAAATCAAAGGTTGAAATCCGTGTGACTTAGGGTTCTTGGGTGTGATTTTAGGCTTGAAATTGGACATCTTCCTTTGTTTGTGAATCAAGGATGACAGAAGGATTTTACATGTATAAAAATTAAGCTCCCAATATCAATACTGGTACATCGCTCCTAGGAACATTCTCTATCAACAACTCAAACTCATTTTTGGAGCCAACGTCGTATCTGCTTTACATGTTTCAACAGGAACAGACATAATCACATTTTCATTGAATACACAATTAATAATTTACAGAACATAAAGCTGCAAATTAAGATAATACTCTATGCATATACCATAACCAAATGGATCTCTCAAGTTGTTCTTGTTCTCACAACAACCAAGATCATCAACTCCAAAATCAGTTAAATCATCACAACAACAATTGTTGTACTCATATTCATTAATCATCAGCTTTATAATCAATAATAACTAAATCATTACAATAATGATTTACTGATTCAGATACATCTCAATCATAAATTCCTGGGTTATATTTCATCATATCACATCACTCGCTTAATAACAGCGGCACTATAAATCCCTCGCACGCTCAATAACGGCGGCATTATAACAATTTCTCGCTCAAGAGCGGCATTATCATAACCATAGCATGCTCAATAACGGCATCACAATAGTTCATAGCATATACCAATTCAACACAACAATAATATATTATTTGTTAACCATAACAATAATATATTTATCTATGCTCATATGTCACACGTACCTTGGAATCGACAATATGATTTAGGCATCTTCCACAATTGGGGCCTCGTGCAGTATCTATATTGAATGTCAATTCAATATTAGTATTTCAACGGTAACTCTCACAATCATTCCACATATATCATAAAACTCGTCTTGCCTCCTATCATTCTTACTCATGATTGTCGTACATCGTACTACTCAACCATCCCATTTTTATCATTTATTAACTCATGTAATCAATTAACTCGATTAAGTAGTATTTTCAATTCTAAGGTTCTTCATTTAGTACCTTCTTCCATTTGTTTAAGATTTCCCTTAGAATATCAAAATCATCATAAAAATCATCTATAAAACACCACATTTCAACTCCCACAGCTTTACAAGATTTTTCAAAAACTACGGCCCACGATCGATCGCTATCCATCTCGCTCGATCGCGAGGTGCCCAAAAATTGGTGCCAAATTTCTGCCCTCCGTGATCGATCGCGACCTTGTCCATGATAGATCACATGTACTGTACATCATCCTGAAATTGCTTTAATATCGCGCGATCGATCGTGGAATTCCTTCCAATCGATCACGACACTTTGTAAGTGCGAAAATCCTCCATTTTTAGGCACACACCCCATTCATTACACATACCACATAGCACTTCTCAACCACAATACACCAAAAACCTCCAAAACACAATATTAACAACTCAACTCCATACTACTTTAACATACTAACATTTACCACAATTCCATTAACTCAAAAACATTAACAAGTCAATACAACTCATTAATACTCATACCTGTGCTCCCTACATTTTGAATCTTCCAATCCAAGTTTCAACAAGACAAAAATCCAAGCAATTTTCAAGTGGTTTTTTTTTTGTTGGAAGAAGAGAAGGTAAGTTTGGGGGAAAAATAGGGATTTAGTGTGTTTTTATGGCGTGTTGTGTGAAATTGTGTGATAGTTGCATTTTTTGACTTTATAATTTCAACATTGCATTTAACCCATTCATCCATATTATAATACTATAATTAACCTCAAACTCATGCCATCTTAAATCATTTCATCAATCTACAATTAAATTAAACAATTTACAATTTCATATACAAATTCATGATTATCATACAATCCAGCTATACTTGGTTTACTCCCAAAACCGAATCCAAAGTACATAATTTATTTCGACCATTTATCACTTCAAAAATTCTGACTTACTCATAATATATTTTACCACACTCAGTTTATCTCGAAATTGAGTCTAAATGCAAAATGACATGTATTTATAATTACCCCTTATTTATCACAATAAACTCAATTAATTAAGGTAATTAAGTTCTAAGCATCACAAACACCGATCGATTGGAAGCTTCTTACTGATCGGTCGGTAGCCGGGAAATTCTGGAAAATACATTTTAGAGTTTGAGTCCTACGAGGAATATACATATTTGGATACATATTAGAATGGTTGCATTTTTTTTTCCCATTCTCATGCCCTGTTTAGTCATTGTTTCCAGGTTACTATTTGTCTTAGTCGAGTCCGAAGCCAGGCGTAGAAGGAAATAATGCTCATCATTTTCCGAAAGCAGTCTAACCCAGCAGTTTATGAGGTTTTTCACTTATTTATCTTTTACAACAATTCATTTGGATATTTTGGTGACTCCCCTGTGGTAACCTTGGTCACTAAGAGCTGCAATTAAATACCCGAAAGCGTCGAAATGACAATAGATCTAATTCTTGAAATCCAAATCGATGTTGATCTAGCCTTTTAAAATGTTTTATTACTTGATCTCATGAAACAATCGCATGCTTACAGAAGTATAAACAATTTTGGAGAGTCTGTCAATATCATTATCTAGTCTCGTCTCCTTTGCAATAATTACACACTGAGAACTATTCAGAATATTAAATATGTGTAGAATCAAATTTCATCCATACATGCTAGAATCGAGGGCTGGGAAAACTAAAAATTACCCCATCACCAATTTTACTGATACAGAAGATGATCTTATTTGGGGGAAAAAAGTATTTACTACATAACCAGAGGAGCAAAACTGATTGATCACCTTATTCGATTTGAATCATTAGTCCTCCACATGCATGACAGGCTCATCACGAGGCAGAGTTGCAATTATGAAAGGTAGCAGCACTAAACCAGCGCAAATTACTGGAATGATTAGAGCTGGTCCCGAGACCAGAGAAGCAACCAATCCAGTGATCGAAAGACAAATTAAAACAATTCCCAGTTGTTCAAGAACACATGCCGGCAGACGGTATGTGTCCCTAAGCAGAAGCCCGTTAAATATAACCACTCCTCCTGTAAAGAGCACGAAAAGAATGAACCCGAATAGTGTCTTGTTCGGGTTATCGCTGTTGAAGAATATAGTTACTGTTAAAGCGAAAACAGGCACTGTCATATTGAGAAAAAGCTTTCCTATTTCCTGGTTTCTCATGCTCTCGAATATAGGGTGCAAATGGTAGTTATTGTTGAAATTTAGTCGGAAGGAACGGACCCTGACTAACATTTGTTTCAGAGTCCACGGAGCTTCCTGTCTAATATTATCACCAAGACCGCCTTCGATTTCAGCCATAAAATAGCAAAAGGGTTTTTCAGATGTAAGGAAAGAGGTTTCTGTAATAATCACGCCTACTTGCAATTTAGGGGTTGTTATATTGAAGGAACCATGAAAAATATAAATGGTAAGAGTGAAGAAGCAAGATCAACTCTTCTGTGTAGGATTACGTAGTCATTAGTGACGTATGAAATTGTCGGATAAGGGCCTCTAGTACTCCCTTTCACGTCTTATGTCCATTGCCCCACTTTAGACTAAATTTTACATCCACCATGAATTCAGCGAGTACCGATTTGTGGTTGTCCTAACTTATTCGAAATAGTTATATACTACTTTACCAGAAGAGTTCATATTTATAAAGTCTTTAAAACTTTCCTCATTATTATACGACTATAAATGAAATATTAACAAAGCCTTACGTTCCGAACTGGAGCAGATACAATTGGATTGAGCATATGGTTGGACATCTAAGCAGACGATGGAGATTGTTGCTAGAAGAATAATTGACAGCAATATAGATAGTTATGAGTTGTTAGTTGAGTTAGGAGTTGTAGTATAACATTTATATAAGGGACAATGTGTGAACGTTTACATTCATTCAATCGTTAATCAAATAGATTTTTCCAACAATTCTTCTATCTCAGTCTCTCTATTCTTAGGAGGTCGTGCTCCCTCTAAGAAGCTCAAACCTATCACTTTCTCAGTTATATTGGGTTTTTAGTTTGGAAACAAATGAAGAAGAAGGGATTAGAGATTTCTGCGGAAAAAAACGATATAATTTATTTTGATTTAAAGGACAGCTGAACTATTTATCCTTAAAATGATACTATCATACTATGATGCTGCAAGTTTTTGGCAATTCGTCTCTTAAAATGCAACAATTGCTATTTTATATTAAACGACCAATCATCACAAGATCACCGCCATCCACCCACCGTTCACCATCGCTATTTTGTACTGAACCTCTGGTGAACTTTTTGACGACCCTCCGGTTAATCTCTCATGTGCTCTAACAAGCTTTGGTGGGCTTCTTTAGATGACCTTTAGTGGCTATTTTTCATTTAAACATCCAATTTCAACCATATTAATTGTCACTCTTTAGATAATGGTTTTAAAAAATATAATAAGTTTATTCACAACAAATATTTATTTATTTAGGTTCTATTTGGATTTGAGGAAAGGGGGATCAGTCCCGCTTCCTTCAATCAAACCTGACAGAGAGTAGCCGTCCCTAAAGTATAAAGAGCAGTAGCGGGTGGGAAATGAGATTGGAAGAATGATTTCAAATAACTCCATATGAAATGGAATTTAAATCAACTACAACTCCTCAAAAAATAGCTTAAAATGACAGCTCGGGACTTAAAATTTCTCATAAAATGAATTCATCCAAACAAAATCAATGAATTTATTTTATATATTGAAGTCATTAGCTCCAAATCTGTCATCTAAATGGAGCCTTAAAGAATTTCTCGAGTCGAATTAAGATATATATTGAAATTTTTGGTTAAAATTGTGTGTACAAAATCCATTTGGAAACCAATTTTCAACGTGCTTAATATACCGTGACACCAAACAGCATTGAGGCTCTAAAGATGGCTCACATATGGCTTCAAAGCTGCTGTGTACTATTCTATGCATACATATAATACCTTATCCCTAGGTAATTTTGCTTGCAATTCAACCATCTTTACTATTATTTTGTAGCATTTCGAGAGAATTACGGTAAAACTTCTATAAATTAATAACATAGGGAACATAAATTTTATTAATTTATCGAATATTATAATAATAATGCTGAGATTAAGTTGAGATCAGAAAAAAATATTATTTTAAAGAGAGTATTAATTTATCGAATATTAATTTTTGGAGGTACTCGTGATACTTCAAAGACTATCTCCTACTCTTGGCCAACACGCTTTAGAAAATTTTCTTCTAGAAATCAAATACGGACAAGCATCCTTTTATAATTATAAATTACAATTAACAATAAAGAACATGTCAATGCTCTTCTAGAAAATGATTTATAAATTTTTTTAAATTTTAAGATACTAAATAAAAAATAAAAAAATATAATTATCCAGATCTCCCAATCACAGGTTTTCAGCCTGCCGGCTCCCATCAATTTCCTCTTTCGCTTATTTTCATTTAACTGGCCCTGGAATTACCGCCGGTTACCGTGCATCAGGCTAAATTACAAAAATGATCCTATTAAATAATGTTATTTTCAACAGTTATCTCAAATTTTAGGACAAAACAAATATAACATCATGGATGTTTTTTTTTATTAAACTAGTATCATATAAATTGTTTTAATAAATATAGTCCAGAATAACAATTTTTTCGTTGAAAAAAATAATAAAGAAAAGATGTGTGCACAGATGTCTGTTCAAGAACAAAACTTTGCATGCATGCACATATCCATTCTCATTCGGCATAAGTCCGTTGAAAAATGATATTTAGACCACTTTTATTTAAATAAAAAAAAAAAGAGAAGAAAACAATTTTTTGTGTGATTAAATCTTTTAGTCCTCAAATTTTAGTACTATTGTTATAAATGAAACTATTGAGTATTTGTAATATATCATTATTATTATGATCATAATGTTGGAATATCTCCTAAAGATCATTCATTAGATTATTGATTTTGGCAAATATTATATTATGATATTTCATTTATGGCAATTCAGTATTTTATCTTATTTCGTTGTCTGCGTGTTATGAATTTATATATAATAATGCCCAATAACATATTATTCTTAAATAATCCCTAGTCAAGTATTATCATGAACTATGATAATGATTATACATGAAGACTGGTATATGCATTGATGACTTTAGTCATGGATATGAGATACCAAATCAACATGTAGGTAAATGTTAGATAACTATGTACTTGACCAACCCACCATGAGAATGCTACATGGATTGTTATATGAAAGTCATAAGCGATTCTCATAGTGATAATTATGTATGTGATCCTTACGACTTGAGATCACCAGATATCCCAACATAAGGAATTATATATCTTGTTACCTGTAATATGGTAAACTATAAAGACAATCATTAGATATAATACGAATTATGCAGTGAGATGTTGTGTGATCAATATAGGATTTGTCCCTTCCATATGGGAGTGGTGTTTTGGGCCCTTGATCGAGTGAGACTAAATATGCATGACCATGCTCGAAGGAGTAGATATGTGATATCGAGCTCATTTGTTAAATCTAGTCTACTAGAAATCAAGAAATAAAAGATTGAACTCTACGAGTATGATATATTTCATGACTTGTGTTCACTCTAAACACCTAAGACAAATGGATTAAATTACAATAAATATTATCACATGCCATAGGTAATGTTGAGTCAATGATATTCTTGTAACTTGGGTAGCCTTGATGTGTTGTTAGATACCGCTCATTGCTTGTGACATAAAATATGATTTTATGTCACTGCCAATAGTACAAGAACCTAGTCACACAAAAGATTGAATCAATAAAAGGAGATGAAATTCATTTGATGAATTAAATATATATATTATGAGGAGTCCTGATCAAAAAAGAAATACTTGTGTATGTGTGTGTATATATATATAAGTTTATATATTTAAATGAGCCTTAATGTATGTATATATATGTGTGTTATATTTTGATGTGCATTGATGGACCAAGGGTTTGAGAAACCCTTGATATACCCCACATCTAGAAGGCGTAGGGTTTTTCCCTTGAAACCTAGCCATCACACAACTCTATATATGCATACATGTACGGTTTTACATTTGATATCACATCAGCAGTCACGAACAAAAACCCTAGCAGCTTTAGTTCCTCTCGATTGAATTTCGAGTCTAGCACCTTGGAATTCAACAACCCTTTGGACGATTCGATCGGTAGATACTGTAGAGGCAGAACATAGACGTTTTGCTCGTAGCTCGTGGACATCTCGCACCAGACAGTCTGTTTCAAACACGCTACAAAGGTATAAAGTATAACACCGATTGGTTTCCCTATGTATAGATCCTTGTATGAATCCGAATAAGTTTTATATTCCATTGCGTGTCTGTATCGGATTCCTTACTCATAATACCTATCTCAATTAGTCTATTCTTCAATACGTGTAATCGTTGTTATTTTTCGGGATACTGCACATATATACTTGTTGATAAAAGAAGCCCTTTTCTCTGCTTTTTTCGTGAAAAATCACTCATTGGAACTAAGGATTTGTCCTAATTCATTTTATTTCGAATTGTTTTTTCATTTCTACGACCAGTGAGTGAAATTTCTGAGAAGTGTAAAATAAAGAACTAAGCATTTGTGAAAAAATTATTTGTGATTAAAGATGCAAAAAAATCGTACGTAAGTCCTGAATTTTTACTATGTCAGTGAAGCAGTTGGAAGGAGTAGAGTCAATTGGTAGTTAAAAGTGAAACGGGAGAGTTAAATGTAGTGGAAAATAGTAAAAATAGGAATTGTCGGAGGGCGTAGCGAAAACTGTTGTTCCAATTATAATGACATTTCGCGAAACTGTCATGGTTATTGCTGCGGAGTTTGTAAGTTAAAAATAATAAAACTAGATAATTTGGATAAATTATTAATGAAAAAAAATGGAAAATTTTAAAATAATTAAAAAATAATTCCATTCCACGACGGCCATGAAATCACCATTATCGTTATGCATCCTTTTTTAAAATGGATCTTTATCAAGACAGCTTTGAAGACCCAAAAATTTACCTTGCTCCAAATCATGTTAGCCATTCAATGACCTTGTCCAACATTGTCATTAGTCATTCAATGACATTTAAGTGTCCAACCCAAATCATACCACCATTCAATCTCATTCAACCACAATTCAATACCATTCATTCTAATATAAAGACATTTAATAGCTTGCTTAAATCATGCATTAGATGGTCAAAGTTTTGTAATTGTTAATAAATTCTTCTACATTGCCAATTGTTGACCATATTCATTATTTGGCTCAAATCTTGTCATTAGGAGACCAAAATTATGGAATGCAATTAAGTCTCCTACATTATAACATATTATACCATACCAAAGAAAAGATTATCCTACCAAGATGCATATTTACATTCATTGTCTTGCCAAATCATGACACTAAATGACCAAAGTTAAGGAATCCAATTTAAATTCCTCCTACATTAAAATCACCTCACTCAATCCCATTTAATTACCCCTCAATCACATTAGCAACATCCACACATCATACACTAAAGTCTTGCTAATTTGGAGCCAAAATAGTGGATCTAAATTGGACACTCCTTCTCACTTTAAAACCATAATACACCATGCCAAGAAAAGATTATTCTACACTCTCCAATTTTCAAAAATTCACCTACTCACACACACAAGAATTCGAAAGCTTCAAGGCAAGAGAGGAGATGATTCGCACCACCTTCGTAATCCGGGATCCATTCTACCACGCTTTGTATATCCGACAGTAATTGGGTTTTTGCTATGAATGTGTTTCATTTTTGAAACTCTATATATGTGTTAAAACTTGAGTTGAACACGGAAATGTATGAAAGTTTATGAGAAATGCGCATCGAAAGTCGAAGGCTCTGCGGGGGAAAGTGTTACGTATGTAGGAGTCACCACTTGATTCGACGGGGCAATGTGCTACATGATGTAGACGTGCTACATGCATGAGAGTCGCCTCTTGATCCTTAAGAGCAAAGTGGTATGCCACGGGAGCCACTTCTTAATCCCAAGAAAGGAGATTATTAGATGATGTGTTTATGTGATGAGGCTTTAATGTGAGCAATTATGAGTATGTGTAACGATCTACTATGTGTTTGATAAAGAGTTATTTGAAAAGCTTTATACATATGTTTTATCATGTTCAACTAGCCCATGCTTGCTGAGTATTTTCCCAAATACTCACCCCTTACCACCCCTCCCCAGTTAAGGACGGAGAATAGGTTGAAGAACAAGACCAATTTTGGGTTGGTGATCTACCGAGGAGATTCCAAGATTTTATTACGTTACGCTTCCGCAAACTCTGTTTAGATCTAAGGTGTTTTATGAACAACTTATTCAAGTTGATTTTCAGTTGTAAAAGACGATTAATGGAATAAATAGACTAGTTTTTATCATAGATATGTACACCAGGCTTGTTAATTTTGAATTTGTTTTTGGAATCAACACCGTTGTCATGCGCTCCGATCTTGGGGCGTGACATTTTAGTGGTATAACATCAAACAAGGTTCCATGATCCCGCTGGAAAAAAGAGTTTTGGTTGATATAAATCAACCGAATAAAAATCCCGGATCAAATAGACCAACTCGTTTAAGTCCAAAAATCAGTGGGGAATCAAATTAACAATCTGAAATTATATTTAAAAAAAGCAAGATTTGGAAACTGCCGCAAACACCGCCGTCACCTCGACACCGCGAGAAAGACGACTGTCGACCAACCACCTGAACCTCCTATTCCGGACGACTACACGATTAAAATATCAGGCCCATCGGACTTTGTTTGCCCGATCAATTGCACGATCAAAACTCTCAACCTGTTCGAATATTTTGTGTTCCGATTCCGCTGCCTACAACAACTTGTCGGCCGATCTGAACCACAACCGTGACCATGAGACAATGATGACCAAAAGCCCTCTACCATTTTCAAGATCTATTCATCGTATGATGACTGATTGCATATCGATTTTGTGCCTCAAGAACCCTAAATCTTTGAAAGTTTCCAAATTTGATTTATCATCAATTAAAACTACAATTTCAAATTAAATTTGGTTAATGATCCAATTATCTTCCCTAATAAAAGCCCTATGACGTTATTGAGTAACAAATGAAGTAAAGGCATCAATTACGGATCACACTTCGCACCCTAAGAACCTTAACGTGCGAACGATTTAGCCATCGATTTCCCACTTCAGCAAACAAAATTTCCAAATTAAATCTGGAATAATGATCCAAATATCATTCTCATTAAAATCCTTCTGGAAAATTTGAATGAAAACAATGGAAGATCTCCGATTTTGAGCCACAATTTACGCCCTAGAACCCTAATTTGCGAAAATTCGGGCATCGATTTCTCACAACTCAAAAAACCAAATCAAATCAAATCTGGGGTATGAATCCCCATAATGTGTATATTAAAACCCCTCAGCCAAAATCGAATCACAAACAAGGAAAGGTTTCCAATTTCGATCCACAATCCACGACCCTTATAATCCTAGGTCACAGAAATTTGGGATTCGATTTTCCCATCTATCCGAACACCAATTTCAAATTAATTTTGGGTTTATGATCCTTATTCCATGTCGAACAGAAACCCTCTATCCAATTGAAATCACAAACAATGGAGGATGCTCAATTTGGGATCGAGATTCTCACACAAGAACCCTAAAATTGCGAAAATTTTGGACTTTTATTTCTCCTAATTCAGTATGCCATTTTAAAATTAAATTTGTGTTATGAATCCTCATAACATGTATATTATTAGCCCTCAAACAATTTCGAAATTCCAAATCTCGAGTGATCGAATTCTTGAAGCCCCAATCCGCGTCTATTAAACCCTAATATCTCAAATACTTGCCCTCGATTTTGAACCACCGAAGCAGATTATTCCAATCCGAAATGTGTTATTTATCCTCACATCACTTCCAAGAAAAAAATCATTTGTCAATTTTGAAATTCAGCAACCGAAACGTAACCAATTGAGGATCTATATTTTCTCCTTAAAGAACTCTAACCCATGAAATCTCATCCTTCGATTCCACATCCACTGTAACATATTTTACAATACGACGTAAATATTCCAAGACAAGAAGATGCGAGACAAGACCGAATTGTTGGAGATAATCAATCACTTTCGTTACAAGGCTCAAAGGATGACCTACAACCATCATCGTGCCGAAGAGCGACTTACAAAAGTAATCGAGGTCAACATTACACTTGTGAGAGTCCACAATAATAAGTGCCAACAGTTGGAACGCTTCGAGCAGGAGTTCAATGAGTATCGTGAGAACATGTGGATCCGTATCCAAGCTCTCACGAATGATAAGAACGAATTGGGACAGGAAGTCGACTACAAGAAATAGGTCATCAATCTCCTTTTGGAATAGGATGATCCCGAGGAAAATCATATGGTAATGGAAAACGTTGAAGGGGATTTAGGAGACGGTGAAACAATAGACTAGTTTTTGTAATATGAGATATGATAAGAACAATAAGGAATATTTCTTTGGTATTCTAGTGATGAATTTCTTTGTTTAGCATTTCGTCATGAACCTCTCAGTTTAATTAATAAATTTTAGTTTCTTCTCCGAGCGTATCCCGAATTGTGTTCTTGTTACGCTCCTACGCAACAACTTTAAACACTTGCTACTATTATTTTGAAGAGCTATATCCCTCTTTGTAAGTCATGATGAACTCAATCCAATTGTTTTCAATCTATTATTCACAATTCCTTGAATTTTTATTCTTGGGCTAACTCGAATAGTCGATGACATGCCCTCCTTATTCTTATTGAGATCCTTAGAGCCTAAGTAAATCATGTTATACTTTTTGGGACACAATAGTAGATTAGTCTCTAAAAATAATAAGGTACCGTTTGAAGTGATGGATATGATAGTAATGTAAGGATTTAAAAGTTGTGAAATGATTATAAAAATAGTATGTGATAAGTTATATGCTGTTTTGATTGAGAATAAGATGGTTGATAAGGATTATTATATGGTGTAATGTCTAAAATACCCTTATCATTATAATAATAAAATATAATAAAATAATAGTTTATATCTAATAATCATAATATAATATATAATAATAATAATAATTGTGTATATGTATAATAATAATAATAGTATATATAATATATAATAATAATAATTATTATTATTTTATAATATAATAATAATTATTATTATTATTATATTATAATATTAATAAAATAAAATAAAAATAATAATACTAATATAAATATAATAATTGTGTGTATGTATATATAATAATAATAGTATATTATAATATTAATAAAATAAAATAAAAAATAATAATACTAATATAAATAATAAAAATATACATATTTGAATATATATATATATATATGCACATATAATAATAATAGTAATCTATATAATTTATATATATTATTATAATATATATATATATATATGCGTGCGTGTGTATATATACATATATATAGTAGTAATAATAATATACATAATAACAGTATATATATAATATAATATATAAATTATTATATTAATAGCATATTATAATTATTATTATTATTATTAAGTAATAATATATATATGCAATATAATAATAATATATATATATATATATAATTTATATATATTATTATAATATATATATAATCATAATATATAATAATAAACATAGTATATATTATATATAATTTATATACATTATTATAATATTATATATATATATAATCATAATATATAATAATAAACATCATATATATATATATATGCATGCGTGTGTATATATATAATAATAATAATAATAATAATAATATATACACATATATATATGAATAATATTAAATTATTATTTTTTAATAATAATAATAATATAATATATTATAATAATCATTATATAATAATAATAAAATAATAATAATAAGAATGAAATAAATAAAATAATGCAATATAAAAATAAAGTTGTATGAAATAAGTTTTAATTTTTGGCGGGAATTTCAAATTTTGAGATAGTAAAAAAGGTGGTAAGGATATTTATGTCTTTTTGTTGTAACTTGGGATTAGAATGAGATAAATATAATAGGATACTTTTTTTAAAAAAAATGAAACAAACATGGGATAGGATTAATAATCCGAAGATTACTAATCCTATCCCGCACCCCAAACGGTGCCTAAGGATATTAGGAATCCATTTCTCAATTTGGATATAGTGATGGAACATCGTACTCAGGCTTATAATATTTTAGGTTCAAATGAGAATAAACTAATCAATTAGAATTAAGACATTAGAAACCAATTTTCTTCATTCCAATAATTTTTTTTTGAAATTCGATAAAATTTATTCGATCAATAAATTCATTTGTCTTCCTTCAAATTTGTTATTGATATCCTTGAACTCAATTTTCATTGGAATAATGGGTTAGCATGTCATCACGCCCATTGGATATTTCCCCGCTTGATTTATTTCATTCTAAACAACCAATTATATCTTTTGTGCTCGATTTTGTCCCTTTTGATATAATCTTGCATTCAATGTGAAATCTCACTTTTAATGCTTCTAGAATACTTGAATCATATGATTTTATCTGGAAACTTATTTAAACTACTTATCGCACTAGAGAGCTTCTTTCGTCAACCTTGAAATAATCTCATTTGTTCAAACATTTAGTCAACTATTGATTCACCCTGAAATTGTTCTTATCTATTTTAATAGTTTGGACCGTTTGAAATATATATTACTTGTGAAATAATCGTTCAATCATTTCCAGTACTTCGGATCTTCATAGTATGTTTTTGCTTCATAATTACCCAAATATTCGTTGGTTAATGTGGTTACGTTCTTTATTAAACTTCGATACATCAGTTGTTTATTCATTCATTTTTGAGACTCTATGACTGCTTGAGTTTGATATGACTTTGATTTTGTTCATATCAAAAATGATTTTTCGACTACCATCTTGCAAAACTTATTTTGAGTTGATGAACAAGCCTACAGACTTTTATTTCTTCTTTTTCATTTTCTTGGAATTATCATTCAGTCTCTTTCATGTGATGTTATCCAAGAATAATATATATCATCATTGCAAATTCTTGTAGTATTCAATCCCTTTTGATCGGTTCAGTTCACAAAAGTTGATCATTAATTTTACCACTTTACATCCCCTTGAGAAATTTTTGGATTGTATTGAACAACCTTTTTATAAGAGACTTTACTCCTATCATTGATCAGTTTGACAAAGAAACACATTCATTCATTTTCTTAAAGTTAAGATAACGTCATTAGAGTGTGTGACGAAGGCACGTTAGAAGCAATACTTGTAGATATTGTTGTTGGTTCGATTAGGTAAGAGCTCGGTCAAAACCATAAACCAACGAATGTGGAATACAACCTCGACAACTTCTAATAGAGACCCAAGATTTGTATCACGACTTTGAGAGAGCTTCTGATAACCGATAAGTACTCATGTGACTCTAAGCACCGTATATTACCCACAATTCGACGGTCAAACTGAAAAGGAGAACTCTTACCCTCGAGAATATGCTATGTGTTTCACCCTCAGACTTCAATACAAAATTTGGAGCAAACGTTTTGCCCTAAGCGAGTTACTTTTCAACAATGACGGTCCCAACCGAAGCAAAATAGCGCTCACTCCAAGCCTATCCTAAATTCACAATATCTTTCACGTACCACAACTTTGGAGATAAATTGCCGACCCGAACCATGTACTCGAAGCAGAACCTTTAGTTGTCGAAGGAAACATGAATGAACCAATAAAGTATGAAGAAATTCCGATGTAGAACGTGGACTCAAAGGATCAAGAACTGAGATGAAGGACCATTCCATACGTCAAGTCCAAAGGTCAAACCATATGGAGAAATAGGCCACTTGGGAACTGAAGGAAAAACGTAAGAGAAATATATATATCTCTTTCAAGATAGGTTGACTTAAGTTTCGAGGATGAAACTTTCAATAAGGAGGGAGGGATGTGAAGACCCAAAAATTTTCCTTGCTCCAAATCATGTTAGCCATTGAATGACCTTGTCCAAACCTTGTCATTAGTCATTCAATGACATTTAAGTGCCCAACCCAAATCATACCACCATTCAATCTCATTCAACCACAATTCAATCCCATTCATTCTAATATAAAGACATGTAATAGCTTGCTTAAATCATGCATTAGATGGTCAAAGTTTTGTAATTGTTAATAAATTCTTCTACATTGCCAATTGTTGACCATATTCATTACTTGGCTCAAATCTTGTCAGTAGGAGACCAAAATTATGGAATGCAATTAAGTCTCCTACATTATAACATATTATACCATACCAAAGAAAAGATTATCCTACCAAGATGCATATTTACATTCATTGCCTTGCCAAATCATAACATTAAATGACCAAAGTTAAGGAATCCAATTTAAATTCCTCCTACATTAAAATCATCTCACTCAATCCCATTTAATTGCCTCTCAATCACATTAGCAACATCCTCACATCATACACTAAAGTCTTGCCAATTGGGAGCCAAAATAGTGGATCTAAATTGTACACTCCTCCTCACTTTAAAACCACAATACACCATGCAAAGAAAAGATTATTCTACACTCTCCAATTTTCAGAAATTCACCTACTCACATACACAAGAATTCGAAAGCTTCAAGCAAGAGAGGAGATGATTCGCACCACCTTCATAATCCGGGATCCATTCTACCATGCTTTGTATATCCGACAGTAAATGGGTTTTTGTTATGAATATCACTTCGTTTTTGAAACTCTATATATGTGTTAAATCTTTAGTTGAACACGAAAATGTATTTTAAAGATCATATTATGAAAGTTTATAAGAAATGCACATCGAAAGTCGAAGGCTCTGCCGGGGAAAGTGCTACGTGTGTAGGAGTCACCACTTGATTCGGCGAAGCAAAGTGCTACATGATGTGGGCGTGCCACATGCATGGGAGTCACCTCTTGATCCTTAAGAGCAAAGTGATATGCCACGGGAGCCACCACTTAATTCTAAGAAGGAGATTATGTGATTATGTATTTATGTGATAAGGCTCTAGTGTGAGCAATTAGGAGTATGTGTATCGATCTACTATGTGTTTGATATAGAGTTATTTGAAAAGCTTTATACATATGTTTTATCATGTTCAACTAGCTGGTAGGGTTTATCGTGTACGCCCAAACTAACCCCACTCAATCCTCAAGATTGATAACAATAATGTAGTAGTGTGAGTAGGGATCGATCCCACAAGGAGGTGTGAATTCTTGTGTTAATGAAAATCAAAACAAAAGAATAATAAATGATGGGGTTGTGAGGTTGAATTATACTAATTAAAATTAAAAACAAAGATTAACTAATGAAAGCGATTCTTGGTATCGGCCGACTCTTCCTTGGAATTATCATATATTTCATCGATTTACAAAAGACTCAATTTTCATATGAATATTCATCGTTGGACGTTTAATCCAATAATCAAAGTCCCATCTCACCTTACGTTTAGTTAAGTAGCCCAAGCGTTCTAGTTTAACCATTATCAAACAATCAATCAAAATACAAGCGATTAAGATTTAAATCGATGATAGCCTATGAACTAGTGAGATCGATGAAGCTAAACAACATAATCCAAGCGTCTATGTTTAATCTAGTCAAGTGTTCTTCCTAAGAATTTAACAAACTCACAAGCGGAAATTCATCAATCTTAGTTGCTTCGTAAATTAGAGGGATCAAACAATTCCGTATTTGATATCTAATTTAGCATCAGATTTCATGCAAGTTATTAGGTTGTCAATCCAATAAACAAACACAACAATCATATCAATAAAATCAGAAAAACTCTTGATACTCAATAAAATTGATAATTAAAGCATAAGAATCTCCCCAAGATAAATAAAATCCAAGGATTTGTCTTCCTCAACCAAGAATTAAAACTAGCTAGACATAATCTAAGATAAAGCAATAAATAAAAACAAAGGAAAGAAAACTAATCCAATATCCGCTCGTCGATGTGTCAATCCCGCCTTCACTTCGATCTTCGTAGCGTTCTTAAACAAAATTGAAAGAAAAAATATAAAACTAGTCTAAACTACTCTACCTTAACTATCTAGATGGTTAAAAGGTCTGAATTTTGAGTTCTATATGTAGGGAGGCTATGAGGTAGGTTAGAATCCATGTAGGAAGGAAAGAAATCAAGAATCCAAGCTTTCCAAAACTCTGCTGGCGATCGATCGGTGCTGGCTGGCAATCGATCGCCAGCCTTTATTTTTCAGGCAGAATGTTTCGGCGATCGATCGCGGATTTTCGCCGATCGATCTCCGAGCCTTAACGTTTTCTGGCGAGTTTCGTATTTTGGCCATAACTTTCTCATACAAACTCCGAATTCGACGAATCAGCTGTCCACGCGAAGATAACTGAAATTTCTACAACTTGTCTATGGACAACATTTCCAAAACTTGGCACGAACATATATAAATTTGAGCAGAAAGGAGCAATATATGTCTTTGATTCTCGTTTTTTTCCTCTTTTCTTCAACTTTACTCCTTCTTTCATCATTTTAGCTTGATTTCTTCACATTTTCCTACATTTACACAAATATACGATTAGGTAGCATATGTATCAATTTATCCATCAAAATATACCAAATCGTATACAATTAAGCATACTAGATTTGTCTATTTCTAATCACATCAAATACCCCCATACTTAAACGTTACTCGACCTCGAGTAAATCAGACAAAACTACAATCTTTTTGTTTGGCTCATAGCATCATAACAAAATAACTTGTTCTCACTTTAATGCCTCAATAATTTTAAACATGCATAGTAATGAAAGGCGGTGAAAAGTTAACAATGGAACAAGTTCAATCTCTAAACATCTCATACTTACAAAGTAGTGAACGTGTGTGTGTGTTCATAAACAAGTGTTGTGTACAAATTATAGATCCAAAGGATGTAAATCCACAATAGTTCAAGTCATACACTAACACAAGTATAAGCTTACTTGCACACTCTTCTCCACTATCTTAGCCACTTTGCAAACATAAATCAAGTAGGTCTTTATTAGCTTGTAGCTTGGACTAGGTATTGGCTTATGAAAGAAAGGAAAAAAGACATGTCAAACAAGAGAGTATGATGATATGCACACTAAAAGCTTCTCTTCTTGCTTGAATTTTTCAACTTTTATTTCAACATTTTTCTCATTTAGTGCCTTGGCTCCCATTGGAGTCATATTTTTATCTATTTTCTCAAGGCATCCCTTTTCTTTCATGCATTTCATTCTTTTCATAATGAAGCTCACAAACATTTTAATCATTGAATATTTAAGTGCATGTGAAACACATCATACTCCCTTCAAAGGTATGGATAGAATTCATATTTAGGCTCATTAGGGAAGGATGATAAGTTAGTCAAAGAATGTCGAATGGGGGTCTTTTGTATGCTTAGCATACAACCATTCTCTTGCATTAAAGCTCAAAAAGGGTATTAGTGATTGATTTTCTTTACATTGTAGGCTTGAAAGGCTCAAACGCATCAAAGATTGCCTATATCACTTTCATGTTTGCAAGTAGTCTAGACATATGCCTCAAAGAGCATGTAGTTAAGTTCTAGCATGTATTAGAGACTTCTTAAGACTATCACAAAATTCACACAATCTTCACTAAGTTATGCACACTTAAAAAGTCATGACAATAATGTGCTCAAACTATTCAACTACTAAGTTAAAGTAAAATTTGCATTAGAGTTCAAAGTGTTCCAAGGTTAACAATTCATCTATGTTCAAAAGCATGCAAGCCATCAATTAGGTTTCATCATGGACTAGTGATTCTAAGCATGTGTTCATCACTAACTATGAGCTCAAAATTTTTCAAATTTTTCATTTTTTTGTATTTTTAAAATAAGAAAAACAATAACACACCACTAATCCCTCCCCCATACTTAAATCTTACATTGTCCCCAATGTAAGGCAAAAATACAAGAAAAGAGAAAAGTCTAACTAAAAAAAAATAATAAAAATAAAAGTAAAAGGGAGAAAGGAAACTAACTCCCATTGAGTTGCCTCCCAAGCAGCGCCTCTGTTTAACGTCGGTGGCCCGACTCCAATGCTCGTGCTCATGGTGTGTCATGTTTGGTGTCCAATGCCGCCTTTTCCCACCTCAGTATCCTTCTGACAGCTCGAAGGCGATGCCTATTTGCCTTATACTTCTTGGAGGTCCTCAAACCTTTTCGCATCCCCTCGTTTTCTTTTGATGTATCGTGAGGTTCGGGAGGAAGTTTCAGCTCAACATCAGGTACCTGCAATTCAAAATTGAGATTTTTAAAAGTGGAGTTTGGTAAAGCAGTAGTAATACATGAAGTATCAGTCAAAATTTCTCACATACCTCATTCGTCAACATGTCGATCAGTAGTTACCCCATTTTCATGCTCAGTGACTATGTGATTTTTCTAGTGATACGTGATGTGTGATGCCAATAGTATAATCAGTAGTAGGATGAATGGGATCATGAGTATTGAACTTAGCTACCTCACCATTAAACTCCATAGTAAAAGCGCCACCACTTACATCTATTATGCACTTGGAAGTTTTCAAAAATGGTATCCCTAACAGAATAGGGCTGCTTTTATTATCATTTTCCATGTCAAGTACGTAGAAGTCAGCAGGAAAGACCAATTTATCGACTTTCACTAGAACGTCTTCAAGTATTCCCCTAGGATGCACAGTAGACCTATTTGCTAATTGAATAGCAATTTCAGATTTTTTAAGAGGTCCTAGGTCTAAAGTACATTGAATAAGGCATAACATTTATTGCTGCTCCTAAGTCTAGCATGGCCTTAGCAATTCTATTATTTACAATCATGCATGGGACAGTGAAAATACCTGGATCCGTGCATTTTGTAGGGGTTTCCTTCTCCTCCTCGTCAAAGAAAAAATTGTCAAACATATCCATTTCATCACAGTATTCGACCTTCGTTCCTTTTTCTCTTCAAAGGGTTCATGATCATATTCAACATAGGGGGTTGTTGGAGACATACCTTGTGGAGATGCATGATGTGCAAGCTCCTCTTCTTCTAGTGGCACATGTGTCTCCTCTTCTAGCTTGGGTGGCATCAGTACCACCTCCCACGGGGTTCCTACCTCTTCGTCACTCCTTGAGGCGATTGCAACCATGTTCTCTCATGGTGCCTCCATCGTCCAGGAGGGTATAAAGTCAGTGGGTTGTGCTGCTATCTGATCGGCTGATTTAGTAAGTTGCTCGATTTGGTTACCCAAATTCTGAGTGCTAGCCCGGAATTCCTGTTGAAATTGCAAAGTACTGTCATTAAGTGTTAAAACAAGATTCTCTAAAGACTCACCAGGGGTATGGTATTTAGGTTGTTGCGGCCATGGCAGATATTGCGGTATGTATGGCGGTAGATAGGACTGCATGTAAGTTGGAGGTGGGCTCATCCATTGATTGTCATAGTTGAGATTGGGATGATCACTCCAACTTGAGTTGTATGCACTTTGTCCACTCCCTACGCCAAGTTGGTGCACAAGATACTCCAATTCGTCTAGTCGCCTATAGTCTTCCATGATAAGATCTGATTTTTGAGAAATCAAACTGTAAGCACGAACAAACAAGAGTAGCGGTGGTGGAAAAGAAAGAAAGAAAAAGAAAGAGAAATAAATAAAACAGAAAATATTAACACAAAAATATACAGCGCCTCCCCGGCAACGGCGCCAAAATTTAGTAGCGTTTATCATGTACGCCCAAATTAACCCCACTCAATCCTCAAGATTGATAACAATAATGTAGTAGTGTGAGTAGAGATCGATCCCACGAGGAGGTGTGAATTCTTGTGTTAATGAAAATCAAAACAAAAGAATAATAAAGGATGGGGTTGTGAGGTTGAATTATACTAATTAAAATTAAAAACAAAGATTAACTAATGAAAGCGATTCTTGGTATCGGTCGACTCTTCCTTGGAATTATCATCTATTTCATCGATTCACAAAAGACTCAATTTTCATATGAATATTCATCGTTGGACGTTTAATCCAAAAATCAAAGTACTATCTCACCTTACGTTTAGTTAAGTAGCCCAAGCGTTCTAGTTTAACCCTTATCAAACAATCAATCAAAATACAAGCGATTAAGATTTAAATCGATGATAGCCTATGAACTAGTGAGATCGATGAAGCTAAACAACATAATCCAAGCGTCTATGTTTAATCTAGTCAAGTGTTCTTCCTAAGAATTTAACAAACTCACAAGCGGAAATTCATCAATCTTAGTTGCTTCGTAAATTAGAGGGATCAAACAATTCCGTATTTGATATCTAATTTAGCATCAGATTTCATGCAAGTTATTAGGTTGTCAATCCAATAAACAAACACAACAATCATATCAATAAAATCAGAAAAACTCTTGATACTCAATAAAATTGATAATTAAAGCATAAGAATCAAGATAAATAAAATCCAAGGATTTGTCTTCCTCAACCAAGAATTAAAACTAGCTAGACATAATCTAAGATAAAGCAATAAATAAAAACAAAGGAAAGAAAACTAATCCAATATCCGCTCGTCGACGTGTCAATCCCGCATTCGCTTCGATCTTCTTAGCTTTCTTCAACAAAATTGAAAGAAAAAATATAAAACTAGTCTAAACTACTCTACCTTAACTATCTAGATGGTTAAAAGGTCTGAATTTCGAGTTCTATATGTAGGGAGGCTACGAGGTAGGTTAGAAGCCATGTAGGAAGGAAAGAATCAAGAATCCAAGCTTTCCAAAACTCTGCTGGCGATCGATCGGCACTGGCTGGCGATCGATTGCCATCCTTTATTTTTCAGGCAGAATGTCTCGTCGATCGATCGCGGATTTTCGCCAATCGATCTCCGAGCCTTAACGTTTTCTGGCGAGTTTCGTATTTTGGCCATAACTTTCTCATACAAACTCCGAATTCGACGAATCAGCTGTCCACGCGAAGATAACTGAAAGTTCTACAACTTTTCTATGGACCACATTTCCAAAGCTTGGCACGAACATATAAAATTTGAGGAGAAAGGAGAAACATGTGTCTTTGATTCCGGTTTGTTCCTCTTCTCTTCAACTTTACTCATTCTTTCATCATTTTAGCTTGATTTCTTCACATTTTCCTACATTTACACAAATATACGATTAGGTAGCATATGTATCAATTTATCCATCAAAATATACCAAATCGTAGACAATTAAGCATACTAGATGTGTCTATTTCTAGTCACATCACTAGCCCCTTCTTGCTGGGTATTTTCCCAAATATTCATCCCTTACCACCCCTCACCAGTTAAAGACGGAGAATAGGTTGAAGAAGAAGAAGAACAAGACCAATTTTGGGCTGGGGATCTACTGAGGAGATTCCAAGATTTTATTACGTTACGCTTCCGCAAACTCTGTTTAGATCTAAGGTGTTTTATGAACAACTTATTCAAGTTGATTAAAAGAATATTATTTTTTAATGGGATAAATAGACTTGTTTTTATCATAGATCTGTACACGAGGCTTGTTGATTTTGAATTAATTTTTGGAATCAATGCCGGTGTCATGCGCTCTGGTCTCGGGTCGTGACAACATCCATTGTTTCCATTACGGATCCCGCGACCATTTTTGAGAACCATCAGAGTACGTGGGGCTTAAGTAGCCAGTAAGTGTAATGTCCGAGAATTGAAGCGTTGAGAATTCGACAGTGATTCTGTTGGAAAACGAAATGAACTAAAAAAAATTTAACATGCTCGATCGATCGAACGGGCCAGAAAATTTCGTGTCTTTGTTAACAGTAGCTCAATCGATCGAGCTCCTTGCTCGATCGGTCGAGCATTGTATCTGTTTTGTGAAATGGTATGTTCATTCACGTTTATGGTGCGATTTTTGGCAATATAGTGCCTCCAAATGGTGTCCATTCGGACTTGTTTTTGGTTCACTATATATACAACACATCCCCACTAGTTTAATAATTGATTTTCGAAATCTACATCATATAATAAGTGAAATTTGAGAGCATTTGTTGTTCATCAAATTGAGTGCTTTGAACCTTTGTGGTTTGAGGACTTGTGATTTGGAGTGCTCCTATCACAAGTCATAATCGTTGTATCTTGGGAGACAAATTGCCATAGCAAACCGTTAGCACCATAGCGGAGCAATACTGTCTTAAGTAAGGAGATTACAAATCTTGCCTCGACATAAAACTTGTTTTTAGCCATTGTTATTTTTATTCCTAAGATACACTTTGAGAGAAAATAGAACAACAATCTTAAGACAATATCGTGCAATACAAATGGCTCCATCGAGTGCAACAACGACTCATGTTCATCATGGTGAAAGGCCTGAAAAGTTCAATTGGAACGATTTCAAGTGGTGGCAACAAAAGATGCTATTTTACTTGACCGCACTGAGTTTGACAATGTTCTTAACCTAGGAGCCTCCTACGGTTGAAGAATGAGAGACTGTCACCCAAAAGAGGGCGGCACTGGATGCATGGAATCAAAGCGACTTCCTATGCAAGAACTACATCCTAAATGGGTTAGACAATAAATTGTATAACGTTTATTGTCTTGTGAAAACAGCAAAGGAACTCTGGACATCGCTGGAAAAGAAGTACAAATCCTAGGATGCTGGCATGAATAAATTCATAGTTGGACAGTTCCTGTATTTCAAGATGGTTGATACCAAGCCTGTGATGGCGCAAGTGTAAGATCTACAAGTGATCTTTATGGCATTCATGCGGAAGGAATGAGTCTAATGATTCATTCCAAGTCGTCGGTATGATTGAAAAATTGCCTCCTATGTGGAAAGACAGCAAGAACTATCTGAAACACAAACGAAAGGAGATGAATCTTGAAGATCTTATGGTTTGACTACGAATCGAGGAGGACAACAAAGTTTCCGAGAGGAAGGCGGGTAGGTTTCAAATGGAACCAAGGGCTAACCTAGTTGAACAAAGAACCGGATCAAAGTTTGAAGGTACGACCTCCAACAGTGGCAAGGAGAAAAAGTTCAAAGGAAAATGCTATAAGTGTGGAAAGCCCAATCACATGGCAAATGATTGTCGTAACAAAGGCACTCGTGAGAAAGCAAAAGATCAAGTCAATGTGACCGAACATGATCGGATCTCGGATGACTTGAATGGTCAAATGTTAACCGCTGTGGTCTTTGAAGCGAACTTGGTGGACAATCCTATGGAATGCTTCATCGATTCTGGTGCAACCCGACATGTGTGTTTGGACAAGGCCATGTTCTTCACAAACACTCCAATAAGTGGGCGCCAACTCTACATGGGAAACTCCACTACATCTCCGGTTGTTGGACTGAGGAATGTGGTTCTAAAGATGACTTGGAGAAAGGAATTGACTTTGATAGATGTCCTACATGTTCCCGACATCCGAAAAACCTGATATCCGGATCGGCTCTAGTCAAGGCAGGTTTTAGACTAGTTTTAGAATCTAAAAAAATTGTACTCTCCAGAAATGGAGTTTTTGTAGGAAAATGCTATATGGAGAAAAGCCTATTCAAAATGAATGTAATGACGGTTAAACGTTAATTTGAAAGCAATAAAGTGAATGATTCTACTTATTTGATTGAGTCTTGTAATTTATGGCATGATCGTTTAGGTCATGTAAATTATGGTTCACTTAACAAATTAGTGAAGTTAAACTTATTCCTCAAATGAATGTTAACTTGAAACATAAGTGTGAGACTTGCATCGAGGCCAAGTTAACGAAACCGCCATTCCATTCAATTGAAAGAACCACGATCACCTCTTGAATTAATTCATATGGATTTATGTTATCTAAAGTTTGTGGAAACTAGAGGTGGGAAAAAATACTTCATCACTTTCATTGATGATTGTACAAGATATTGTTACGTCTATTTGCGAAGAAGCAAAGACGAGGCCTTGGTAGTATTCAAACACTACAAGAATGAAATTGAAAATCAACTTAGCAAAAAGATAAAGAATGTTCGAAGCGATAGAGGAGGAGAATATGGAGCACGTTTGAAGAATTTTGCACTGATTATGGCATTATTCACCAAACCACTGCCCCGTATTTACCTCAATCAAATGGTATTGTCGAACGTAAAAATCGTACTCTAAAAGAGATGATGAATGCTATGTTGATAAGTTCTGGATTACCACAAAACTTGTGGGGGGGGAGCAATCCTATCGGCCAACTACATTCTAAACAAAATACCACACAAAAGTAAGGATGAAACTCCTTATGAGTTATGGAAAGACCACAAACCTTCCTACAAATACTTGAAAGTGTAGGGGTGCTTGGCTAAGGTAGAAGTACCAAAACAAAGAAAGTGAAAATGGGGCCTAAATAATAGATTGTGTATTTATTGGTTATGCTAACAATAATAGTGCATATCGATTTTTAGTACACAAATCTGAAATTAGTGATGTGCATGAAGGTACAATCATGAAATCAAGAAATGTGGTATTTTTTGAAGAAATGTTTCCTTACAAATCTAACAAGGAAATGATCCCTAAGAAAAGGGTGTATGAAGATGCTAACCATGACTCTATTGAGGAAATAGAGCCACGACGTAGCAAGAGGACCAAAGTGGCTAAGACTTATGATCCTGACTTCATAACTTATATGTTGGACAATGAACCAAGATCGGTTAGTGAAGCTTTATCTAGCCCTGATGCTCTTATGTGGAAAGAGGCTATTAATGACGAGATAGAATCCATAATGCAAAAACCACACGTGGGAATTGGTAGACCTTCCAACTGGAAGTAAACCATTAGAATACAAATGGATTCTTAAAAGAAAATATAAGTCGGATGATCCAATTGATAAGTACAAGGCGAGACTCGTGGCAAAGGGATATAGACAAAAAGAATGCCTTGATTACTTTGATACATATTCACCAGTCACAAGAATTACGTCCATTAGAGTGATCATTGATATCACTGCTCTAAACAATTTAGAGATACATCAAATGTATGTAAAAACAGCATTCCTCAATGGGGAACTTGAGGAGGAAATTTATATGAAACAACCCGAGGGGTTTGTTGTTCCCGGACAAGAGAAAAAGGTGTGGAGACTCGTTAAGTCATTATATGGGCTTAAGCAAGCGCCAAAGCAATGGCATGAAAAATTTGACAAAACAATGTTGTCAAATGGTTTCAAAATTAACGAGTGTGACAAATGCGTTTATATGAAAAACACGCCTAAAGCACATGTAATAGTATGCTTGTACGTTGATGATATGCTCATAGTGGGAAGCAACTTAGAAATCATCAACGCGACAAAGAAAATGTTAATAAAACATTTTGAAATGAAAGACATGGGTGAAGCTGATATGATATGTTGGGAAAACATTTCTATGTTTTGGTGGTGACAAACATCAACGGGTGACAAAGACCTACCGGGTGACAAAGACCTATCGGATGATGGACATCAACTTGATACAAAGACCTACCGGGTGACAAAGACCTACCGGATGATGGACATCTACTGGATACAAAGACCTACCGGGTGACAAAGACCTACCGGATGATGGACATCAACTGGATACAAAGACCTACCGGGTGACAAAGACCTACCGGATGATGGACATCAACTGGATACAAAGACCTATTGGATGGACACCAACCGGATGGACACCTACTGGATGGACACCAACCGGATGGATACCTACCGGACAAACATCTACATGATGGACACCTAATGGATGGACACCAACTGGACAAGCACCTACTGGTTACAGAACAATGAACGACCAGTTCAACGAAGAAAGCCAGCATGAGATTAACCATCCAGCAAGAGCTCAAAGCAACAAGACAAAACAAGTACAACATATTCTGACAAAGGTACAACAGAGCGGCGCACCCTGCTATATCTCCGCCACCATTAGCGTCAGAATAAAGAGCCGTTGCTAAACAAAATAGGAAAGAAGACAATCAAAATATGGAATGGTAACAGAAAGTGGATCTCTTCCAAATATAGACAAGTTGCCGTTAAAGATCAAGGAGTCTATAAATACGCCCAAGTGAAGAAAGAAGAAGTTAGCTGAACCATCTGATCAAACAGAAAGAAACACCTCTACGTAAAAAGCAATTCTTCTTAGTGGCATTCTCTGAAGGATCAGCAAGAGCAGACAAGCGCTACTACAGTAATCTTAACAGATTAACTTCAACAGAGTCTGCTGCTCGAAAAACACACTAAGTCAAATAGTATGTATCTGTGTGAGTGTCATAGAAACCATTGTAATCAAATTAGAAAATTTGTGATTGCTAGGAGTTTAGGCCAAGCTGTGTGAGTGCCTAAGAAGGTTGTATACTGTAAAGTGTAAACCAAGTCTTCTAGTGTAACCTTCCTGAAATGGAAGAAGGGGAGACGTAGAAGCGTTGTGCTTCGAACTTCCAGAAACAATACTTGCGTGATTTACTTACTGCTTATTTATCATTCAGTTTTTATCCCTCACAAGTTCAGCAGACGTCTTCCGCACTATAATCAGTGTCTGCTGACTTGCTATATATTGAGAAGCTGTTGCAGTACTTAACAGTCTGCAGCAAACCAAAGCAAAATCGAAATTGAATCTAGTGTTTATTCAACCCCCCCTTCTAAACACTACCCCGATCCTAACAAGTTGTATCAGAGCTTAGGTCTTCTCAATCTTGAGAATTTACCAAAAACTGATGGCCTCATTCAGCAAGATTCCAATGTTCAAAAAGGATGAATATGATGATTGGAGAATTCGTATGCAAGCACATCTAAGTGCCCAAGACGATGACATGTGGTTCGTCATCACTGATGGACCAATGAAGATCTTGAAAGTCAATACAGCAGCTGCCATTACTGGTGGTGAACCTCAGATGGTCGAGAAGGACAGATCCTTCTGGACAAATGAAGAAAAGAAAAAGGCAAATCTGGACAATGTGGCGAAAGACATACTATTCAAAACTCTGGACAAAATGTTGGGATATGCCCTAAGACAAGTCATTAGATGATTGTTTAAGACATACAATGTTTATGGATTTATGAATGGCAATTCATTATTATATATTATTCTTTTAACTGTGCATTATGAATTAATATATATGTTAATGTCCTTAGAATAATATTGTATTATTCTTAAAGATGTTCCTAGTCAAGTATTATCATGAAAGGGATAATGATAATACGTAGAGACTAGTATATGTTGATCGATGAATTGTTCATTGATATGAGATATCAAATCAACATATGGGTACATGTTAGAGAACGATGTACTGAACTGACCCACCATGAGAATGCAACATGGATAGTTATATGATCGTCATATGCAATTCTCATAGTGATAATAATGTATGTAATCCTTACGACTTGTGATCATCAGAGATCCCAACATAAGGAGTTATGTATCTTGATATCGTCAAACGTTACCCGTAACAGGATATACTATAAAGGCGACTATTGGATACACTACGAATTATGTAGAGGGATGTTGACTGATCGAGATAGGATTTGTCCCTCCTATATAACAGGAGATGTGTTAGGCCCTTGATCAAGTGAGAACTAAAATGCATGGCCATGCTCGAATGAGTCGATATGAGATATCGAGCTTATTCGTTTATTCTAGTTCTACTTGGGGATCAAGAAATAAAGATTGGATATACGAGTATGACTATTCCATGACTCGTGTTCAATCTAAACACAAAGGACAAAGGGATTAAGTTACATGATTAATATTATCACAAGTTCTAAAGGTTATGTCGAGTCATTGACATTCTCGTAATTTGGGTAGCATCGATGTGTTGCTAGATACCGCTCGATGCTTGCGACATAAAATGAGATTTTATGTCACTGCCAACATTACGAGATCCTATCGGGTCGCACAAAAGATTAAATCGAGAAGGGAAATTAAATTCATGAGATGAATTAAATAATTAAGAGGAGTCTTAATTAATAATCATAAGGATTAATTAAATCATGGGCTTAAGCCCATGAAGCTTTAAGAAAGCCTTTAATTAATTATATTTAATATGATTGCATGGGTTTTAATTGTAAGACAATTGATATAACACTACACAATATATCATAACCTACAAGAGAAGCTCACGGCCGCCGACTTCAAGGTGAAGCTCTCGGTTTTCTTGATAACCGAGGAGTGATCTTGATGGTTTGGTGGTTGTTTCGATTGTGAATCGAGTTAGCTTCGTGTATAGGATTAATAACTTGTCTAGCAACGTGTTATTAATCCATCCCTTCACCCGATTTGATCGTGTGGATACTGTTGAGGCAAAACCAATCGAGTTTTGCTTAGTGACTCGAAAAGGCGTAGGACGTGGTGCAGCTCCGTGGATTCGGCTTCAAACACGCTACAAGGGTAAGACACTTGTAATTCTCTAATCCGATATGAATCCCTATGTATAGATCACTGGTTTGTAATCCCAAAATTTTATTCCGCTGCGTTGTATGCTCATGGGGTTACTTACAGTGGTATCAGAGCCGTGTACAAGGCTCATATCGGATTTTATGTGGTTAAATAGTTTAATCATGTTAGAATTAATATTGCATGCTATTTAAAACTGTATTTTCATATATGATATGGAAAAATCGATTTTGTGAAGATCATCGTATGATAATATATATGATATAATTGACGGATCGAAATATATGATAATTCGTGATCAAAAACCGGAACATGGCTCATGTAGGCTCACGGCCGAGGCCACCAAGGTGCTAGGGTTTCGAACCCTAGTCACCATGGCTCGGCCGTCGCTACAAAGTGGCTAGGGTTTTGAACCCTAGTCAAATTGGCCTCTCGGCCGCCGCCTAAGAGCTAGGGTTCGGACCCTGGCTCGAGCATGGGTCAAGCCGTCGCACTATCTAGGGTTTTGAACTCTTTTGGCTCGATAAAGTATTGAGAAGGTGCAAGTTGGCTCGATAGAATCAAGATGGTGCAAGGCGGCTAGGGTTTTGAACCCTAGCAGCGCCGCACCCAAGCCGCCGCATGGACCATGGCTCGGCCATGGGCTAGGATTTCGAACCCTAGGCCCACTATTAGTCCAGCCGTGGGTTTTGGTTCGAACCATGGTGGTTCGTGTTTTAGTCGCTTTAGTTCGTGGCATGTGATGTCCCGAGCGTACGATAATTTTTCAAAAATTATTTTACAGTTTTAATTAGAATTAAATTTAAATTGTTTAGAATTTAATTAATTAAATGTTAATGCATGCTTTATGTGTTGTTTGAGCATAGTGCGTGGTTATAGCCCTTTGACCTATTAGATAGGATTTGTGAATGATTGTAATTTATTATACGACCTGCGTGTCGTGCCTTTCTCTATTTCATTCTAAATGTTATCCCTCCCCTATGTTCCCCTCGAATGTGAATCGAGGAATTCTATATCTTGTAAAATAGTGTAGTTTATTTTATTGATGGTGATCAATGAAGATGGAGCATCGTGCCGGGATGAGGAGGCCATTCACAAATTGGAGCCAAAGGAAGGTGCTTATGAAGTTACCTTAGGTTGACTCATAGGAGTTTCTCATTGGCTTGAGAAACTCATTAGTAGGGGCTATAACCATGTCACGTTTTAATTATGTATGTTGATGCATGATTTATCTTATGTTTTAGTTTGATAATAGTATTACACATATATGTAGATATGTATACAACTATATGTAGTGGACATATTTTAAATTATCAAATTAATCATGAGATCAATAAATCCCTCTAAAATATTAAGTTTTAGATGCCTTCCAAATAAAAGTACTCGTCAATAACTTCGATTGTACATGTGTGGGTTTGCCAAAGCAAAGCACCGTGGCAATCTTAGTAAGGCGCGAAAGGATAAAAGTGATATCCGTCATACTTTAATTGGGTACGACTTAACTAGGTTATCTCAATAGGATTGGGAACCTAGAGGCATGGGTTGGATTATAATTCATTTGATGAATTGAACAAAGTGTTGTTCGTCCAACTATCCAAGAATTATATGTGATGTAATTGACAAAGTGTTGTCTACCTAAATAACCGAGTCTTGGGCGATTAGCCAAAGCTAACTCAAGATTAAGTGAAATATGGATCTTGGCCCACTAAAAGTTTCGAGGGTTGATATTTTTCAAATAAAATAGTGGGAGTATCATTTAATATAAGACCATGTTAAATGATTTAAATCATAAACTTATTTTGCATATTTATATTGTAGATATCCATGGCAACTACAAACGTTACTAGCACTTTATCATTGCGATCGGTCCTTGAGAAGGACAAACTAAATGGGACGAATTTCCTAGACTGGCATAGGAACTTGAGGATAGTCCTCAAACAAGAAAAGAAACAGTATGTTCTAGAGGAACCCTTGCTCACTGAGGAACCTCCCCTAACAGCTACAAGAGCTGAAAAAGATGCTTACAAGAAGCATCAGAGTGACGCACTTGATGTTGGGTGCCTCATGCTTGCCACTATGAACTCTGAGCTTCAGAAGCAACATGAGGAAATGGAGGCGTTCGATATGATCGAACACTTAAAGCAGTTGTACCAACAGCAAGCTAGACAAGAGAGGTATGACGTCTCTAAAGCGTTGTTCCAGTGCAGGATGGTAGAGGGAAGCTTAGTTGGAACTCATGTGCTCAAGATGATTGGGTACATTGAGAATCTGGATAAGCTAGGTTTTCCATTGGACCAAGAGTTGGCCACCGATGTAATCTTGCAATCGTTGCCGGAGAGCTTCAGTCAATTTGTAGTAAATTACAATATGACTGATATGGAAAAGACTCTGCCCCAGTTGCTTGGTATGTTGAGAACATATGAAGCAAATACTAAGAAGACTAAGGCCACAAATGTCCTTATTGTGAATAAGGGCAAAGGAAGGGCCAAAGCCAAAGGCAACAAGAAAGCAAAGAAGGTCTTTGCTAAATCTAAGCCGAAGTCTTCTGCACTGAAGCCAAAGGGAGGGATAGCAAAGGAAGGGAACTGTTTCCATTGCGGTGAGACCGGCCATTGGAAAAGGAACTGCAAAGTATATCTGGAGGATCTAAAGAAAGGAAGTGTGACTTCCGCTTCAGGTATTTTTGTTATAGAAGTCAATTTATCTACTTCTTCATCATGGGTATTAGATACTGGATGTGGATCTCACATTTGTGTAAATGTGCAGGATCTCAAAAGGAGTAGGACATTGGCAAAAGGTGAAGTTGATCTCCGAGTTGGAAATGGAGCAAGAGTTGCTGCATTAGCTATAGGAGATTATCATTTAGCTTTACCTTCTGGTTTATCGTTGATTTTAAAAGACTGTTATTTTGTGCCTTCAATTACTAAAAACATTATATCTATTTCTTGTTTAGACAAGTATGGTTTTTCATTTATAATAAAGGACAATTGTTGTTCTATTTATTTAAATGATATGTTTTATGCTGATGCACAAATGGTGAATGGTCTTTATGTATTAAATCTTGATATGCCTATCTATAACATAAATACTAAAAGGATTAAAAATAATGATTGTAATCCGACTTATCTCTGGCACTGTCGCTTGGGTCACATAAACGAGAACCGCATATCTAAACTTCATAAGGATGGAGTATTAGATTCATTTGATTTTGAATCATATGAAACATGCGAATCTTGTTTAATGGGCAAGATGACTAAAGCCCCTTTCAAGGGACACGTTGAAAGGGCAAATGTTTTATTGGGACTAATACATAGTGATGTATGTGGACCAATAAGTACACCAGCTAGAGGTGGTTTTCAATACTTCGTTACATTTACTGATGACCTCAGTAGATATGGGTATGTGTACCTAATGAAACATAAGCATGAAACCTTTGAAAAGTTCAAAGATTTCAAGAATGAAGTACAAAACCAACTTGGCAAAAGTATCAAAATCCTTCGATCAGATCGAGGAGGAGAATACTTAAGCCAAGAGTTTCATGACTATCTAAAGGAGTGTGGGATAGTCCCACAACTCACTCCTCCGTATACTCCACAATGGAATGGTGTATCCGAGAGGAGAAATCGAACCTTGTTAGACATGGTTAGATCAATGATGAGTCATGCAGATCTTCCGATATCATTTTGGGGACACGCTCTAGAAACAGCGATTTTCTTACTGAACCGTGTTCCATCTAAATCAGTGGAAAAGACACCATATGAGATATGGACTGGGAAGCGTCCTAGTATGTCTTTTATGAAGATTTGGGGTTGTGAGGCTTTCGTTAGACGTCACGCCACTAACAAACTTGGACCCAAATCTGATAAGTGTTTATTTGTGGGGTATCCTAAGGAAACGAAAGGATACTATTTCTATTATCCCACCGAGAACAAAATAGTTGTTGCTCGGACTGGTGTATTTCTTGAAAGAGAATTTATTTCTAGAAAAACCAGTGGGAGAAAAATAGAACTTAGTGAAGTTCAACCACAAGAAAACACTGAACCTGAAATTGAGATGGAAACAGAGCAGGCACCACAAACTGTTGTGGAAGAAGCACCTGCTCAAGAGACACAAGCCCAGCGTAGGTCTGTAAGAGAACACCGGGAGCCACAGAGATATGGATTTCTTGTGACTCAACAAGGTGACTTACTACTTATTGATGAGGATGAGCCGTCATCTTATCAACAAGCTATTATGGGCAATGATTCTGAGAAATGGCAAGAGGCCATGAAATCTGAGATGGAATCCATGTATGCAAACCAAGTATGGACTTTGGTTGATCCACCTGAAGGGGTACGACCCATAGGGTGCAAATGGATTTTCAAGAAAAAGACCGATATGGATGGTAATGTACAAACCTATAAAGGTCGGCTGGTTGCAAAAGGATTCAAACAAATTCATGGTATTGACTATGATGAAACCTTTTCACCAGTGGCCATGGTTAAATCCATAAGGATCTTACTTGCAATAGCTGCATTTCATGATTATGAAATCTGGCAGATGGATGTCAAAACAGCTTTCCTTAATGGAAATCTGCTCGAGGATGTGTACATGACACAGCCCGAGGGTTTTGTCGATCCAAAGGATGCTGGAAAGATATGCAAGCTACAACGATCCATTTATGGATTGAAGCAAGCTTCTCGGAGTTGGAATCTTCGTTTTGATGATGCAATCAAAGAGTTTGGTTTTATCAAAAATGAAGATGAACCTTGTGTCTACAAGAAGGTCAGTGGGAGCATAATCATTTTCCTAGTGTTGTATGTAGATGACATACTTCTTATTGGAAATGATATCCCTGCCTTACAATCTGTAAAGATTTGGCTAGGGAACTGCTTTTCAATGAAAGACTTAGGAGAAGCTACCTATGTATTAGGAATCAAGATCTATAGAGATAGATCGAGAAGGCTTCTTGGTCTAAGTCAAAGTACATACATAGACAAGGTGCTTAAAAGGTTTAGCATGCAAGAATCCAAGAAAGGATTCGTGCCTATGACACATGGTATATATCTCTCGAAAGAACAGTGTCCTTCAACACCAGATGAGAGACAACGCATGAGTAAGATTCCATACGCATCAGCTATTGGATCTATCATGTATGCCATGATATGTACTCGTCCCGATGTATCGTATGCTTTGAGCATGACGAGCAGATATCAAGTTGATCCAGGTGAAGGTCACTGGATTGCTGTCAAGAACATCCTGAAGTACTTGAGAAGGACTAAGGATACATTCTTGATTTATGGAGGTGAGGAAGAGCTCAATGTAATGGGTTACACTGATGCAAGCTTCCAAACCGACAAAGATGATTTTCGATCGCAATCTGGATATGTGTATTGCCTGAATGGAGGTGCTGTGAGCTGGAAGAGTTCAAAGCAAGAAACAGTAGCCGATTCTACAACGGAAGCTGAGTATATTGCTGCCTCGGATGCAGCAAAGGAAGCTGTTTGGATGAGGAAGTTCATTTCTGAACTTGGAGTGGTGCCTAGCATTAAAGATCCGATAGAACTCTATTGTGACAACAATGGAGCGATCGCATTGGCTAAGGAACCAAGATCTCACCAAAGATCCAAGCACATACTTAGGCGTTTCCATTTCATTCGAGAAATCGTTGAAAGGGGAGATGTTAAAATATGCAAAGTACCAACAGATGATAATGTATCTGACCCATTGACGAAGCCGCTGTCACAGCAGAAGCATGATCGTCATACTAGATCTCTAGGCATTAGGTATATGTCTGAATGGTCTTAGTGCAAGTGGGAGATTTGTTGGGATATGCCCTAAGACAAGTCATTAGATGATTGTTTAAGACATACAATGTTTATGGATTTATGAATGGCAATTCATTATTATATATTATTCTTTTAACTGTGCATTATGAATTAATATATATGTTAATGTCCTTAGAATAATATTGTATTATTCTTAAAGATGTTCCTAGTCAAGTATTATCATGAAAGGGATAATGATAATACGTAGAGACTAGTATATGTTGATCGATGAATTGTTCATTGATATGAGATATCAAATCAACATATGGGTACATGTTAGAGAACGATGTACTGAACTGACCCACCATGAGAATGCAACATGGATAGTTATATGATCGTCATATGCAATTCTCATAGTGATAATAATGTATGTAATCCTTACGACTTGTGATCATCAGAGATCCCAACATAAGGAGTTATGTATCTTGATATCGTCAAACGTTACCCGTAACAGGATATACTATAAAGGCGACTATTGGATACACTACGAATTATGTAGAGGGATGTTGACTGATCGAGATAGGATTTGTCCCTCCTATATAACAGGAGATGTGTTAGGCCCTTGATCAAGTGAGAACTAAAATGCATGGCCATGCTCGAATGAGTCGATATGAGATATCGAGCTTATTCGTTTATTCTAGTTCTACTTGGGGATCAAGAAATAAAGATTGGATATACGAGTATGACTATTCCATGACTCGTGTTCAATCTAAACACAAAGGACAAAGGGATTAAGTTACATGATTAATATTATCACAAGTTCTAAAGGTTATGTCGAGTCATTGACATTCTCGTAATTTGGGTAGCATCGATGTGTTGCTAGATACCGCTCGATGCTTGCGACATAAAATGAGATTTTATGTCACTGCCAACATTACGAGATCCTATCGGGTCGCACAAAAGATTAAATCGAGAAGGGAAATTAAATTCATGAGATGAATTAAATAATTAAGAGGAGTCTTAATTAATAATCATAAGGATTAATTAAATCATGGGCTTAAGCCCATGAAGCTTTAAGAAAGCCTTTAATTAATTATATTTAATATGATTGCATGGGTTTTAATTGTAAGACAATTGATATAACACTACACAATATATCATAACCTACAAGAGAAGCTCACGGCCGCCGACTTCAAGGTGAAGCTCTCGGTTTTCTTGATAACCGAGGAGTGATCTTGATGGTTTGGTGGTTGTTTCGATTGTGAATCGAGTTAGCTTCGTGTATAGGATTAATAACTTGTCTAGCAACGTGTTATTAATCCATCCCTTCACCCGATTTGATCGTGTGGATACTGTTGAGGCAAAACCAATCGAGTTTTGCTTAGTGACTCGAAAAGGCGTAGGACGTGGTGCAGCTCCGTGGATTCGGCTTCAAACACGCTACAAGGGTAAGACACTTGTAATTCTCTAATCCGATATGAATCCCTATGTATAGATCACTGGTTTGTAATCCCAAAATTTTATTCCGCTGCGTTGTATGCTCATGGGGTTACTTACACAAAAATATGTTCAACAAGATCAAAATGTGTCCCACTGCAAAGGACATCTGCGAAAAGATTGCTCAGCTATGCGAAGGAAATGATCAAACCAAGGAAAACAAGCTCACTGTTGCCCTACAGAAGTTTGAAAACATCAAAATGATGTCCGGAGAAACTCTCAGCGAATATGATGAGAGAGTAACTGGAATCATAAATGAACTCAATAGTCTTGGTAAAGATCTATCCAACAGGGAAATTACTCTAAAGGTCATGAGATGTCTCCCAAGAGAATGGGATGTAAAAACGATTGCTATGAGAGAATCCAAAGATCTAAACAAGATAGATCTACATGACTTATTTGCTGACTTAAAGGCATATGAGTTTGAACTAGGGATTCGGATTGAAGATGAACCCAGCACCAGTCAACCAACCAAAGCTCTTACTGCATCTGAAGCTCTACCTATCACAACAGAGATGACTCCTGAAAAAATATGCAACGATGCAATGGTGTTGTTTGTCAAAAGATTTGGAAAGTTTATGAAGAAGAGCCAAAAGACCTATCAATCTTACCCAAGAAAACAGAACTTCAAAAATAGATCAGATGAAGATGATCGTGTATGCTTCAACTGTCTTAAGCCATGACATTTTATCGCTGACTGTCCTAAACCAAAGAAGGATGATCAAAAGAAAGGATCCAAGGATTATAGCAAGTCAAAGGAGAATATAAGATCATCCAGAAGGGATAGAGAATAGAAAGTACTGGTGGCGGAAGAAAACAAGAACAAATGGGCTGACTCAGAGTCAGAATCAGAAAAGTCTTCCAGCTCATCCAGTGACAGTGAAGATGAAGAAGTTCATTGTCTAATGGCCAACGATGACTGTGAGGTAAATGATCCTAATCTTTCTGAATTTACACATAATGAGCTCACGAATGCATTACATGACATGATAAATGAGTATCAGATGTTGTATGAATCCTTCGAGAATTACAAGAATGAACAACTTGTCCCAACAGAACATGATGTGACTAGAAATAGACACATCTATTACGCTTAATTGTCTACGATTTGGTATATTTTGATGGATAAATTGATACATATACTACCTAATCATATATTTGTGTAAATGTAGGGAAAGGTGAAGAAATCAAGCTAAAATGATGAAAGAAGCAATAAAGTTGAAGAAAAGAGGAAAAAATCAGAATCCAAGACACATGTTGCTCCTTTCTCCTCAAATTTCTATATGTTCCAGCCATGTTTTGGAAATGTGGTCCATATAAAAGTTGTAGAACTTTGAGTTATCTTCGCGTGGACAGCTGACTCGAATTCGGAGTTCGTATGTGAAAGTTATGGCCAAAATACAAAACTCGCCAGAAAAATGGAAAATCAGGCGTAAAGACGCCATTTCTAGGCGTACCTACGCCAGTGCTACGGGAATTTAGGCGTAGTTACGCCATTTTAGGCGTAATTACGCCAATATGATTTTGGAAAGTTAAAATTCTTGATTTCTTTCCTTTCCACATGGATTTTACCCTACTCCATCAGCCTCCATACTTCATATACACGATTTTTACCTCATATTAAGCATAATTTCATACCTTAGAATATTTTTTAGATTTTAGATATTTCTTCTTTGAATTTTTGTGAAGAACGCTTGAAGAACGAGAACGGAATCGACAAGCCGGAATCGTGACTATTCTTAGTAATTTCTTTTCCTTTGTTATTTTAATGTTTTCGAATAATATGTTGTTGATTTTAGATTCAATTATGCTAGGCTAAAACTCTTCGATTCTTGGTTGAAGGGATACCTGCTTTTGGAATTGAACCTTTTATGAAAATTTGGTTTGATTGTTAAATTTCGAATTCCATGATTGTTGTGTTTGTGTATTAGACCGATCACCTATATTCAATTGCATAATCGATAGTTTGTTAAGAAACAACTAAGATCAATAATTAACCGGCTGTAGGTGTTGTTGAATTCTTAGGAGAAACGGTTGAGTAATCAATTTTAACGGCTGTAGTTTTCATTGATTAGATTTATCGAACTCATTAGTTTTGAAACTATCATTGATTTAATCATTAACGGCTGTAGTTGTGATTAGAGATTTGGTAAGGGTTGAATTGAATGCTGTTTTCTCTTTGACTACGAATAAGATGAGTAGGAATTGAATTTCCAATCGATAGATAATTGAAAGGATTCGAATGTTTTGATTTGATGATTAAAAGATAATTTTCCAAAAGTACGGTTACCTGGAAACCAAGAATCGCTTCACTCTCATAAGTTTACTCATCTTAGTAATCTCGTTAATTAGTTTAATTTTAGAATTTGTTAGTAGTAATCATTCATCCTAAAACCCCCTTGTTACTATTCGCTTTTGGCACAAAATAAATTTACCTTCCCTGTGAGATCGATCCCTACTTCCACTACTACATATTTTTGTCATTAACTGAAGAAGGGTTAATTTGGGCGTACACGATAAACGCTACCAAATTTTGGCGCCGTTGCCGGGGAAGGCAACATTTATTTTGTGTCGATTTGTTTTTTTTTATTTTTTTCCCGCATTACTACTTTGGTTTGTTAATGAGTACAGGTGGATCGTTCGATCACGAAGATAACTTTCACTACGATCCTGAGATTGAGAGGACGCTACATCAGAGGAGACGAGACGCACGAAGAATTTTAGAACAAGAAGAGGAGGAAAGGAACAACATGGCTGCAAATCAAAGCTTGAGGCAGCTGGCAAATCCTAACTTGGATCAACAACCGCTCTGCATCAGTTTCCCTGCTCTGGCCAATAACGTAAACTTCGAACTTAAATCTGGTTTAATTCACTTATTGCCAGCTTTTCATGGTCTTGCAGGTGAAAACCCGCATAAGCATTTGATGGAGTTCCACGTGGTGTGCACTACCATGAAGCCGACCGGAATCACTGAGGATCAAATAAAGCTAAGAGCGTTCCTGTTTTCTCTAAAGGACGCTGCAAAGGACTGGCTCTTCTACTTACCATCCGGATCGATCACCACGTGGACTGACTTACAAAGAGTATTCCTAGAAAAGTACTTCCCAGCTTCAAGGGCAACGAATTTGAGGAAAGAGATATATGGTGTGAAGCAGCTCTACGAGGAATCACTACACGAGTACTGGGAGAGATTCAAGAAGTTGTGCGCAAGTTGTCCACAACACCAGATAAGTGAACACCTTCTCATCCAATACTTTTATGAAGGTTTACTTTCTTCTGACAGGAACTTAGTGGATGCGGCAAGCGGAGGAGCATTTATAGACAAAACAGCGGAGGAAGCTAGAAGGTTGATAGCTAACATGGCGGCCAACTCCCAACAATTCGGATCTGTGCGCCATGGACAACCGCAAAGAAAAGAGGTAAACGTATCAAACTTAGAACAACAACTGATAGACCTCACTTTTCTTGTGCGTGGTATGGCAGGTGGAAATGTAGGAAAGACAAAGCCGTGTGGAATCTGTCTGGCTGCGAACCATTCCACAGACGCATGCCCCTCACTACAAGAGACAACCACGGAGAACGTAAATGCTGCAGGAGGATTCCCAGGTCCCCCACAAAGGAATTATGACCATCCACCAAACAACTACAATCAAGGGTGGAGGGACCATCCGAACCAAGGCTATGGAAACCCACAGATGCACCAACCTCAACCCTACAGACCGCCATATCAGCGACCTCCACCACCGCCAGTGCACCCTCCTTCTGACAGGTTAGAACATAGCATTAAAATTATTGCTGAAAATAGCTTACAATTTCAACAGGAGACGAGGGCGAGCATCCAGAGCTTGACGACGCAGATGGGACAATTGGCAACTTCAATCAGCAAGATCGAAGCAAGGATTTCAAATGGATTGCCTTCACAACCAGAGATGAACCCCCGTGAAAATGTTAGCGCTATCACTGTGAATGTAAGTGGAGAGACAGCTGAAGAAGAGGTGGTACTGACGCCACCCCAGAAAGAAGAGATGACGGAGACAGAGACAGACGCTGAAAAGCCAATGCAAGGGGAGGAACCACGAGGTAAGTACCACAAACTTTCTGAATATAAAGAACCACCCCCTTTCCCCCAAGCATTGAAGGACAATAGGAAAGGTGCCGGACTCAAAGGCCTCTACGAGATGAGTCCACGCTACAAAGAGCAATCCCCATTGCATGAAACCGTGAATGAGGATCGAAACAAGGAACACAAGGGGCAGCCCAAGGTCGAGCTCAATGACAATGTTTCGGCGGATAACCAAAGAAGCTTCCCCATTAAATGCAAGGACCCAGGTATGTTCTTTATCCCATGTGAGATTAGGTCTATAAGGATTGAGAAGGCTATGCTCGATTTAGGATCATCCATAAATGTCATGCCTTACTCAATGTACTCTCAACTGAAAATGGGACCTCTAAAAAGAAATAGCGCAGTTATTCACTTAGCTGATAAATCCACGGTCATACCTAAGGGGATAATTGAGGACGTAGTTGTGCATGTAAAGAACTTGGTCTTCACAGCCGATTTCTATGTCTTAGACATGAGAAATGGTGATCCTTCTAGTCTAATTATTTTAGGAAGACCATTCTTGAAATCATCAAACTCAGTAATCAATATGAATAGCGGTTTGATAACCATGGAGTCTAATGGTGAAATTGAAAAATTCAACATGTATGAACCCATTAAACCTCTTGAGCATTCTAGCTACGCTATTGATGTACATGACGACTATGATTCTAATTTTGATAATGATGAGTTGTGGGAAATGGGAAAGGCTACTGATGGCCTTGACGAGAAGAGATGTATGGATCCTCCTCCTGTGCATACTGTTCATACTATTGCTGCTTTATCTACTCATGATACTGCTGATCCTCTTATTTCTCAATTGCAGGATCGTACCATTGGAAAGAAGCATCCTCCGGATCGACCATGTCAATCACGTGCCGAAGGAGTAAGGACTGAGGACGACCACTCAAAGGGCAACAGACCGAAATACCGAGGAGTGAAGAAGATATTGAGGTGGTTAAGGAATGATAGAGCAACACTGCATCAACCACCTTGATAGAGGACTGGCGTCGGGCCACCGACGTTAAACAGAGGCGCTGCTTGGGAGGCAACCCAATGGGAGTTAGTCTCCCTTTTACCCTTTTATTTTTATTGCTTTTTAGTTTAAACTTTTCCCTTTTCTTATATTTTTGCCTTACATTGGGGACAATGTAAGATTTAAGTATGGGGAAGGGATTAGTAGTGTGTTATTATTTTTCCTATTTCAAAAATACAAAAAAATCAAAAAATTTAAAATTTTGAGCTCATAGTTAGTAATGAACACATGCTTAGAATCACTAGCCCATGATGAAACCTAATTGATGGCATGCATGCTTTGAACATAGGTGAATTGTTAACCTTGGAACACTTTGAACTCTAATGCAAAGTGTACTTTAACTTAGTAAGTTGAATATTTTGAGCACATTATTGTCATGGCTTGTGAAGTGTGCATAGCTTAGTGAAGATTGTGTAAACTTTGTGATAGTCTTAAGAAGTCTCTAATACATGCTAGAACTTAACTACATGCTCTTTGAGGCGTATGTCTAGACTACTTGCAACCATGAAAGTGATATAGGCAATCTTTGATGCGTTTGAGCCTTTCAAGCCTACCATGTAAACAAAATCATTCTCTAGTACCTATTTTGAGCTTTAAATGTAAAAGAATGGTAGTATGCTAAGCATACTAAAGACCCCCATTCAAAATTTCTTGACTAGCTTATCATCCTACCCTTTAAGCCTAAATGTGATTTTAATCCATACCTTTTAAGGGAGTATGATGTATTTCATTCAAATGCACTTGGAAATCATTGAAGTATATTTGTGAGCTTAATTGTCAAAAGAATGGAATGCATGAAAGAAAAAGGGATGCCTTGAAAAAAATAGATAAAAATATGACTCCAAGGGGAGCCAAGGCACAAAAGAAGAAAAGTGTTGAAATAAACCTTGTGAAAAAGAACGAAGTTGAAAAATTCATACAAGAAGAGAAGTTTTAGTGTGCATTTCATCATACTCTCTTGTTTGATATATCTTTATCCTTTCTTTCATAAGCCAATACCTAGGCCAAGCTACAAGCTAATAAAGACCTACTTGATTTATGTTTGCAAAGTAGCTAAGATAGTGGAGAAGAGTGTGCAAGTGAGCTTATACTTGTGTTAGTGTATGACTTGAACTATTGTGGATTTACATATTTTGGAACTATAATTTGTACAGAACACTTGTTTATGACCACACACACACGTTCACTATTTTGTTGAGTATGAAATGTATAGGGATTGAACTTGTTCCACTGTTAACTTTTCACCGCCTTTCATTACTGTGCATGTTAAAATTGTTGAGGCAGTAAAGTGAGGACAAGTTGCTTTGTTATGAACCTATGAGCCAACCAAAAATATTGTAGTTTTGCTTGTTTACTCGAGGTCGAGTAAAGAGTAAGTATGGGGGAGTTTGATGTGACTAGAAATAGACACATCTATTACGCTTAATTGTCTACGATTTGGTATATTTTGATGGATAAATTGATACATATACTACCTATTCATATATTTGTGTAAATGTAGGGAAAGGTGAAGAAATCAAGCTAAAATGATGAAAGAAGCAATAAAGTTGAAGAAAAGAGGAAAAAAACCGGAATCCAAGACACATGTTGCTCCTTTCTCCTCAAATTTCTATATGTTCCAGCCATGTTTTGGAAATGTGGTCCATATAAAAGTTGTAGAACTTTGAGTTATCTTCGCGTGGACAGCTGACTCGAATTCGGAGTTCGTATGTGAAAGTTATGGCCAAAATACAAAACTCGCCAGAAAAATGGAAAATCAGGCGTAAAGACGCCATTTCTAGGCGTACCTACGCCAGTGCTACGGGAATTTAGGCGTAGTTACGCCATTTTAGGCGTAATTACGCCAATATGATTTTGGAAAGTTAAAATTCTTGATTTCTTTCCTTTCCACATGGATTTTACCCTACTCCATCAGCCTCCATACTTCATATACACGATTTTTACCTCATATTAAGCATAATTTCATACCTTAGAATATTTTTTAGATTTTAGATATTTCTTCTTTGAATTTTTGTGAAGAACGCTTGAAGAACGAGAACGGAATCGACAAGCCGGAATCGTGACTATTCTTAGTAATTTCTTTTCCTTTGTTATTTTAATGTTTTCGAATAATATGTTGTTGATTTTAGATTCAATTATGCTAGGCTAAAACTCTTCGATTCTTGGTTGAAGGGATACCTGCTTTTGGAATTGAACCTTTTATGAAAATTTGTTTGATTGTTGAATTAGATTTCAATTTCAATTTGTTTCTTAAATTTCGAATTCCATGATTGTTGTGTTTGTGTATTAGACCGATCACCTAATATTCAATTGCATAATCGATAGTTTGTTAAGAAACAACTAAGATCAATAATTAACCGGCTGTAGGTGTTGTTGAATTCTTAGGAGAAACGGTTGAGTAATCAATTTTAACGGCTGTAGTTTTCATTGATTAGATTTATCGAACTCATTAGTTTTGAAACTATCATTGATTTAATCATTAACGGATGTAGTGGTGATTAGAGATTTGGTAAGGGTTGAATTGAATGCTGTTTTCTCTTTGACTACGAATAAGATGAGTAGGAATTGAATTTCCAATCGATAGATAATTAAAAGGATTCGAATGTTTTGATTTGATGATTAAAAGATAATTTTCCAAAAGTACGGTTACCTGGAAACCAAGAATCGCTTCACTCTCATAAGTTTACTCATCTTAGTAATCTCGTTAATTAGTTTAATTTTAGAATTTGCTTAGTAGTAATCATTCATCCTAAAACCCCCTTGTTACTATTCGCTTTTGGCACAAAATAAATTTACCTTCCCTGTGAGATCGATCCATACTTCCACTACTACATATTTTTGTCATTAACTGGAGAAGGGTTAATTTGGGCGTACACGATAAACGCTACCAGAACAGCAGAACAACGAATGTGATTGTGAACAATCAAATGAGTTGAAAATCTTAAGGGATAAAGTAAGTCGGCTCGAGAAAGAACGGGATGAAGCAACATGTGCACACCAGAAACTCAGTAAGCTGGTTCGCACATGGAATGCATCTACTGCCAGAAAAGATGAAATGCTTGAGTCAATAAGGCTTGCTGGTGATCTGACCGGTATAGGCTACTCTAACAATGATAGTAATTCATCCGGGATCAAATCTCAAGTGTGTCTAGAAAGAAACAAGATTCAAACAATGAATTTTGTTAAATCAAGCATAGTATATGAACCAAGTGAGTTGGTTAAGGAATCTGTTGAGCCAATACTCATCAAGGAACGGGCATCACACAAAGGTATCGATAATGTGGAGCAAAAGAGAAAGCTAGACAGGGGCAAAAGTTTAGAAATAAACATAAACCCACTGGTCAGGCCACGCGAGAGGTAAAACCCAACTGGTATCATAACTGTATGCCTGTCCAAAAGAGATATATGCTTCCAAACGGAAACCAAAAACCTAAACAACATGCATACACTCAGTATAGCACATATCACCCAAGAACATCTTTATCATATAATGCACACACATTTCAGGACACACACAGACCCAAACAGTTCAGGGTTATACAAGTGTGGGCCCGAAAGGACTAATCATGTCTGGACCCAAGTAAGATTGGGTACCAATCATAATATCGCTTTAATTGCAGAAAGCTAGAATTCATCAAGTTCGGAGCTCAGAGTGGTTTCTGGACAGCGGATGTTCTAGACATATGACAGGGAATGCGTGCTTATTATCTGAATTGGTGGACTCCACCGGACCTAGAATAACCTTTGGAGACAACGCGAAAGGTAGAACCGTGGGTAAGGGTAATTTTATCTACGGTAACATTATTATTAAAGATATTTTGTTGGTTGAAAATTTATGTTATAACTTTATTAGCATCAGTCAACTCTGTGACAATGGTCACTCTGTAGAATTCAACCAGCACTCATGCACAATCAAATCTACTGATAGCAGTGTATTACTTGTAGGAAGAAGGCATGATAACACTTATAAAATTGATTGGAATCTTAATCAGCCTACCTCCTCTACTTGCTTTGCTGCCCTGAATACTTCCAAAAATTGGCTTTGGCACAAACGATTGAGTCACTTAAATTTAAAACTATTGTCAGTCTGCGTAAACTTGATCTAGTCATTGGACTGTCTCATATTGAGTTCTCAAAAGATAAGATCTGTGCAGCATGCCAGCTTGGTAAGAAAATCAGATCCTCCTTTAAGAACAAAGGGAGTAAATCTTATTCTCGGTGCCTAGAGTTGCTGCATATGGATCTATTTGGTCCAATACCAGTAACAAGTCTATGGGGAATGAAGTATACCCTAGTGTTAATAGACCGTTACACTCGTTTTACGTGGGTCCTGTTTCTAAGTGGCAAAGATCAGGCTACCACAAAGCTGATCAAACTACTGAAAAGACTCCAAAATTAGAAATCGTGTGGGATAGATAGAATTCGTAGTGATAAAGGTACTGAGTTTACCAATCAGTCACTCGAATCATATCTAGATGACCTTGGTATTAAACACGAATACTCTGCTGCAAGAACCCCTCAACAAAACGGAGTTGATGAGCGTAGGAACCGCACTTTGAAAGAAGCTGCGCGAACTATGCTTGCAGAATCAGAAATATCGCAGAGATTTTGGACAGAAGCTGTCAACACAGAATGTTATACGCAGAACAAATCAATGATTAATAAGCGAGCAAATAAAACCCCTTATGAGATCTGGAATGACAGTAAGCCAAATATTTCCTATTTCCATGTGTTTGGTTGCAAGTGTTTTATTCACAACAATGGAAAGACTCATCTCACCGCTTTTGATGCCAAATTTGATGCTGGAATTTTTCTTGGATATTCTATAGTTAGTAAAGCCTTCAGAGTATTTAATAATAGAACTCTTACTATAGAAGAATCTGTGCATGTAAAATTTGATGAACCTACTGACTGTACTGTATCCAATCTGCAAATCAACAATTTGAGCAATCGACTGGAAAACACTTATATTGATGGAAATGTTGGTGATGAGATAAATTCCAGAAGCAGGACTGACTGCTCTTTAGAACCAGAAGTTCCTGAAGCTCAAGCAGAAGAGTCTGCTGGTCAACAAGCACTGCATCCAGCTGACAATGACACTGTTGATCATACTCCTGCTGCAGTAGAAGGAACTAATGAAAAAGACGTGTCAATCAGATCTTCTGAGCTACCTACTCATATTCAATCAAATGAAGAGCTCAATCCTCTTGGACCTCCGCTCCGGTGGATGAAGGATCATCCTCCCGAGCAGGTCATAGGTAACCCTGCAGCTCCTCTACGCGCCAGAGGACAAATGATTAATGAATTTCTTCATGCTGCATTCATATCTCACATAGAACCTAAGAAGATTGATGATGCTATGTTAGACTGAAGCTGGGTAGAAGCAATGCAGGAAGAACTTAATCAGTTTGAGCGAAACAAAGTATGGTATTTAGTACCACGACCAAAGCATCACACTATAATAGGTACCAAATGGGTATTTAGGAATAAATTAGATGAAAATGGTATAGTCATCAGAAATAAAGCAAGATTAGTCGCACAGGGCTACAGACAGGAAGAAGACATTGATTTTGATGAAACCTTTGCCCCTGTAGCTCGATTAGAAGCCATTCACATATTTCTTGCATTTGCTGCTTTTAAAGACTTTAAAGTCTATCAGATGGATGTTAAGAGTGCGTTTCTTAAAGGCAAACTCCAGGAAGAAGTTTACTTTGAACAACCTCCTGGATTTGAAAGCCATCAGCAGCCTTCTTATGTTTTTCGTCTCAATAAAGCCTTGTATGGTTTGAAGCAAGCTCCTCGTGCAAGGTATGAAACTTTATCAAAATATTTGACTGAGCATAACTTTACCATTGGCACGGTGGACAAGACCCTTTTCAAATTTACAAAGGGTGATCATACTCTGCTTGTTCAAATTTATGTTGATGGTATTATTTTCGGCAGTACTAACTCAAAACTTTGCGAAAGATTTTCTAAAATTATGCAGGATCAATTTGAGATGAGCATGATGGGAGAATTATCATTTTTCTTAGGATTGCAAGTCAAGCAATCCAATGAAGGAATTCTGATAACTCAGTCTAAAAATATACTAAAGAACTGCTGAAGAAATATGGGATGGGTACAAGTTCAGCATCCGCCACTCCAATGAGCTCATCTGCAAAACCAGACTTGGATAACCAGGAATACCAGTCGAAGTAACAATGTATCGAGGAATTATCGGATCACTACTGTACTTGACAGCCAGCCGACCAGACATTATGTTTGCAGTTTGTATGTGTGCTCGGTTTCAAGCAAATCCCAAGCAGTCACACTACACGGCTGTCAAAAGGATCCTCAAATATCTGAAAGGCACTGAAAATGTCGGTCTATGGTATCCAAGAGACTCAACTTTTAATCTGATCGGATACTCAGATGCAAACTACGCTGGATGCAAGATTGACAGGAAAAGTACCAATGGATACTGTCAATTTCTTGGAGATAGACTAATCTCATGGGGTTGCAAGAAGCAGACATCCATAGCAACGTCTACTGCAGAAGCGGAATACCTTGCTGCTGGAAGCTGCTGTGCTCAACTGCTCTGGATTCAACAACAACTAAGAGACTATGGAATTGAATCCACTGAGGCACCTATTTTTTGTGATAATATGTCTGCCATAGCCATTACGTACAACCCAGTTCTTCATACACGCACCAAACATATTGACATCCGTCATCATTTCACCAGAGATCATGTTATGAAGAAAGAAATTCAGCTAGAATACATATCTACCGAACAACAGGCAGCAGACATTTTCACAAAACCTCTACCTGACGCTAAGTTTTCCTACTTTCGAAACATTCTTGGTTTAATTGAAATCAATCCATGATTGTTATTATTTAAGGTTAATGGATTCAGGGGGAATTACTCAGTAGAAATCGCATGAATTTAGGGGGAATTTCTGTTAAAATTTTATCTTGGTTATTTAAGCTCAGCTGGTAAAACAACAGCCTGCTGCAGTAGGTGCTTCCGTACCAGTAGGACTCTACATACCAGTAGATGCTATCATACCAATTGGACCCTACATACCAGCAGACTTTACCAAATACGCTTTGACAAAAATAACCTTCTGTAACTAACAACTTCTTGGAACGTCGGAATTCAAATCAACTTTTACATGAAAATAAATTATTTCACTCTCGCCCAAATCCTGTCCTTTTATTTATCTGTTAAAATTTTTCAATCGTTAGATGATCGGGACGTACCCATGTGTCCGCTCATCTACAGTACGACGTTACATTCAATTTTTCCTTTAACCGACATTACTTTTGTTTATTACTCTTATCCTTCCAAACAAAAAATTTACTGTGCTAACTTCCTTCCCAGAAATCTTACTCTCCAGAATTCTTGTTGCTTTTCTGCATCTTCACCAAAATATCGAAGAATACACAGCCCAGTTTCATCACAAATGCTGTTCATGTGGATTTTCATTCCATCTCCACATCCCCTGATGACGATGCAAAGGACGTTTTTCACAAATTGGATACATCGGGACTTCTAGTGATTCTTAGCCAGGCTTCAACATTCTACAAGGACGCTCTACACGAATTCTTCGCCACTGCTAAAGTTGTAGATGATTCTGTGGTGGCCTCTGTTTTTGGACAACTGATTACCATCACTCAACTAGAATTTGCCACTCTCGTTTGTCTTCCCTCCACTGGACTTACAGATTTCTCCACCGTTCCAGTGGATGTCAGGGAAGAAATGCGGATCATATTCTCCGACTCTAACGATCGTCTCCGATGTCCTCCATTCAAGAAGGTGCTAATGAAGAGTCATTTTCATCAACTGGCAGATGTTATTTCCAAGGGACTGCTGTGCAAAGCTGGCTCGTTTGATATCATCACACCTGAGAAGTTTGACGTAATGAGCGCCATCTTCAAAAGACTAGAAGTCAACTGGTCAGTTGTTCTATTTCAGGTCCTCACTAGACTAATCACTTCAGGAAAGGGACAATCTGGTTTTGCCCTACCTCTCAGCAGTATCTTTGATAGCAAGAATATTCAGGCAGAGGGCTCTTTCAAACTTCATCCAGGCAGACTTATCACTGCCAAGTATCTCCAAATTCACCGGCAACGGAGTGGTCGCGAGGTTGGTATGACAAAGCGACGAACAACTCAAGTTGTAAGCGATTCTGAACAGACAATATCTGAATCCGTTGAGTCTTCTCCTCCTCCTCCTCCTCCTAAGAAGCCCAGGACCAGAAAAGGTGCTCCTCCTGCTCTCAGAAAGACTGTTACTGCTGCCCCTGATACCATCTCCTCTGCAGTCCCAGCAGCAGTCATCCCTATGAGAGAGCCAAGTCCTGAAAATCCACCAGAGGAACCAACTACATCAGCTGCCTCATTGGCCATGATAAATGCTGCACCAGCGCCTCCACCTGAACAATCTTATAAACTGATGAGTACTCACCAAGCACCTGCTCAATCAGCTTCAGGCAACCAAAGTCCAACTGTCCTTACTGTCATCCCAAGGACACCACCACTGGAAAAGGAAAAGGACTTATGGCACCGGTAACCACCCCTGTAGCCTTTGAGATACAAATGGTAATGGATGAAGTAGAAGCCAAGCTGAAACTGCGGCTTGAAATTTTTGATCGATGGGTGAAGGAGCGCCTCAACTTTCGCTTCGATGACTTCCCTCAGATTTTTGATCAAGCTCGAGAAGATGAAAACCTCATCTTGGCTTATCTTCAGGTTCAGAACACTGAACAGAGTTTAAAGCTTAGAGATCTCTTCCGCATGATGAATTATGTGGGAGAACTTCAAGATCTTGTTCATTCCCGTCTTCAACAATTTAACTTTGATTCTGGAACAGCGAAACATGATCGAGCAGTTCTGAATGCTTTAGGACCAAAGCTGGATATGGCTGAGCATGCTCTCCATGATCTCCGCATATCAACTGGTCTCCATTCCTGCTCTACAGTTTTAAGAAATGCCAGTTCTGCTCCAACTAACTTGGCAACTGCTTCAACTGTTTTGGAAACTGCTCCAACTGACTTGGAGACTGCCTCACCTACTCTGGAGATAGCTCATACGGACATGGCGATCACCACTACTGCTGACCCTCTTATCTTCTCCGTTCCAAGCCCAGCAACTGATCAACCGCTTCAACTGATGGTTGTTGATCATGAGAATGTTGACACAGTGATTCAGACTATGGTTCATCAAGTTACCATCTCTTCTGGTAATAATGAACCCAACGAGTCCTCCTCACACTCTGATGACCACACCCAGTCGTCTGCAGTTGCGCTGGACCAAGCTGCTACTAGCATGGCTGTTTTGGCTGCCGACGCACCTGCTGCACCAATTGTTGAAGCCACTGCTTTACTGACCACTACTGTTATTGAGGGTCCTCCCGGAGTTCTCACTAACGCCGAGACTCAAACAGATGATCTGGATCAATCTCTAGCCCAAGGCCCTCCTGACGATTTCTTTGACTTTTCAACGCATCTTCCTCTGGACGGGCCACCTACATTGCTGATCAACTGGTGCATCTGTCCAACGCCATCTCTGCATTAGCCAGTGACGTCGCCAAGCTGAAACAGGAAGAGCGTACTGCGACTCTTATTCTTGGGAGTCACCAGGAGCACACTGACTCTCAATTCCAGCACGTCTATCGGGACATCACTAGTCTAACAACTACTGTAACCAGGCTTCAGACGTTTGTTGTGGATGCCTTTGTGGACTCACTCTCTCGTATAGGGCAGGCTCGTCTTCAGATCACTCAACATAATGAATCACTTCATACTGCCACCTCACTGGCCCTTGAAGATAAGATAGAAGACGCCAAGAAAGCCCTATCGGATCAGTTAGCAACTATGCAGGCGGCATTTGCTTCTCAAATTCAAGACTTGAGCAACAGCCTACCAGCTGCTCCTCAAACTGTTAGAAGATTGCCCGAATCCAGCAAACCTGCTTCTCTGAACCAACGAGACCAGCCTTCAACTCATCGCTCTTCTACTGCCGCTAGAGCATCCAGTCGGTCCAGGCCTCCCTCTCAGCAAAGGTCCCACAGTTCCCGACAAACTCAAGCTGACACTCCACCATCCACCCGTGACTACTCCTCGCATTGGCTTGGTGGCAAACAGTAACCTTTATTGTCTTTTGTATTTATCATTATCTATTTTTCATAAATATTCAGTATTGTCAATTCATCTTTATCTTTAGATGAAATTTTTTTTAAGCATGATATGACACTTCACACTACAACTTGCTAGTTTTTCGCTATAAATAGCATTCTATTTCTCCAACTCAAATCATCAATCATGAATCTCTTCTTTAATATTCTTACTTGTTTTGCACCTACTTCTACACAAATATCTATTCATGGGTTTATTACTTATCTAAATCAACCCTACATGGGTTGATTACTTATCTAACCCACGTCTGCTAGCTTAAGCTATCTGGACCAGCCCTGGTGTTCTCCACCAGCCTGTAATTTGGAACAGCAGATGCCTGGGTGCTGATGACAAAAAGGGGGAAGACAGAGATAGAGTATTTTCATTGAAGATAGAGATCTTGCCAAATGAACAGAGGACTACTTTGAAGATAATGGACTCTTTCTAGGCCTTTCTCTGTTCAAAGCTTTCTCTGTATGCACTTTCTCTCCCCCTCCCTTTGTCAATAACCCTGAAACTAGCCAGCTCGGATCATTCCATACTGGCTATGTTTCTCTATTTGAATAGATTGTACAATAGGTCTGCTAAAAGACTTGTAAGATGTTCCACGTAATGTTCCATGTAACTTGTAAGATGTCTGTTGTAATTTGTAAGATGTTTCATGTAAGTTGTAAACAAAATTCATTTTATATAAAAATGATATTTCTTTTTGACTCAGTTTGATTACTACTCGTAATCTGCTTATGTATTCTAACAAATTACAAAGTCTTTGTGTATCTCTAAGTCTTAACAGGAATTGATGTTCATATGATCAAGCAAGAATCTTCAGTACTAAGTTTTGTCATCACCAAAAAGGGGGAAATTGTTGGGAAAACATTTCTAAGTTTTGGTGGTGACAAACATCAACGGGTGACAAAGACCTACCGGGTGACAAAGACCTACCGGATGATGGACATCAACTGGACAAAGACCCACCGGGTGACAAAGACCTATCGGATGATGGACATCAACTTGATACAAAGACCTACCGGGTGACAAAGACCTACTGGATGATGGACATCAACTGGACAACACCTACCGGGTAACAAAGACCTACCGGGTGACAAAGACCTACCGGATGATGGACATCAACTGGATACAAATACCTACCGGATGATGGACATCAACTGGATACAAAGATCTACTGGATGGACACCAACCGGATGGACACCTACTGGATGGACACCAACAGGATGGATACCTACCGGACAAACATCTACATGATGGACACCTACTGGATGGACACCAACTGGAAAAGCACCTACTGGTTACAGAAGAATGAACGACCAGTTGAACGAAGAAAGCCAGCATAGGGCTAACCATCCAGCAAGAGCTCAAAGCAACAAGACAAAAACAAGTACAACCTATTCTGACAAAGGTACAACAGAGCAGCGCACCCTGCTATATCTCCGCCACCATTAGCGTCAGAATAAAAGAGCCGTTGTTAAACAAAATAGGAAAGAAGACAATCAGAATATGGAATGGTAACAGAAAGTGGATCTCTTCCAAATATAGACAAGTTGCCGTTAAAGATCAAGGAGTCTATAAATACGCCCAAGTGAAGAAAGAAGAAGTTAGCTGAACCATCTGATCAAACAGAAAGAAACACCTCTACGTAAAAAGCAATTCTTCTTAGTGACATTCTCTGAAGGATCAGCAAGAGCTGACAAGCGCTACTACAGTAATCTTAACAGATTAACTTCAACAGAGTCTGCTGCTCAAAAAACACTCTAAGTCAAATAGTTTGTATATGTGTGAGTGTCATAGAAACCATTGTAATCAAATTAAAAAATTGTGATTGCTAGGAGTTTAGGCCAAGCTGTGTGAGTGCCTAAGAAGGTTGTATACTGTAAAGTGTAAACCAAGTCTTCTAGTGTAACCTTCCTGCAAAGGAAGAAGAGGAGACGTAGAAGCGTTGTGCTTCGAACTTCCAGAAACAATACTGGTGATTTACTTACTGCTTATTTATCATTCAGTTTTTATCCCTCACAAGTTCAGCAGATTTCTTCCGCACTATAATCAGTGTCTGCTGACTTGCTATATATTGAGAAGCTGTTGCAGTACTTAACAGTCTGCAGCAAACCAAAGCAAAATCGAAATTGAATGTATTGTTTATTCAAACCCCCCCCCCCTTCTAAACACTACCCCGATCCTAACATGATACTTGGAATTAAAATCTCCAAGATCTCTGAAGGATGAGTATTGTCGCAGTCTCATTATGTTGAGAAAATATTCGAGAAATTTCTCGCGAATGATATGTCGTCTGTAAAAACACCCTATGACCCGAATCTACATTTGGTTAAAAACAAAAGACCATGTCATGCAATTAGAATACTCAAGGATAATTGGCAGTCTCATGTATCTCATGAATTGTACACGTCCTGATATTGCATATGCGGTTGGCAAACTAAGTAGATTCACGAGCAGTCCAAACAATGACCATTGGAAGGCATTGATGAGGGTACTTCAATATTTAAGATACACCATGAACTATAGATTGTACTATACAAGATATCCTGCTGTATTGGAAGGATACAGTGATGCAAATTGGATATCGAACACTCAAGACTCCAAGTCAACAAGTGGTTATGTGTTTACCATTGGAGGGGCTGCAGTGTCGTGGAAATCTACCAAGCAAACTTGTATTGCTAGATCCACTATGGAATCTGAATTCATAGCTTTGGATAAAGCGGGAGAAGAAGCCGAATGGCTTAGAAGTTTCTTTGAAGAAATTCCTTGTTGGGAAAAACATGTGCCTACAATTAAAATACATTGTGATAGTCAATCTGCTATAGAAAGGGCACATAGTAGCATGTATAATATAAGTCTAGACATATACGTCGTAGACACAATACTATTAAACAGTTGATCTCAAATGTCATTATGTCCATTGACTACGTGAAGTCAAAGGAAAATATTGCGGATCCGCTCACGAAAGGCTTGCCTAGAGATCAAGTATATAGTTTATCGAGTGGAATGAGATTAAAACCCTATAATCAAAATCTTGTTGTGGATACCCATGTGACTGGAGATCCCAAGATCTAGGTTCAAAAAGGACACCCAAACTACAAGATTGTATAAACACCTTGGAGAATTAATCTCCGACCTATTCCTATGATAGGCGGTGTAGCCTGTAAAAGGGGTACGATGATAGGCAAAAAGCCTTTTAATGATTCCTAAGACATATTAGAATATGTTGGAGTATAGCGGGATACTCTTCTAGGAGATCACCTACGTAAGTGAGAAGTATGGTGGCTTCAAAGAATGAAAAGCACTTATGAAACCAAGTGTGGTCCATGGCCGAAATGGACACAACCGTAAGAAACCAATACGGATGTTAGAATTGTTATGGTGTGGATTCAATTATCTTGGTTTACACCAACGACTAAATAGTTCAAGACTATAAGTTCACTATTAAGTCAAGTAAATCCGATTGAATACTACTACGGAAGATTCAAAGCCGCAAACTATTTCTCCAGATGCCATAATAGTTCGTCAAAGCACTCAATTGCATATATGCATTAATTTCATTCATGTGGGGGATTGTTGGAAAACGAAATGAAGTAAAAAATTTAACATGCTCGATCGATCGAGCGGGCCAGAAAATTGTGTTTCTTCGTGAACAGTAGCTCGATCGATCGAGCATTGTATTTGTTTTGTAAAATGGTATGTCCATGGACGTTTAGGGTGCGATTTTTGGCGATATAGTGCCTCCAAATGGTGTCCGTTCGGACTTGTTTTTGGTTCAATATATATACAACACATCCCCACTAGTTTAATAATTGATTTTCGAAATCTACATCATATAATAAGTGAAATTTGAGAGCATTTGTTGTTCATCAAATTGAGTGCTTTGAACCTTTGTGGTTTGAGGACTTGTGATTTGGAGTGCTCCTATCACAAGTCATAGTCGTTGTATCTTGGGAGACAAATTGTCATAGCAAACTGTTAGCACCGGAGCGGGCAATATTGTCTTAAGGACGGATATTACAAATCTCGCATCGACATAAATAGATCAACAGATTCATCATTGGCTTAAAATTATCAACGCGGCAGACCGAGTGTTGAGCATGCGGGAACTCAACAATTTTAACGTGTAGAATTTTGTTGATCTGCGAGTATTTGAGAGCTCAATAAAACCGTTGGTTGAACTTAGCCGTCAGGAAGTGAACAATTCCAAAATTAAACCAAGGCAAAAGTAGGCGACAAAGTATAACCGTTGATTCAAAACAGTCCGAAGAGTAGCAGCACTGACGTCGGGACAGCAACATGTCTCAAAATATAGCTAACCGATGACACCCAAAGTCCACAGTTCGGAGCTACTGGAAGCAAAGCAAAATTACTGAAGAATAATTCGAACTCTAAACTAAGAAAAAAGTTCAAACTGCAAAACAAGCTAATTAGTAGATAGAAAATGTAACAAGAGAAACATAGAAAGCTGGTTGATGTGGTGGGGAAATTAGACCACATCGGGTAAAATCATTACCGAACAAGAAAATGTCCGAACAGGAAAATACCCGAAGAGGATATTACCTTGCTCGGTCTCACGGGGTCAAACAGTGGCATAAGACCCGGTCATAGCGGTTAATCAACCCGGATTTTCCGGACGTATTTTAAATAAGACATGTCATAAACAAAAGGAATAATTAATGGTGTTGGTTTGACCCACTATCCTTAAATGGAGGTTAGTGGCCAAAGTGGGGGGTGAATAGCAAATAATGGGAGGAGTTAGTGGGGTTAATGACTTAATTAGTGGCTTAATTACTAGGCTTAATTAGTGGCTTAGAAGGGAGGGGCCGATGGGTGTATAAGAGGGGGATGGTTGCTTTCATTTTCTTGGTCTATCTCTTGTACAAAAATACAATGTAAACCATCAATATTTATACTGGAGTTTTATACTGGACTAGGTCCCGTGGGTTTTCCCTTCATTTTGGGGGGTTTTCCACGTAAAAAATCATGATGTCCTATTTATTTTTTCTATTGCATTTACTCTACCGAATAGTGAAAATACGGGATCACATCATTGGCGCCGACTGTGGGAAATATTGAGGTAAGACGTAGATGAAAAAGAAAAAGAAAAGGAGGAGTCAGAGATGAAACTCCTCCATCACTGGTCACTCTGATCGATTGGAGCATGCTTGCAAGAAGATTGATGTTCTCGATTTTGGTTGCTATCTTAGATACGGAACCAGAGCATGGCTCAACAAGATATTATGTTCGGTGATGGCCTGATATTTCGAGGGAAGTACAAAATTGTTTGTGGGTTTGATTTTTAAGTCATAAACAATTTCATCAACTTATATTTTTCTTACTGAAACAAGAAACGATCGACTATAATAGATACTCTTGGATGGCTCTCATCAATCAGGGGAAATCTCGAGTTTCTTCTATGAGCATCTTTCTAGGAAATCAAGGGTTATACCATAAGCCTAGCATTGACGTTGACTGATTTCATTTCTTTGGCACAATTTGTACGCAATCATACTATAAAATATACATTTGTGCCATAAACAGACAGATAAATATATTCATCTCAGCCATGGCAGGTTACGCCACCCCCACTCAACGCCTATCCATCCCCACTCCGCCACCTTCCACCTCCAACGACCACTGCGAATCGAATGATTCAACAAAAAACCCTTTACACTTTCAGCTTTTCATTCCCCTTCGACATCCCCTCGACTCCAGAATCAACAGCAGCAAGAATCATAAGAAACCTAGAAAAATTCAGCTTATACTACGCTATATTTGTATGGACTGTTCTCTTCATAACCATCGTGCCTAAATGCAGGGTTTCTATACTTTCTTTTGCTGCGTGCGTTCCCTAGTTCTGCGTTGCTTCACAAGATACTCGACAGGCGATTCGTGTTGCTTCTTCTGTTTGTTATCGTGTTGAGCAAGACAGAAGGAGGTTTTGTGAACTGGGATGTTGAAAATCTTGAGGGTTTAGTTAATCAGAGGTTTGAGAACTTGGTGTGATGCATATCATACGGTGGACGAATACATATCTCTCGGGATGGAGATGATCTAGAGATATTATGTACTATGGTTTTGACCTCCATGAACAACTAGTGGTGTCTGGAACTGTTGTTGTGATACCATACTGCACGAGGCAACACTCTCACGCCTGATCAGACATGCTACAGTCTCATTTTCCGCTCGACATTTTGGATGGCCTCGACCTTTAGCTTATTGCTATCTAGCTCAGCTCAGTTCCACAAAGATAAGTTCTTTTACATTGCCATATTACTCAATGCATATTCATCTATTATGCTCTGTGATAATTTAAATTGGGCGACTCATAGGGGATAAGAGAGCCTTGGAGGACTGTATTGACATTATTGTATCAGCATATGAGTTTGAGGTATTGATTTCCTTGACAAGTAGCCTATCATTTTATCTGCTACATCATTTGACATGGTGCTAGCTGCCAACTTGGAGTAGGGTCACATAAGGGCTGAGATTTACGGTGATATATTTCACATATCTTGCTTAAATTTGTTTTTATTTGTGTGCGTTACATGGTTCTGTCAGTATGGATAATTAAAGCCATCAATACTTTACTTGAAGTGCTCTTTCTTTCCATTAGATTCGTATTTCATTTCTTGGAAATGATTTAAGCTATGCCCTCGTAAAAATCATTTTGATTGTGCAATCGACAAAGGCAGTAAATCCCTAATGAAGAGGCTCCATCGCATGAAACGAAAGTTCTCAATTCATCCATACCGTCTGACGGAGCAGGAAATGTACTATGCTCTTCATTGGTGGATAGGTGTACAGAGTGAGGAGAATTCATTCCTTCACCATCTTTAACATCACAAATTATCATTGAAGAAAGAAGCCATGTGATAGAAGGTTGCTTGATTAAGCATTTCTGTCATCGGGAAACTTCTTTTATGTTTGGCGGTTGAGGATTTGGTTCGAGAATAGATCAAAGGGAAGGAAGAAACTTCTGATTTTTTTATGAGTTTAAGAGCGTTTTGCTGTAGGAAGGCCTCACCGAACAGTTCACTTATTTGGAGAGATAAGTCTTATTGCTACTTATCTTTTGGCATGAAATAATTAACAATTGCCCATGATTATATCAATTGCTTGTATGATTTTATGCAATGTAAATGCAGAATATTATTATTTTGGATGGTTCAAGTCTCGTCTTTTTTGCAGTACTTTGCACCTAGTTCAAGACGGGTTGACCCTATACATCTCGCCCATGATCGACCCATGTCTCTAAGCTCATAGGGCTCAAAACATCGAGTCCTCAGCCTCTAGCTTATCGTTGCCGAGCTCAGGACATATTTAACCTAGTAGTGGACCTTGACTTCGGTGCTCAATTTACATGTCTGGTTTACAGTTATTTCTTCTCAATTGTTAGTTTAAATTCCTATATATGCATTTTGTGTTGCACTATTTTAGGTACCACAGTGCACTATAGCTCGAGCGTGCAATCTAGCAGTAAGGTCCTATTATTGGTGCTCGGGATGTTCGAGTACGTTCTATTATAGGTGCTCGGGATGTTCGAGTACGTTTTATTATTGGTGCTCGGGATGTTCGAGCACGTTCTATAATTGGTGCTCAGGGTTGCGAGCTTATTTTATTTATTGTCCGTTGTTGGCGGGTTAAATACATGATCGGGATATTTGGTATGTATTTGAACCTAAAACGTGACTAAGTGATTCATGCTCGGGGGTGCGAGCTTATTTTATTTATTGTCCGTTGTTGGCGGGTTAAATACATGATCGGGATGTTTGGTATGTATTTGAACCTAAAACGTGACTAAGTGATTGATGCCCGGGGTTGCGAGCTTATTTTATTTATTGTCCGTTGTTGGCGGGTTAAATACATGATCGGGATGTTTGGTATGTATTTGAACCTAGAACGTGACTGTGTGATTATTGCTCGAGGTAGCGAGCCTATTCGGTTTACTCGTGGGATCGGGATGTTTGGTCCACGTTTAAACTTAAAATTATCAATGTTATTATGCTAGGGATGTTTTCCCTGGAGCCCGATTTATTTTATCTGCTCGGGATATTTTCTTGGAGCTCAGTTATATTTATCTGCTCGGGATGGTTCCTTCGAGCCCGATCATATTTATCTGCTCGGGATATTTCTCTCGAGCCTGATCATATCTATCTGCTCCGGATGTTCAAGTACGTTATATTGTTGATCGTGATGTTTTCCCTGGAGCTCGGTTATATTTCTTTGCTCAGGATGTTTCCCATTGAGCTTGGTTATATTTATTTGATCGGATGCTTGCTATTTCTGGAATTCGGATGAGCTATACTCGCTCGTGATATTTATTATTTCAGACGAGCTTTATTTGCTCGGGATGGATTCTTTATCGGTGTTTCAGAAGTTCCGGATGGTTATTAAGTGGGGTGAGCTCATATGTATTATTGTTGATGTTCAGGATGAACTTTACTTAATTTCTTATTTCAAGTCGAGCTTTATTTGCTCGTTTTAATTATTAGCTCTGGAGATTGGTTGAGCTTGGATTGATGCATATTATTAACACTCCATTAATGATGGAATTCGGATGAGCTTCATTTGCTCGGGATAATTCTTACTCCAGACGAGCTTTATTTGCCCTGGATATTTTTAATGTTCGTTGTTAGGGAAGGATTCTTTATTAGCAGTGTTTCAGAAGTTCTGGATTGCTATTTGATGGGATGTTCGAGGAATTCAGGTATATTATTTTTGGTGCTCAAGATGGGCATTACTTGCTCCGCATGGACATTAATTCTGGCACTCTGCACGAGCTTTATTTGCTCGGGATTTATATACTGGAGTTCAGGCGTATTTTATCTGTTCGGGATGCTTATCTATTATCTCTAGAAGCTCGGTTATATCTTATGAGCTTTATCTGCATGGGTAGATATTAATTCTCGAACTCGGATTTCATATTTCATGGCTTGAAACCGGCTCGTAAGACTTGTAAGAGCTACAAAGCTGCACTCAGCTTATTATGATTCTAGCAGATTTCTCACAGTCTAGTTTTCCCGGGATTTCGGCCTACCTCTCATTGGGTATTACCTCGGATTTATTTTTCACAAGTTCCATAAAATTCATTGAAACAACAACAATGATTTTACCCCATGTATATAAACCAATATCTCGACTTAGCTCATCTTGCTTTACTTTAGGGGGGTGATGTGATGTGGTGGGGAAATTAGACCACATCGGGTAAAATCATTACCGAACAAGAAAATGTCCGAACAGGAAAATACCCGAAGAGGATATTACCTTGCTCGGTCTCACGGGGTCAAACAGTGGCATAAGACCCGGTCATAGCGGTTAATCAACCCGGATTTTCCGGACGTATTTTAAATAAGACATGTCATAAACAAAAGGAATAATTAGTGGTGTTGGTTTGACCCACTATCCTTTAATGGAGGTTAGTGGCCAAAGTGGGGGGTGAATAGCAAATAATGGGAGGAGTTAGTGGGGTTAATGACTTAATTAGTGGCTTAATTACTAGGCTTAATTAGTGGCTTAGAAGGGAGGGGCCGATGGGTGTATAAGAGGGGGATGGTTGCTTTCATTTTCTTGGTCTATCTCTTGTACAAAAAATACAATGTAAACCATCAATATTTATACTGGAGTTTTATACTGGACTAGGTCCCGTGGTTTTTCCCTTCATTTTGGGGGGTTTTCCACATAAAAAATCATGATGTCCTATTTATTTTTTCTATTGCATTTACTCTACCGAATAGTGAAAATATGGGATCACATCACTGGTAAAATCCAATGAGCTTAAGTGATGTTCCCTGTAATTCCGGATCACTATTATGGACTGCATTTCGTGTATCCCAAGCTGTAAGTCCAGGTGCGAGATAGCCTGCGATCACAATGGTTAGATGGGCACCAAGGAGATCCTCGGCATAGCCACTCCAACAATCAATTCAATGCTCGAAAAAACAAGTGAAACGAGAATAAAAAAAAAGTAATTGATTCTTCACTATATATCTTTTAATTGTTCGAAGAACCTGGTGTATGTATAAAGTATTTTTTTGGTAGCAACAGAATGTCCTCTTCTATCGCTAGAATCTAAATGCTCATATTTATAGTGACATTCTCCTGAATAATGGCCAGTGAATCTCAGGCCATGATCAGAACATGATCTGTGCACGATCCTCACAATTATAGTCTGTATTAACGTGATCTACCCATGACGTGCGTCTATATTACCGTAATTGTTGCCTAACACTAATGCATGTCCACGAAATTCTCAGGGCATTTGTTGAAGGCCTCAGCAAGATTCACAATGTTGAGAGCAGGAGAGGAGGCATAACTTTGAGAGAAACGATCAGCGAAGTAGCTCCGCTTTTAATGGCCTTTGAGTGATTGCTGAAAATTTTCTTAACTTTCAGCCCGTGGGACGATATCTTGGAACGAAGGCAGAGGCATAAGGGCCATTTGGGCAATGGAGAAACTAGAGAACGATGTCCCTAACCACGAACCAATGAGATTTGTTGGTGTAATCAACGGGGCATCCAATACCTGGTAACTGATCATAGAAAGCCTTGAATTGACGTGAATATTCGGCAACCGAACGGGTGCCCTTTTTGATAAGCTGCAGATTTGTCTTCGATGCGGAGTTCACGAGTCTTGGAGTTGTGGCCAAAGGAAGACTCGAGTGCAACCCATACGGCACGAGAATTAGAACATCCAAGGACGGGAGCCATGGTTTCTTTAGACAAAGACGAGAAAATAAGGCCGAGGAGGCGCTGGTCTTGTGAATACCAGTCAGTGAAGGCCGGGTTGGGTAGGGAGGATCTGTCGCTGCCAGGAAGATGCGACGGGGGGAACGGGATTGGATCCATCAACAAAACCGATAAGGTGCTGACAGAACTTTTGATTAGCAATTCTTACCACATGTTTAGAGATCTTGATCATGAAAATGTTCCATGCAACTCTGCTCATGTCAGGGCTGAATTTCGGACCAGTCTGTCACCGCTTAATCGAGCAGAAAAGGTTAACTAAATCCGTAACAGCAAACTCGTTTGATGATTAAAAAAAAACAAACAAACTCTTTTGCTAACTGAGCGCGAGAGAGAGAGATTGGGCGAGAGTAAGCTATTTTTACCTTTTTTAATTTGTGTCAGTGCTGTTTTAATGTTTTAAGTTGATGGAACCAATTATCTCTGATAATCTGATTGCGGCTAAGACCCGCTTGATTATTATATTATACCATATATATAAGCGGCGTAAGGTTACTGTTCTAATTAACAATGAACAGTAACATCACGTCACTTTTTTATTTTTTTAAAAAAATTTGTTTTCTTTTTTTTTTAATTTTTCTTTTATTTTTGTATTTGTATTTTTTATAAAATATTCGGTTCGATGAATTTTTGGTAGATTACATGTCGTCGATTTGCTTGGTTATGTACATTTTGATTTTTTGCTTACCTACGACCCATTGCTAATATGTGGTATTACCTTTGTTCTGATGTTTGGCATCAAATATCCCCTTAATGTATAAGGAGATTATATCAAAACCCTTGACCCAACAGTGCATCCATCTTATCTCAATTTTAAAAATTTAAAATGTTATCTTTTTTTTTTAGAAAAAAAACTTGTTGATTTTATCAAGTATGAATTTAAAAAACAGATAGTTCAAAATAGCTTTTTTTCGTGGCAAACTTTAATAATAAATTTTTTTATATACTTATTTAAAAAAAAGAGTTAAAAATAAGTTTTCGTTGTGGCAAACTTTAATAATATTTTTTTATAAAATATTCGGCAAGATGAATTTTTGGTAGATTATAGGTCGTCAGTTTTGATTATTTGTATACATTTTGAGTTTATGTGATTGTTCTCGATTACCTTTGTTATGATGTTTGGCATCAAAATTTCCCTTCATGTATAAGGAGATTATATCAAAAAAATTAGAAAAATTAAATTATGAATTATATATTACTTGTTTGATAATAATTTGGGACGTCACATTTACATTTATTATTTGTTAGAAAGTATATAAATAATTAAAAAAGTAAGATGATTAATTAATAATGAGGCCATAGCAAGTAATATAAGAGCAATATCCTAAAATAACATTACAACTACAACAATAAATATAAATTATAATTCCTCTTATGTGATGCTCGCTACTGCTATGAGAAACCGAACACATATCTGCATTATGAAATGAGCCATCGTCATTTTGAAAACTCTTGCGAACAACTTTTGATTGATTTTTTGGAGCTCGTTGAGATTTACTTTTATTGTGATTGATGGAATCTAATACTGCACTTTCGTAGATGACTTTTGTTTAGAGAGTCTATTGGGCCCTACAAGGATATCATATGCCAACTCTTGCTATGGTGTACTGTTGGGGAAAACTTCTGTTTACTCCAACCTATTTTTGATTTTATATACGTTCAATGCGTATGAACCATCTTTTTATTCTCTAGAACTGTCTTTTGAACTTGTGTCAGACTCTTTGTTGGATATATATACCAGATTACAAGCTCACTGGCACCGCACCTTGCGCGGTGCCAAATTAACTAGTGTTAGAATAAGATGGCAACTTTGAGGTTTCCGTGTTAGATTCCTATTTCATTGCTGGTTTGATATTGTGCACATAATTAAATTTGTTAGTAGGCTTGAGTTTTAATATCATCAAAATAAATATGTGATCACTTTCATAACCCGAGAACAAGATTTATACTATGGATCCCTCCCGCCAATGACAACACATGCATTCAGATTTCCGGAGTGGTTACGTTAAGATGAAGCAGAATTCTCCATCAAAAGCAAAAGGAGAACTCAACGTAATTGAACCAGTGGAGAAGAAGATGGAAAAAATGAGAGAGTTCTTCATTCAATGTAATATATCAACTTGTACAATACATTCTCTATATACAAGAAGTTGAAGACAAAGATACGGTTGAATTGACTAACTAATTACATTGATAACCGATCAACTATAAACTGCTATATTAACAACCAAGCTGACGACTTAACTGTTAAACTAATCAGACTAACGACTAACTGTTAAACTAATCAGACTAACTGCTTAGGCTAATGGCTAATGAACTGCCACAAAGAACCGCAGTATACATTGATCTTAACAGGTTAAAATTGCTGATGCTCGAGTGCCACTTTTCTAGTCTTGCAGATCAAACTTTTCTTTCAACAATCATTCATACCACATCGCAAGAATCCAAAGCCATTAGTCACCTGAGACATACATCTGGGAACGAATATCGAATATTCATTCAAGAGACTCAGGCAACAGCAAGTTCAACAATGAAAAAAAAAATCAGACAGGAAACATGAAATACATTGAGTAGCCCTGATAAATTAGGCTCCAATTGCTGGAAACACGGCCCCATCATCCGTGTACTGCTACAAACAGCAAGAAAAGGCAACGGGACAAATGGTGGTGGAGAGGGTGGATTGGATCATAATTCAAGAAGCTACCATGAGAAGAGAAACACTTGAAAAGGAACCCCACTATCATTACTCCTGCTACTGTTTTCATCTTTTTAGTAAGGCAAGCAGTGTGTAGAATTTGGCTTAATTAAACCATTATTTATGAAGTCAGTGTTTATGAACGAGAAATTGAAAGATTTAATTGAAATTGTTCGTTTGAAAATATGCCGAAAAGCTAATCATACATTCTTCTCTCCATCGAAACAATAGGGCCATTAATCGGGTCATTCGATGTTGGCAGAAAGTCCATCGACCGAAAAAGCTTTGCTCTGCTACATGATAAATCAATCATATATTACATCTTTTTTGCCTTCCTAGAATACACCATTCCTCGGATCCCATCCGGATCCGCCACAAACCCCAATGGCCTATAAAAACCCAGCACTCGGGGCTCCGAATACAAAGCAATATTACTGATCCCCTTCTCTACAAGCTCGGTGACCAATCTCTCCATCACAGCTTTCCCCAACCCAATCCCCTGGAAACTGGGGTCCACAGCCACATCCCATATTATCGCATTGAATACCCCGTCCCCCGTCGCTCTAGCAAAAGCCACCGGCTTCCGCGTCTTCGCGTACTCCACCCAAAGCACGGCGTCGGTGTGCTCCAACGCGATCCGAATCTTCTCCACGTCTCGTCGCGGGAATCCGACGGCTGCGAATACGGTGTTGAGGTTGTCGAGGTTGAGATTGTCGATAGTGCGGTGGAAAGTGAAGCCGCGGGAGGAAAGGGATTCGTCGGAGATGGAGAAAGTGGATGTGGCTGAAACGGCGGCGTATCTTTGGTGGGTTCGAGTGGGTTTTCCGAGCGGTGAAGTGAAGGGAATGGGGTTTTGGAGAAGCATTTCCTTCTCTGTAAGATGAATGGAAGAGACAGAGAGAAAATTGGTATTGGATTGTGAGGAGGATTTGAATTTGTGGTTTATATGCCTCCATGTTTCCCTATTCGTTCTTGTAATTCTGAGTAGACATGACCACGGTTCGTGAACCGCCGGTTGACGGTTCGGAACCGCCGGTTCGACGGTTCAAAAGAGCTCGACCCTTAACCTTAACCTTCATAGACGGTTCCGGTTACGGTTCGTGAACCGCCGGTTACGGTTACGGTTACGGTTACGGTTAACCACCGGTTACGGTTACGGTTCGACCCTTATATTTTTTTAATTTAAACAATTAAAATTAAAAAATTATTTAAAAAAATTAAAAATTAATCATAAAAAATAACAAAGGAAATGTAAGGTGGAGGGGAGAGTTTGAACTTTTTAAGTTGTCATTAACTCTCTATATTCATATGAATCATTTATCAATTTATATGTTGAGTTCGAACGTGTGGGTATATCTAGTGGAAATTTTATAAGTCGCATGTCATTAATCTTACAAAACGTATTGTTTCGTCAAACTCAAACTCGATGTGATCACAAATAAGATAATGTCATTTTAATTGATTGAATCTGAGTATCTAACGATGCTAATTACATATGAAATTGATGTGAAACATATATAATTTTGATACTAATTACAAATGATATTGGCATGCAACATTTACAATTATGATACTAATTACATATGAAATTCGTATGAAACCTATACAAATTTGGTACTAATTATAAAAGAGTTTGGTATGAAACATTTACAATTATGATACTAATTACATATTTAATTGGTATGAAAATATACAACTTTGGTATAATTACAAATGATATTGGTATGAAATATTTACAATTATGGTACTAATTACATATGAAATTGGTATGAAACCAATTCAATTTTGATACTAATTGCAAAAGAGATTGATATGAAATATTTACAATTTTGTTACTAATTACATATGAAATTGGTATGAAACGTATACAACTTTGGTACTAATTACAAATGATATTGACATGAAACATTTACAATTATGATACTAATTACATATGAAATTGACGAATATAAATTTATTAAGTTAGAAGTTATTAATTTATATAATATGTCACTATCAATTTACAAAAAAAAAAACAAATGTCAATAAAGTTATTTTTATGATGATGTTATTGATTAATCATAAATATATTAAGTTAGAAGTTATTAATTTATATAATATAAAGTTAGTGTATATGAAAGATTTACAATTATGGTACTAATTACATATGAAGTTGATATGAAACATATACAACTTTGGTCTAATTACAAATGAAATTGGTATTGCAATATTTACAATGATTGTACTAATTACATATGAAATTGGTATGAAACATATACAACTTTGGTACTTATTCCATATGAACTTGGTATGAAACCTTTACAATTTGGTACTAATTACACATGATATTAGTATGAAACATTTACAATTATGGTACTAATTACATATGAAATTGGTAAGAAATCTATACAACTTTGGTACTAATTACAAATTATATTAGTATGAAACATTTACAATTATGGTACTAATTACACGTGATATTAGTATGAAACATTTATGGTACTAATTACATATGAAATTAATATGAAATCTTTACCATTTTGGTACTAGTTACACATTATATTGGTATGAAATATTTACAATTATGGTAATAGTTACATATGAAATTGGTATGAAATCTATACAAAGTTGGTATTTGATGTGAGTCGTTATTTCTCACGTTCGGTAGAACTTGGTGTATGCGAAAAATAAACAAAGAACACTACAATTTTTAATATAAGAAAATGAATCGACGAATATAACATTGAATTATTTGTTATTCATATATAAGAAAACAACACAAAAGTTCTTATTATGTTAAAAATAGTCAGTAATGATATTTTTGATTATCAATTAGATGTTATTAATTTATATAATATAAAGTTAGTGAATTATCAATTCAATTTGTTGTTCACAAATCATTATAAGCAAATTAGTAAAAGATTTTATTAATTAATCAAATATCACATTATCGAGTTTCTATAGTAAGTCATATCGTGAAAAATTAAGATATACTTATTTGATTATTGTATATAATGTAAATCAAATAAAGTGCTTGTACAATAATTAAAATGTATATATTATATATGTTTATAATAATTTACTTCATTATTATAATATTTTATTTTGCAACAACTATTTCTTTAGTTCTTATGAATTTATCCAACATTTTTTGTTATATTTACTTTGCTATATTTTATTTCTATTATACGATATTTATTTAAGGGCATAACATATTTTTCTAGATAAATTTTATTACATTTGTCAATATAAAATATTTATCATTAAATTACATATAATATATATTGTCTGTTAGTATATATAATTATATTATCTAAATTAAAACAAACATGATGATAGCTTAGTGGTAAGAAGCTGTATATACATATTGGAGGTCAAGAGTTCGAGTCTTCGGTAACACAAACTTTAATTTTAAAATAAAAAAAAAAATTTAAAAATATATATAAAAACCGTGGAACCGCCGGTTCAAAACCGCCGGTTCGAACCGGCGGTTCCACGGTTTCCGCAATCGTGAACCGTAACCGGCCCGTACAGTAACGGGCCGGTTACGGTTCGGACCCGTGAACCGGGTCAACGGTTAACCGGCCCGTTGACCCGGTTACGGGTCCGGGCCGGGCCACGGTTTTTATTAAACCGTGGTCATGCCTAATTCTGAGTAATTTGATAAAATACGGCAAATTTCAAATTTATTTCAATTCCTGTAATTAAGTAGTTATCTATGTCACCAATATCAGGCCAATTTAATTAAAATTGTAATTTTTTAAAAAAATTACAAAATTATGTAAATCTTTTTTTTACGAAACTAATAGTAAAACGCATAGGAGTTATATTGTTTTTTCAAAAAAAAAAAACCACATGATGTATAGGGATGCATACCGGGTTTTTTATCTTTTTATTCGAGAAAAAAAGTTATGTAACAAAATAATCAAAATTTTAAAAACATTTTAAACTGAACTAAACCGTCATTTGAGATGGCATCTTCATCTCAAAAGGCGTCTTCAGTCCTGGTTAAAAAAATAATAATTGAAGGCGCCATTTAAGATGGCACCTTCAGATATTTTTATTGAAGGCACCATCTCAGATGGCGTCTTCTTTACTATAAAATGCCCGACCGAACCCTTCATTTTCTACACTGAAACGAAAATCACATACCATTTATAATTTGTCATCTTGTTTTATCGTTGAAATTGTTGAATCTCCAATCTTAATTAGCCACCCTTCAAGCATTTTTCAGGTAAAAATCTTGTTATATTATTGATTGTATCATCCTGATTATAGAAATGTATTAATTACTTAATATTTAATTTTTTTCAGAGACATTCAAATATTATTGTATTGTGGAGGTAATATATTATAAGATTCAGATACCATTAGATATGATCGTGGTCCATTAAGAGGTACCACAATATCTCGCACAATTAATTTTATGCAGTTGTTGAACGAAATATATAATATCATTGGCATCGACCGCAACCAGTTTCTTCTGAAAATATATGCAAGACATATGTTCAGAGATTTTGTCGGGCTACGACAGACAATTTTGCCAATAGATAATGATTATAATTTAGCATGGCTATTGGATTCAGAACAGGGTCATAGTTGCTTGGAAATTTACATAAAAACAGAACCAAGAAACTATATTGTATTCCAGAAAATGTAGATTGTTTGCCTGTAGTTGCAGAAGGAATAACTATCTCTGGTAGAGATTCAGATGACGATCCCATAGCTGCTAATGTTATTGCTCTTGAGCCACTAGCAGACAGTTTTGCTGAATTGGAAAATGATATTCAGTCTGAACCAGATGATATTCCGTCTGAGGATGATGCAGATGACGATGAGGTTCACATTTGTGTCATGTCAGAAACAATTGCAGATCAATATGAGGATATCCCAATCACCCAAGAAGTGTAAGTTATTGTACCGGTGTCATCTAATGGAATCCCGGCACAGTCGTTGAGTGGGTTCACCTTGACAATGTCAGACCAAGAGAAAAGACCTTGAATTACGTGTTCTGGGCCTTCCATCCATGTGTAGAAGGATTTCAATATTGCCGTCGGATAATAAGTGTGGATGGAACACATCTGTATACGAAATATCAACATAAGATGTTGATTGTCGTGGCAATGGACGCTTAACCAAGTGTTACCTTTGGCATTTGCAATTGTTGACGAAGAAAACTTTGTGTCATGGAGATGGTTTTTGGAGATGATTAGCAAGCATATTGTGATAAGATCTGAGGGTGGTGTATGTTTGATTTCTGACCGTCATACATGCCTCATTACAGCAACCGATTGATTCCTGACTTCAAATCACCGCGTGGAGTACATCGATTTTGTTTGAGACATGTTTGTTCAAACTTTAATAGTCGCTTCACATCCGTTCATTTGAAAGACTTATGTTGGAGAACGGGATCAGAAAATCAGCTCAGAAAATTTGATCGCACAATGGAAGAGATAAAATTTATAGATACTTCCCCTTCGGTCAACTGAATGTAATTTATCATCCCTTGATCGTGGATCTGTAGGGATGTCTTGTAGCATTCCAAATTGACGAAGAACCCTATCAAGACGGTGCATTTCAACAATATCATAACAAATTAATGGGCCGGCATATGTCAATAACTGATGGTTCAGCACTCAGCAGGGTATGACTGCCATTTAAACTACAAATACAAAATTTGATTAAAATAATATAAACAACATTATTTACTTTTCATAACAAACAGAACTAATATATTGATTACTTGAGTTGATGGCTGCTCATCAAGAATGTCCCTAATGATACGTACAAATGTCTCCATGTTTCCGTAAACCTTAAATGACATGCCCATCTGAAAAGAACCACAATTACATAATCTATAAATATATTAAAACATATAAAATAGCACAAAACATAATTACATTATTACATTGCACCATATGGAGCAGCAGGTAACATATTCTCCTCATCGATAATGATTGGGCCAATGTCGAATCTACTATGCCCAAATCTAAAATATTGTCAGGAATAATATTAGTTATTATGACGATAAAAATATTTCAAACATACGAAAAGTGCTAACGTAAAGTTTACCTGTACGACCTGTAATGCACCACCTATCACTTTTTTTCCTCTCATCGAGGAAGTGCATAACTCACGGTACAAATATGCCAATACGGCACTCCCCCAATTATAATTGCCAACTGAATCAATATTCTCTAACTTCTGTAAAAATAATAACTTTACAGTATTGCCGGACGAATCAGGGCACAAAATTCCACCTAACATCAATAGCACACAAGCCCGAGTATATCGGACTACATCTTCTGCCGTACTGTGCTCAGTAAGAGTATTATTCAACAAATGATTCTTTATTGCAGATAGGTACAACTTTGCACCTTTAAAGTGTGCAGTATCCGGTGTAAATCCCAAAAGCATATGGCAATATTCTTGCCAATCAGGTATACTCCTATCATAATCAACACCGGATAATACGATACCATCTACTAGCAATGCCCATATCACTGCAATGTCTTGCAATGTGATGGTTGTCTCTCCAGATCTAAAGTGGAAAGTATGTGTTTCACGGCGCCATCTCTCAGCTAAAGCCGTGATGAGGTGAAAGTCAAGTGCAATTTTATCAGACCTATAAACACCAAAAAAACCAATACTGTCCAACAAACTCACAACACGAGTATCGATGGGGCAAATATCCCAAAAATATTTATCAGGGTTTCTGCCTCGAAGTGTAGAATCAATATCATCTGCCTAAACAGTCTCAGATCGATGACCTGACTGCAATGATAGGAGATGGCTGTCAACCGGGCCTGGTGCTCTTTGTAAATCCATCCTGAAATATTACACAACAAATATCAACATAACAAAAATATAAACACGACCACCACCACCCGCCAACAGCCGCCGCCGCCGCCTGCCGGAAATGGCAGCCACATGCCGACACTCCAACACCGTAAATCATCCGGCGGTTTGTCCTTATCTCCAAATTATAACTATTTTTTCAATAAAAACTACCAAACAACAAAAATCAAACACAAACAACAAAACAATTGAAATTTTACAACTTTTAAAAATTTATATTAAAAAGCTGAAATGTTAGCTCAAATTCAAGAATGACAAACAACTAAGCTCCACAAATTGCAAACCACGATAATTTTTGAAATTTGGCACAAAAAAATTTCAAGAGTTTGAAAATTTGTTGAGAGAATTTGCGAGGAGAGAATGAAAAAAAAAGGAGGAAGAAGAGAAGAAAGGAAGGAAGGGCCGGCGCAAAAAAGAAAAAACATTGATGAAGGCGTCGCCGCGCCTTCATAAAAAAAAAAAAATTATTGAAGACACCATCTTAGATGGCGCCTTCAATTATTATTATTTTTAACCAGGGCTGAATATGCCATTTGAGATGGCGTCTTCAGCTGAAGACGGCGTCTCAAATGGCGTTTTGAGTTAGGTTAAAAAGTTTTTAAAATTTTGATTATTTTGTTAAATAACTTTTTTTTTCGATTAAAAAGTTAAAAAACCCGATGCATACCTCCTATACTTTTTTACATTTTTTTTAAAAAAATAAGAATAAACAAACGATGCATTTTTTTAAAAAAAAATGTAATTACTTTTTTATAAAACATATATATAATACTAATAAATTTGGCTCTATTTTCTCCCTCTATTAATTTGGTTCTATTTTGTCAATAAGTAACATTATTCTTATCCCACCACACGTGTGGAACTAAATGAATAAAAAAAATGAATAGTCAAATATTTAACCGGCCTTTGATTTAAAGAAATGGAAAAATATAAAGACCCAACCGATAGAGAACAGCAAAATTGTGCTAATAAATTTTATTATTAATTTTTTAAAGTACATTCATTTGTAAATAACTAAATAATACTCTTTTGTTTATTTAATAATTCTTAATCTACAATGAATATTACTATGTTGTCGTTTTAAATTTAATCCGAAGATTTGTTTCTACAATAATTTAATATAAATTCTTTTTCGATAAGTACTTAATTAAAATTATGAAAATAATTATTTCTAGTGCTCGATACTCGGCTTCTCGGCTTCTGCTGAAGATCGGCTCGTGGTTGCCTCCTTCTTTGATTCCCATGAGATAAGTGAATCCCAGAGGTATATGGCATTGTCAGTGGTGATGTCGAATCACTACACTATATGCCTTAAGATGTAGAGAGATGACTTTGATAAGAAAATCCCTTGTCCTGGAGTGGCCTTTAAGAATCTTAGCACTCTGTGAGTTGCGGCTAAATGGGTTTGAGTAGGTTTAGATATAATTTGACCATGATGTTTGATGCTAAAAACCAATCCGGTCTAGTAATGGTTAACTAAAGTAGTCTTCCTACTATCCTTCTATATGATTTTGGATCTGCAGGTGGTTCATTTCCTTGTGAGGTTAGTTTTAGGGAAGATTCCATCCGTGTCGAAGATGGCTTACATCCTAAATAACCTGCAACACTTAAGATGTCCAGGGCATACTTCCTTTGGGATAAGATAATTCCTTCTTTTGATCTTGCCACTTCCAGTTCCAGGATATTATTTAAATTCCTTAGATCTTTAATTGTAAACTTAATATCAAGGTGACTCTTGATTGCTTCAATTGCTGTCAAATTGTTTCGTGTTAGTATTATATCATCTTTATACAATAACAAAGCTGTAAAATGATCTTTTGTAGATAAAATGAATAAAGAACAGTCGGACTTTGAGAGAAACCATATTGTATAAGGCAAGCTGTAAGTTTTGAGAACCATTGTCTTGAGGTCTGTTTTAGGCCATATAAGCTCTTGGTTAGAAATTATATGCTAAATCTCTTATTCAGATATGCGTAGGCATGACAGACAACTAACCTTAACGTGTCAAAAATCGGATAAAGTCTGCATAACTGCAGCACAAGTGAGTGTTTTTGCATCTTTACATTGAAGATTTTACAGAACTCAAAGGCCACACTTTGCACAAGCTGCTTTGATACTTGATATATTGCATACAACAAGGAATCAAAAACTACATAGCCCATGCATATACCAGCTTGTGCAGTACTAGCTTGAAAGGACACTGAGAAAAAGGATGTTACTTGTTTTTTGATTTTGCAGCATTTTTTTTCTGGTCTCCATACTTATCTCTTACTTTCTTTATCTGGTAATCAAGTTTCTTCCCCTCCTGCTTTTGATCCTTCTTATCAACATCTTTGTTTCCTCTTTTGTTCGCTGCATGGCCGGAATCGTGAATTATGTCAACATGTTTGTATACATGGCCTTGATAACTGGGGCCAGAGGATGCATCAGAAGCCATCGAGTCATCGCTATCCACATCCTCAGCATTCTTCTTGGGATCTACCATATAGGTTTGTCCACCATTGCTGTACTCCTCTTCATCTTCATAATCGAGTTCTCGGTCCGGTGACGCTATGTACATCGTCCACCCCGATTCGTTACTGCTACATTCTTCGGTTTCTTCACTGATTTTTGAAGAATCCATTGTTGAAAGATGTGAGGGAAAAAAAAATTTACAACACTCTTTATCCAAGAAAGGTCCCTTTTGGAGAATATTGGGCAATCTGCAATCTTCTTGACCAGATGCTAATGCCCTATATCGATTTGACTCTAATTACATGTATGAAAATCTTTACAGAAAGTACTGCTTAGCTGTCTTTGATCAATAACTTCTGGCCTTTATTACAGAAGACACTGTGCTTTATACTGGAACTAAACTCAAATTTTAAACATATTTTTTTAGCCCTTTATAGGAGAAGATACTTTAGTCACCTCGCACATGAAAATCTCCCTCTTCTTTATGGTTTTGTTTTTTAATGATCGTTGGATCGTTCGAAAAACTATATGGGACCTACAAGAGGCCAACATTATTCGATGAAAATTAAAGTTCAGAAAAAAACCCATTCTTTACTTACGCTCCTGTCTTCTTCATAAATATAAAGCTGCTTCTCTAACGGGGATACAGATAAGGCCCACTCTACAAATGGTTAAGAATGTAAAAGACCAATGATTTCAAATAGCTTGAAATGACTTTCTCCAGTACACTCTTATTATGAAGAACTTTAATTCTCTGTATTGTCATCAGCTAAGGGCAGCCTTTCATGTGAATTTTGCAGTGAATCCAACTGTGTTTTTGGCTTCTTGCATGTGGTTAAATTTAATGAGGGAGTAACATATATGGTCATTATTGTAACACAATACCTTGTGTTATGTGCATTCTTCTCTATATGTCTCATGTCACTGCCCTCATAAAGACAAGATTTATCTTTTTACTGGGGTGTAAAATCTTGAAGAAATTTGGTTAACTTTTTTTTTTTTTTTTGATAACCAAGTTTCCAAGCTTACGCTTGACTATGCCTAGAGAGATAGCAACTCCGGTCCCTCAAAGTTGCTATCAGGTAAACCGCGGGATATGACGAAACTGACCAGGGTTTGAAACCTTAACTGCTGAAGTCCACCAATGTTCTAACTTAGAAGAAGGCAAAGTGCGCTCCCCAGGATTCGAAACCACGCTGGTGTAGAAAGTATGCCTTTGATCCCCTCCATGCCCCGGGGAATAGGAAATTTGGTTACTTGTGGACCATTAACATTAATATAATGCAACTCACTAAGCTCTTTATTTAAGCATAAGTAAATCTTCACATTTTAGTTTTCAAAGCTAAAATCATGGTAATAAGTGATCAAAAAGGCATAACAGGTGACGACAAAACGAAGCTGTTATGATTTATTTCACAATTATGTTATCAATGGGTTCGCATCTATGGTCACATTCTTGGATGGTAGTGTTTTTGCCAAAGGGATTTTTTTCTTGTTGATAGAAACTGTTGCCTCCAAAAGGGGTAGCTATTGGTTTGATTGCAGGCTTGCCTTGTTTGTATTTTGCCATGGTTTCCTACTAAATTTCAATCTGGTGTTTTGTTATGTGTCTGGAATTAGACACTAGAGGCCCCTTCAAATTTTTCTTGTCTATTGATTTTTCTTTCATCTTTTTAAGTTGAGATTTCGACTTTAACTTGGATTGAGGCTCCATGTTAGGACAGTTTTTGGAATTTCTTGCACATCAATAGGACACATTCCTTTAGCCACAGTTTGATTTTACATCTTGTTATGAAATCAATATGGGATTATTACGAAAATTCAGATTTCTTATCAAATTTTTTCTAAATATTTAAGTTTTGCGTATGAAAATAATTAAAGGGTATGTTTGCAATTGCTTATTTAAAGAATTTTTATGTTGTTTTTACTTAAATTTGGAAAAAATTATTTTTTAAGTAACGCGGTGGATGTTTGCATATCATGGTTTACTTCTCTGCTTCTGCTTTTATTTGTTTTTTATTTCAGAGAATCAATAGCAAAAACAATGAAATCAAACACAAAAAATATATTTTTTAATCTGAAAAGTAAATAAGTACTTCTGAGAAATATTTGCAAACGGCGTCTAAGTAGTCTGGTCGGCTCCAATTCGGATCATTGTTTTATGGTGAATATTGATTATGGCAGCTAGGTGTTGCTTGGAAGATGTTGACGCTTGAATGCTTTATTAACTCTTATCTTGTAAAGCAGCTTCACGTGCAACTGTGCAAGATTTGTCACACATCGGCCCGAAAGCGAAAGGCTTCTGAAATAAATGTGTGAGTTTTTGGTTCAAAATCCCGAAGACAATAAAGCCCTTATCTTGGTTATGATAGTGAATGTGCACGTATGCAAATGGTCCTTCACTTGTTGGAATGAGATTGATAAGTATGAGTGTAGTGTTTTTCTTTGTCAAAAAGAATGTTTTCAAAGCTTTGAATATTCGTTGTAACAATGGATTATAATTATTTGGAACGTTAAATATAGAGCTTGTGACAATCTAACCTCTATTTTGAAAAAAAATGGGTAAACTGTTTATTTTCAAACTATAATGGTGAAATCTGTTTATTGGAAGACCACAGGGAGTTCGTTGTCAATAAACATTAACTATATTATCAATCTTCAATACTCCATATTGTAATTACCAAGGTGTAATATGAAATGTAAATATTTTAATTATTTTTAAAGAGAAACATATGATAGATGAGTTTTATAGTAAAGTTTAAACAATTCTATCAAAATTTGTTCTTAGCAATATCTCATAATCTTGGCATTGAGGATGCAATATCTCGTGAAATACATATGATAGCATCTCCATATTGATTGAGAACAGTAAAAGAGGAAGCTTGTATAGAATACATTGGAAACTTTTAGAAAATTTGTTTGTTCTTACATGTTTGTCGTGCACACAAGTGTACATACACACACACATGTACACACTAGTTTGTATTGGCACCTCCCAAAACGCGGTGTTAGGTATCAGTATGTTGATCAATTTTTTTCCTAATTTGATGGAAAATAACATTTCAAATGACTGGCTTTAGCAAACATTTTTTTAAAAAAAACGATCGTGCTAATGTAATTAAATGGAAAAAAAAAAACCAAAGGACTGACTCTAACTTAAAAAAAAACATGATGCACATCTTGCTAAAACTGAAAAAAAATAACATTTGAAGTTTCGTACATCAACAACCGATTAAGATATATTTTTTCCTAGTCGGTTCAGACCAAACTCGTGCATCAACAAAAAAATTAAAACTATCATGGTACTGTAATTGAATGGAAAAAATAACCAAATGACTGACTCTAATTTTTTTAAAAAAAATTGATGTCCATCTTACTATAAACTGAAAAAATAATATTTGAAGTTGTGTGCATCAAGAAACGATTAATTTTTTTTTTTTTCTAGTCGGTCAGGTCAAACCTGGGCAAAAAACTTTATTTAACGAAAAAAATTTGAAAAGAAAAATAAAAAAAATTGTGATGATTAGTAATTTATGATTAATTACTATTCATTAGAATACTAAATCACTTCACACATTATATATGTAAATTTATTAAAGTAGTAATTAATCTTGTTTTCATGTAAAAATAGGTTGAGTTCTTGCGGTTATATCGGACGAGCCAAAATGGTTTTGGCCCTTTTGGGTTTGTGGAGTTAAGTTATATCCCCATTTATTTTGGACTGTCCGATGTGACTCGAGAATCATCTATCTAACTGTAAAATATTCATTAAAATGAATTTTATTCGGTGCACCTGATGTTAGAAACACTAAAACACATATACATGTGTGTTGTTGTTTCTAACACTCAATACAGCGAACACTTCCCATATTAAATTGTATTTTTTTTCATTTTTAAGTATTTACAACCTACCCTTGCTACAATGATAAAGTGATGTTGCTAGATGTCTGGTTTTATGGTAAACTACAAGTACGGATATCAAATGGGTCATGCGGCCGCTAAGTCGTGTTGGGCCGGCATGGCCCGCAACAGGGACCGGGCCGTGGCCAGGCACGGTCCGTCCCATTTTTTGTGAGTACGGGGTGCATATGTTATAACAGAACCGACCGAACAGAATAGACTGAACCGAATTAACCGATTTTATTTTTACCAAATGAACCGATCGAATTATTTATTAAACCGAAATAACCGAACCAAATTAAAATCGGTTATTTCGGACAGTAACCGAATTAACCGATATTTTTTTTAAAAAATAAATTAAAACTAAGATAATTGATTTTTAAAAATTAAAAAAATAGTTATTTTTTTAAAAAAAGATTTTGAAAAAACTAAACAATTTAGTTAATTCGGTTAACCAGTATTTTTAAAATGAAAACTGAACTAACCGAATTAACTGAAATCAAAACTGAATTAATCGAATCGAATTTCGAACATAATTCGGTTCGATCGATTAATTCGATATAACCGATGTTTTGCTCACCCCTATTTGTGAGGCCCAGCACGGCCCATAGGCCCGTGACCTATGGGTCGTGCCGCAGGCTTGTTCTCTGTGCTGGCACGGCCCAAATCAATTTTTTTTAAGTTTTATTTATTTATTTATTTCTTCTTTACTTTTAATTATTTTAATATAACAATAGTATTATAAAATATAGATTGGCTACTTGCAAAATTAAAATTTATTGACTACGAATTGAATAACTACAATTATATTCAACAATAAAAAGTTTATAAATTACAAAAGAGTTTAAAAATATATTCTAGTTTTCTTCATTTCATCAGAAGAAACATCATGTCCTCTCAAACCTTGTAAGTGGCTATCAACATCAAACTAATCCTTTAAAATAATACACATATTCACGGTGTTTGGTTTCATTCTACTTCTTTTTTAGAAGTTCTTCTAGTTGATGATTGAATATTGGTGTACTTTCTTCATTTTCTTGAAATTGATCAATTTCATTATCATAATTCACATTATATGATGAATTGATCATTATGTATGTAGACTAGAATTATCTAATACAACAAATATAAAAGTTACCAAATATTTGCTAGGAGGAGTATTGGCTTTGTTGCTTGTGCTGAGTCGGCAAACTTGAGACGAACTTCTTGTTAACAAATTAAGAGTATAGCGTTTCAAGAATATAGAGCTTAGAGATTGAGAGGATAAATTATTTCTTCAACATGCATCTATATCTAACAACCACCAAAAAAAAATGCCATTGGAAATGGCTTTTTCAGACCGTTGTGCTTAAGCGATCGATCGGCAGCTATGTGCCGATCGATCGCTCAAGAACATTTTGTTGAGCGATCGCTACGTCATTGTGCGATCGATCGGCACATATGCCGATCGATCGCCACAATTTTTTTTAAAAAATTCTGCTACAGTGTTTGTCGTGCCCTTGTTGTGCCGTGTCGTGTCGGTCCGTGTCGTGCCTCGTGTCGTCCGCTCTGTTTGACATCTATAACGGTAAGTTTCAAATGTCAACATCTGCTTTCTCTATTCTAGAAAGCATTAAACTAAGAGTAAAAAGAATAAAACCAAAATCTTCACAAGTGTATTTATTCCAAATGCAGTTTCCATCAAGCAAGAATCAAAGTGTTTAACTAATCATAACTGGTTAAAAACAATCAAATCTATTCTAGAAAGCATTAAACTAAGAGTAAAAAGAAGAATTACTAAAAGGAATCACGATTCCGGAGCGTGGCTTCCGTCTTCTTTCTTCGTTCTTCAAAGCAATCTTCACAAAAGTTGAGAGAAAATTTAATCTAATTCTAAAATTATGTTCTTAAGTCTGAATTATGGTCTAGGAAAGCTGATAATTCGAGTTATAGCAAGTAAATATGGTAGGATATGTTAAAATATTCCCAAAGATGGTAAAACTCTTAATTCACTTATTTTCTCAGACTCTGCAGCGATCGGTCGCTTCAAGCTAGCGATCGGTCGCTAGCTTTATTTTTTTCAGCGAAATTCTTCTGGCGATCGATCGCCTCTTTCTAGCGATTGATCGCTTGGCTCCAGTGTGTTTTGGCGATCGATCGCTCCAAATGTAGCAGTCGATCGCTGACTCATAAATTTGTTGCTCAACTTTCTGTCCAAAGGCGATCGATCTCCTCCTTCATGCGATCGATCTCTTCTCCAAAATTATATTTTTAGCCTTTTATTGATCAACGTCGAGTCCTTATCACCTCCAGAGCTTCCATTGGTCTTTATACGACTTTTTAGCTTGATTTCTTTGATTTCACCTACATTACACAAACATACGATTAGGTAGCACATGTATCAAATTATCCATCAAAACATACCAAATCATCGACAATTAAGCGCAATAGATGTGTCTATTTCTAGTTGTTGAGCCTTAAACGCATGGAGTTGCGTTTAATGCGTTAAATTATCCCCGGTCAATCTTTGAGTTTTGATGATCAACAAAACTTGTGTTTGTTATACTAATGCATCTACTTAGTGTGCAGATTAAGTGATGAAAAGTGGTTTGGAATGAAGAAAATTGAGTGTGCATATTCTAGCCTGGATCGCCCCAGGCGATGGTGATCATCGCCCCAGGCGAGGCATCGCCACGCACATCGACAGAGGCAATGGCTAGGCGAGCATGCGAGGAAGATCGCCTGAGGCGATGGCAACCAGGAGCGACATCGCCCCGCACATCGACAGAGGCGACGCCGAGGCATGCGCGGGCCTGCGCGCAGGGGAGATCGTTTGAGGCGATGGCATGATCGCCCGAGGCGATGCGTTGAACGCCTGAGGTGATCTGGACTTCGCCCGAGGCGATGCAAGATTTTAGGCTGCTGAGGCTGCGGAATTGGATTTTAATTGGATCGCCTGAGGCGATGCGTGATTTATGCTGACCGTTGGGGCACGGCGATGGAGATCGCCTGAGGCGATCGATGAGTGATTTCAGCTTGAGTGTAGCAACGGCTAGTAGGAGCCTTGGGGGCTTCCTACACTATAAATATTGATGCTTTGGAGCATTTTGAAGCTAAGAAACAAGCCTACAAACTTCTACAAGCTTTGCCAATTCAAATTTATTATAGCATTGCAAACTCCATACATTGTTGTTGTATTGGAGCTTGTAATTGTTTTCATTTGTTAGAGTCTTGTTTTCTTCGTGTGAGTGCACCGTGAAGGGTTTTTGGTTTGATTCATTGTAAAGGTCCTCCAACACCAAAGCAAGTTGGAAAATTGTAAAGTCGCCAACAAGTGAAGTTGGTGCATGTGTTGTGGCTATCCTTGAAGCCCTTAAGGTCAAGAAGACTCGTGAAGAGTGTTGGTAGCTCGGGAAGAGCTTGGTACTCGGGAGAGTATGTGCTCGGGAAGAGCGTGTGTACTCGGGAAGAGTAGTGTGCTTGGGAAGAGCTTTGTGTACTGGAAGAGTATTGTGCTAGAAGTCTTGGTCGGGGAGCTTTGTGTACTGAAGAGTTTGTGCTATGGAAGAGCGTTGTGTACTCGGGAAGAGTAGTGTGCTCGGGAAGAGCTTTGTAACTCGGGAGGAGTTGTTGTGTGGCTAACTTGGAGCCCTCAAGGCCAAGATCAATTGTTCTAGTGGAATCTCGGTTGGAGGTTATCTAACGGGAAGAGGAGACGTAGGCGATTCATCGCCGAACTTCTATAACAAATCTCTTGTCTTTTATTGCTTTAATTCCTTTACGCATTTATTTATTTTGTTCTTTTTATTTATAGATTGACTCAAGGCTTCCGCAAAGCGCAAAACTCTTTTAGTTTTTCAAACTCATTTTAAAACGCTAAAGTAGCCAAGGAATCTCATTCACCCCCCTTCGATTCCAACAAGTGGTATCAGAGCCATTTGATTTTTGGTTTTAAATCAAATCTTTTACATGGCTAATCTAGCAAATGAGTTTGCTCAAGGTCAATCGACAAATCGCCCTCCGCTTTTCACGGGTGATAACTACGTTTATTAGAAGAATAGAATTTCTCTATTCATCCAATCCGTAGATTATGATCTATGGAAAATCATTGTGAAAGGTCCACATACTCCTTTAAAGGATGTTGGGGGAATAAGTGTTCCCAAAGAAATGGACGACTTCACAAAAGCGGATATGATGTTAATTTCTCAAAATGCTAAATCTATTAAATTTTGCATTGTGCTTTAGATATGAAGGAGTACAACCGGATTTCAATGTGTTCAACCGCTAAGGAAATATGGGACAAATTGAAAATTTGTCATGAGGGTACTAATCAAGTGAAGGAGACCAAGATTGATCTATTGCCAACTCAAGTATGAAACTTTTGAGATGGAGTCCGGAGAAGAAGTTGATTCGATGTTTAGGAGGCTCACCCAAATTATCAACGAGCTTGCTCAACTTGGAGAGAAGTACCCTCCAGCAAATATGGAGGAGAGCCTTAAGAGCCTTACCAAAGGAATGAGATGCAAAGAGGACGGCTATCATCGAGTCAAACCAAA